>CM040435.1:19426845-19807569 GCA_022702705.1 Papilionanthe hookeriana x Papilionanthe teres | reverse complement strand
CAGTCATCTTCACATTGGATTGAAGTTATCCAATAAATAGTGAGAAAGATTCTTGGTGGAGATGTTCGATAGTTGACCACTTAAGGGCACATATGGAACACAGATCTCCACGGACTAAATCTTTTCCTTAATGAAGTGTCTGTCGATCTCCGTATGTTTGGTACAATCATGCTGGACTAGACTGTGATCAACGCTGATTGCAGCCTTATTATCACAGAATATCTGCAGTGGGATGGGGGTTGGCATACGGAGTTTGCGGAGCATTACACGTAGTCAAAGAGCTTCATAGATTTCTAAGGACATAGACTGGAATTCAGCTTCAGCACTGCTTCGGGCAAATACATGTTGTTTCATGCTTTTCCACGTGACAAGATTGCCCCATATAAATGTGCAATATCCCGAGGTGAAACATCAATTATGAACTTATCTGGCCAAATCAACATGCGTATAGACAACAATATACCCAAATGTATGACGAGAAAACAAACCTGATCCCGGTGTAATTTCAAATAGAGGAGAATCCAATGGATAGTTTGGAGATATTACTAATAGGGGGGTGTTCATGCATGAATTGATTCACTATTCCAACTGTGTGACATACATCAAAGCAAGTATAAGCGTGGTAGATGAGTTTTCCCACAAGGCGCTGATAACGAGCCTTGTTGACAGACACGCCATTGAGAATGTCAGAAAATTTTTCATCTGGATCTATAAAAACAAAAACAGGTTTGTATAGAAGAAGGTTGTTCTCTGTCAAGAGATCAATCACATATTTGCATTGAGACAGACCAATTCCCTAAGATGATCAAGCCACATACATGCCAAAGAAGTACCAGAAAGATCGTAAGTCTTTCATCTTGAAGGATGTAGCAAGAATCTCTTTTAAAGACTTTAATGTTGGGAGATTCTTACCTATAAGAACAATATCATCAACATTGACAATAAGGATAGCTGCCTGACTATTGAAGGAATGCCTGAAAAAGAGGGTGTGATCCGATTGAGCCTGAGTAAAATCATGACCCACGACCACCTTTGTGAACTTGTCGAACTAGGCCATCGGGGATTGCTTTAGCCTATAGAGAAACTTTCGTAGTCTGCACACTTGTCCTCTAGAGGCAGTAGAATCAAAGCCCGGAGAAAGAGACATGTACACCTCTTCTATCAGCTCATCATTCAAGAATGCATTCTTGACATCTAATTAGAATAAAGGCTAATCTAGAATCACCGCAAGTGACAACAGGACCCTAATAGTGTTTAACTTAGCCATTGGAGCAAATGTCTCCTCATAGTTAACTCTGTAGGCCTGTGTGTATCCTTTGGCATCCAATCTGCCTTGTTGCGTTCAAAGGATACGTCTGAGTTGAACTTGGTGCAGAAAATCCATCGGCACCCTAATGCTTTGTTACACCGAGAAAGGTCCATCACGTCCCATGTATGCTTTCGCTCAAGGGTATTCATCTCCTCCATTAATGTTGATTTCCAGGCTGAATCAACAAGAGCAACCTCAATAGTAGCAAGGATCTAATGGTCCATAAAGACGGTGGCAAATGCTGTGTAGATCGGTGATAGACTGTGAAAAGAGACGTCTTTGTCATAGAAAAGAGTGAGCATGTCTAATTGCATACCTGTCTTTGTCATAGAAAAGAGTGAGCATGTCTAATTGCATACCTTACTTGGAGAATTCACATCCTCATTCAAAGGAGTCGTGCTGAGGATGTTACTCGGAGTGGAGCATGCTCTTGTAAGGAGGTAGCGGACTCCAAATTAGGAGCATTGGGGCAGGTGGGTCGAGTGCAGACATGGACGAGAAGAGGAGATGGTGTACTCAATGGAACAGGGTACTCCTCAGATATGAACAATTAGGGAATATCCATATGAACATGATAAGATCGTGTCAGAGAACTCAAGATCAACCTCAATTGAGGCCGAGTTAGAAAAATAGGCAACACTTTTGAGTCGCGAGGATTCAAGGAGAATACATTTTATGGATCTTGGATCAAATTTACTTCGAGTGAGGATAGTGTTCCGTAGAAAGGTCGTGCACTCAAAAACTTTGGAATCTAATGTTGAGAAGACCCAATTGGTAGGGAAGCATGACATCAGGACGGCTAAAAGGGTTTGGAACTTGTGAATTTTAGAGGAGACTATTTATGAGATAGTGGCAGTTAGAATGACATCGTTATAAAACTGTTTCGGGACATTGGATTAAAACATAATGGAGTGAGCAACGTCGAGGAGGTGGCGGTTCTTTCGCTCGGCTACCACATTTTGTTGAGGAGTGTCCATACACGAGCCATGGTAGATGATGCTCTTATTTACCAAAAATTCACCCTAGATATAGTGGAAAAATTCACGGTCATTGTCAATCTGAAGGTCCTGAATAGGAGTTTTGAATCGAGTTAAAACAAAGGTGTAGAACTTTTAGAAGATAATAGCAACTTTACATTTGTCTTTTAAAATGCAGACTCATGTCATGCGAATAAAGTAATCAATGAATGTCAGGAAACACCTTTTATTGGTGTAGCTGGAAGTGCACGAGAGTCCCTATATGTCACTGTGAATGAGAGAGAAATGAGCAGAAGGTGTGTAAGTGTGGGGTGGATAATAAACCCAATGATGCTTGGCTAACTGGCATGTCTCACAATTGACGTTAGAAATATTTTTATTAGAAAACATCGAAGGATACAGATTTTCAAATATTATAAACTAGGATGACCCACACGATAATGCAATTACATAATGGAACATTCAATGACTCGAGATAAGCTACAACTCCTGAGTGGTGTGTTCACACTCTCCGAACTCTCCACTTGAAAATAGTACAGTCAAGCTACCCTATTAGTAGTTCTAATCATCCTCCCCGAATGACAATCCTGAAAAACACAACCATCATAAGAGAAATTAGCAATACAATCGATATCATTTGTCAACTTGCTGACAGATAATAAGTTACATTGTAATAGGGAAACATGTAAAACAGACTCCAGAGGTAGGTCGGACGTTAGTAAAACTAATCAATTACCAACAATGACACTACAAGAGTCATCAACAATTCTAACAGTATCTTTTCCAGAGCATGGATAGTTAGTCGAGAAAGCTTGTGAACATCGAATCATGTGATCCGCGGCACCTGAATAAATAATCCACAGACTAGAGGAGGAATAAACCGTAAGATCCATAGAGAAAATACCTTGTCAGACGTGGAAAATCGATGGATTCGCAGAGACTTGATTGGCACCAAGAAGTTTCATCAATCGCTCCATCTGGTTTTTCAGATATTTGAAGGATTCTGAGATGTTCTAGGTAGGATTCTGTTGAGTTATGGTAGGAACAAACATCGCTGTGAGACCCTTTGGTGGCAGAGGATTTGGCCGAAGCTTCATTATGTCGACTTACTGTGAAGTTTCCAATACTTATCCCGAGTATGGTTAGCTTTGTGGCAGTAATCACAAGTGGGGTGACTGGTCTGATATGGCATGGACGAGGACTGAGCACTTTTTGAGATTAAGGCAGACGATTAGGCTAAGAAGTAGAAGTGTCGAGCATGACAAATCTTCAGCTTCCTTCTCGACCAATCTCAATGAAGGCTATGCGAGCGGAAGATAGAAGATCCCGACAAAGAATATGACTTTGGAATTCATCAAAGTCTTTGTTAAGGCCAGCCAAGAATTAGAACATGTGATCCTTTCCGATAATCTCCTGGAACAGTGATAGGTCGACCGGAGAATCCAAAATGTAGTTGTAGTACAAGTCACATTCCATCCACAGTGTAACAAGATCATTATAGTACCGGGTCACGGTCTTTAACCTTTGTTTTGCCTCGGATTTTCTTACATACCTCATAGAGTTGGCAGGAACTTCCTATATCCGAGTATGTATCACGGACAGTCGTCCAGAGAGCAATAACTGAGGGGAGGAACATATATTAATCGAAGTCTCCATGGAGTTGATCATTTACGACATGAACATCGAGTTCTCCACTTCCCAAGTTCCATATATCGGGTCAGTTTTCGGTAAAGTATCAATTTTCTTTCGAACTTTTGGGATCAAATTCCTCGTACATTATATTTGAACTTCACTCCCCTAGAGGAAAGAAAAACCTATGCAACAAAGCTCACTAGATTCTATAAAAGACAAAACTAGCGAAGTCGCATAAGGGGATAAAAAGTTGGAAAATGCCATAGAAAGAGATGGCCTTTCATAGCTAAAAGACCATGCCTGATGTTTGAGTTCCAAGAAAAAGGGCAGTGTGATGCCAAATCTTAAAATGGTCTTATGTTGTGATCACAGTTGGTGATACTTCACATGTTTTGTTGAAATTTTTTTAGCAACCTTAGGTTATTTCAACTAGATTGTGAAAAATAACAGGGCTGTACTTCAAATATGCTCATGAAATTGATAAAATGAGAGCCATAAAGAGAAAAAAGACCGCTCATAGTTAAACCACTAGCTTGAAAGGCTGTTGTGCTAGATTTTAACCAAAAAGAAAGAAAAAATGAAAAGAAAAACATACTGCTAAATTCCTACATATTTATGTATCTAATATACATACCACCTTATCTATGCATGAAAAGGTGTAGTTCGCCTTTCAAAAGTTTAAATGGTGATATTTTTTACATCATATGAAAGATTTGGGTGGTATAAATACATATGAATTGGGTGGTATGCATTTGCTAAAATTTGTTTAGTGTCCTTGGGTTATGAATAAATTCACCTATCAATAAAAGTTGGCAAGAAAATTCCTTCTTTAGCAACATGCAAGCTCCGCCATATTTAACAAATCGGCAAGAAAATCATGGGATGGAAGATTCTAGAAAAGGTCGGATGGGAGAGTGCAATCCAAGATATTCTAAAAGACTCTTATCACATTCTAGAAAATGTCAGAAGGAAGAGCTCCAAGGATAATTCAATAATAACCAAAAAAGTTCTTGGGGTCATGTATGTATATAAGAATGATGTACACCTATCTAGAAATTAATCATTTCTAATGTAATCTAGAAAGTTTCTAAGGCTTGGGAGAGGACTATAAAGAAGAGTCCCTCTCCTCATTTGGATCAACCTAAAAAAGCATCCAAGCTTCGAAGCATTCAAGTGTTAAAGTCTTTCTTTCTTTCTTAGTGACGTGTTCCTTTCTCAAATACTTCTCCCTGCTCTTCTTCTTAGTGTGTTTTGTGCTTGTAAGTCTAAGTGTTGTGAGGGTTAGACTGATTTAGTGCCAAGAAGAATACTAAAAGCCGCACGAGTGACTTGAAAGAAGTTAGTCTGTGACAGTTGTTATCAGCGCTAGATTTCAAAGGTATGACAAATAGAATCAGATAGTACGTAATGGAGTTCGAAGCCACTGATGTGGAGTCATCTCAACAAGGGCGAGGTCGTCAAGAGCAACGAGATCCAACTGCACCCAAACCACATGGGAGGTCCAAGGAGATCAAGCATGGCTTTGATTCGCGCATTGCTCGGGTGGAATAGGCAATGAATGGCATGAAGACCCGGTAGAGGATCTTGACCAAAAGGTTGATGGACTTAAAGAGGACATCACAATCAATTCAACGATCAGAAGCATGATGCTCCAATTGGAGGGGTCCTTAAGGGACCAAATGGCTAAGATGCAAGAGGATTTGATGGGGGAGCTCCAAGGGGTACGAAAAGCCCACGAAGAAAAAATGATCTATGCATGTGATAGCGTGGAGATGTGTGGAGATATTTCGTTGAGCAAAAGGGCACTAGTGACATCCACCATCCATCATCTTTTTGAAGCCAAGAGGATCGAAGTTTCATAACCAAAAAGTTTTAGAGGAGCTCGCAACGCAAAGGAAATTGACAACTTCTTATAAGGACTGAAGCAATACTTTAGAGCGATGAGGATTACAGATGAAGAGGCAATGATACAATTCGCTACTATTTATCTCTCAGTCATCATTATGCGGTGGTGGAGAAGAAGTGATATCAAGAAAGGTATGTGCACCATATCTACCTTCAGTGACTTCAAGAAGGAACTGAAGAAGCAATTCTACCTTGAGAAAGCGGAGGATGAGGCTAGAGCTCGATTGCGAAGGCTAAAGCAAGAGAGATCGATTCGGGAGTATATTAGAGAGTTCACAAGCTTGCTTCTTGAAATTCCCAACATGTCTGACAAGGATGCTTTTTTCAATTTCATGGATGGACTCCAACAGTGGGCTAAGCCCGAGCTTAGGAGGTGCAGAGTCCAAGATCTTGCCACTGTCATCGTGGTCGCCGAAAGCTTAATTGATTACTCAAAGGAGTCCACAAAGCCTAAAGATAAGAAGAGTACATATGTCAAAGGTGGGGAAGATAAGGACCAACCCAAGGAAGAGATCTGCCACGAATCAACTTAATTCAAGACTAAAGACAAATGGAGGGCTAAAAATGACAAGACCAAACCGCATGAAAACAAGTGTTTTCTTTGTGATGGACCACATTGGACAAGGGATTATCCTCAAAAGAATGCTCTAAACTCTCTACTTGCAAGTCATCAGGAGGAAGAGGGTGGTGATATGGCAACACAGGTGGGGTCCATACAACCGTTGAACGGGAAGCTCCAAGAAAACCCCAAGCAAAAGGGTTACTCTTTGTAGAGATGGTAATAGGCGGAAGACCACTAGAGCAATGGTGGACACAGGTGTCTCTCATAACTTCATCTCCGTTGAGGAAGTAAAGGGAATGGGTTTGCAGATGACTGAAGGAGTAGGCTCCATCAAGAATCAATTCACAGCAAGACAAATCCATGGAATAGCTAGAGGAGTAGAGACTAGTATTGGGGCATAGTCAGGTACCTTGGACTTCTCTATCATTCCAATAATGATTTTAAAAGTGTTCTAGGGATGAACTTCTTGGATAAAACAAGAGCTTTCCCAATGTCATTTGCCAATATCATGTGCATCATGGAAGGGAATCAAGCTTGCTTGATATCGACAATAAGGGTTAACAAGCAGGAAGTCAACATGCTATTGGCCATCCAGTTCAAGGAGGGCATTCCACAGGGTAAGGAGGACTGCTTGGATATTCTTCTTGACTCCAATGAAGAAGGAAAGATCGAAGAAGTCATACCAAGGGAAGAGGTGGTAGCACTCAAAGAACTACCACCAAAAAGGAGAAGAAAACACCAAAGTTTGCCAAATCTATGAACATACAATGGGAGTTGGTATGAGTATCGCTATGGGCAGACAAGCAATTGACGGTGCAAAGAAGCCGCAATGAGTGAGCTTAAGTGGGGGAGAGTATCATGCTCTGCCATATTTAACAAATTTGCAAGAAAAAAATGGGATGGAAGATTCTAGAAAAGGGCGGATGGGTAAATGCAATCTAAGAAATTCTAGAAGACTTCATCACATTATCGAGAACGTTAGAAGGAAAAACTCCAAGGATAATTCAAGAATAACCTAGAAGGTTCTTTGGGTCATGTATGTATATAAGAATGGTGTAGAACTATCTAGAAATTAGTCTTTTCTAATGTAATCTAGAAAGTTACTAAGACTTGGGAGAGGACTATAAATAAGAGTCCCTCCCCTCATTTGGATCAACCTAAAAAAGCATCCAAGCTTCAAAGCATTCAAGTGATGTAATCTCTCTTTCTTTCTTAGTGATGTGTTCTTTTCTCCAATACTTCTTCCTACTCCTCTTCTTAGAGTGTTCTGTGCTTGCAAAGTCCAAGTGTTGTGAGGGTTAAGCTGATTTAGTGCCAAGAAAGTGCCCTGAAGCTGCATGGGTGACTTGAGAGAAGTTAGACTGTGACAAACAAGTGTCTTCAATCCATTTATCCCCTTCTGAATTTCGAACGTGGCGCTTTTATCATGGGCTAACTCATAAGAAGACGAGACAAGAAAAAAGCTCCATAACTCTTTTTAGCTCCCAAAACTTGTAATGATTGTGGGATTCATGTGAATATCGATCGGGGATTGAAAATTAGCTCATGCGAAAAATTTATGCCTCTTGTAGGCCTAGACACTTTTCCTCATACTGCAATAATACCCAAAATTGCTCCAATAGTTTCTCCACTTGTAACCTTTCTATAATTACCTCCTAGAAAATCAAGACATATGAGAACCGCATAGAAAACATAAGAATACTATAAATAATTTCATAAGCTTCAAGAACAATATTCAAGTTCTTAACACATGGAAACTAATCAAGCCTTAGAATGCATATTGGCATGCCATGAGCCTTCCATCAATGCCACTCCCCAACCTACCATTGTGACCCACAAATCTCAACCTCAGCATGAAACCGATTGATGTGTATTAAAAATTACCAAAGTGTTATAACAAGCTTCGCCATTGAATATCTTCCACCAACCAAAAGCATTAGCACATTAAATATTTAATCCTTCACCATACGATGCAATCTTCCATGCGCACTCAACATCACGGTTGCACTAAAACTCCCAATCGATTGCTAAATGTTTGGGCAGTAAATGAATCAATGAACTCAATAAATAGCTTAAACTCGTATTTATTAGTACTCGATCTAGTTTGTTCATATTAATATATAAACAAGCTTGAACCTTTTTTTAAAAACTCAAAGATTAAATGAATCAAACTTAAACATGAGCCAACAGATTTATTTATGTTCACGAACAAACTAGTTCATTTTTTAATAAGTAACTTGTTAAATGTTTTATTGTAAGCTGATATGAAAGCTTATATCATATATGATACATTATTTAAATAAATTTTGATTGACTATAATTTATTTAATGACATATTTCATAATAACATTATTATAATTAATATCGATATGCATATTAATTTAATGCAATTATTTCTTATTTTTTATTGCAATAAACGAGTTTGTTAACATTTATTTAAATTATTTGACTGTAAACAGCTTATTTACAATTTATATATTATCTTATTTAATTAGTGTAAACAAATTAAATATTAATTTAAAATTTATTTGATTACTCGTTTAGATTTGTAAAATTATTTGCTAATTATTTTATAAGAAAAGCAAAGTACTCATTTTTTTAATTTTGAAGTTATTTATTAACCCATTACAGTGCTTGACTCAACTCAGAACGAATTGTTAAAACTCCAAACAAATTTGATTACTCTAATCTTATTGTTCAAAAACATACTTTGGGAGGAAAACTATCTGCTTACTTTCATTATTCGAACATAAGGTACATATATAGAAACCGATTCCTTTTAATTTAAAATCTTAACAAATATATCTAATCTAAATGTGGAAAGGAAATAATTCTGAAATAAATATAAGAAAAATATAAGTAGGAAGAGAATAAAACTAATCAAAAAGTTTTCAAAGTTGTCTCCAATTAAATCCTCCAATATCCTTTAGGTGGCCCGTCGACCTCCAACTTCCTACATTTCCACACTCCACCTCCAGTTAGGTTGTAGATGTTGAAGAGAACAACATTGGTATTGAACTCTGAAAATGTGCTTAAAGGAAGAGCTTTGGTGAACACATCAACAAATTATTAGTGTATAATCATTGTCTCAGCTATCTCATTTTATTGTGGAATATAAATACACGAACTCAAATTGATTTTCCATTTGAAAGATAAGATTTAAGGATAGAGTTAAAATATTCATTTATATTATCAACTTTCAGGATTTGAATTTTGTATTGGAATTGAGTTTGAATCATGTCATAGAGGATTTGGAAGATTCGGGTTATTCAGATTTCTCATTCATTAGGAATACCCAAATAATTCTAGTGGGATCATCAATAAATGAGATCAACCATTTTTCCAACCTTAGGATTCTTACTTTTGAAGGCTTTGAAATATCGTTGTGAATATGAAAAAAGGGTGTGATGGTTTGTATTAGGTCATGGGATAAACATTTCTAGTGTGTTTGATAAGCTGTCAAATCTCACATTAATAAATATACTTTTTTATTGATAAACAAATGAGGATACAACTTTGCAACATAATTGAAATTAGGATGACATAGGTGACAATGTCATAACATGACTTATTTTTTTATATGCATAAACTCAACGGACTGAAAGATTTGAGAAAAAGATGGGAGGTCTGGCCAGAGAGACTTTTCTTGAGCAAGTATGAGCCTTGATGCATTTTAATACTATCAATCACCTTCTCTGAATTCACTACCTGAAATTCATACTAGTTTGCAAAAAAATTAATTATATATTTCATATCATAAGTAAGCTTATTGATTAAAATTTCCAACTGTGGAACATAAAACAAATGAAAGAATAATATTTTGAGAGAGCTCTACATCTCATTTTCCAATATTTTTTAAGTGTGATCCATCTACAAGTCTGATAGATTTAAATGTAGAAGTCTGCTGATAGTGATTAGAGCACTGATGTCCCCAGCCACATGATCCATAGCTCTTGAATCTATGATCCAAGATCTAAATCTCCCATTACTAACAATATGGGAGAAGGATATATTATTTTGGTCTGTCATGAGATTGGTGTGTTGTTATGAATTACCCCCAAGAAGTTTTTCAGTACTTCAAACTATTCCATTTTTCCTTTTTCACAAATATACAAAAATATGAATTGAGACAATTGAAGAAAGTTATAACCATTCAGTTTATGATTTGTTATAAAGGTAGAAAGTTCAGAAGTCCTTTGACACAATTCTTGTTGTCTGGTTCAAAACTAGCCTCCGAAGTAGAGCTAGAAATCTCTATTGTGTATTTTCTCAAAAACCTTATGCACATTTAGGCGTTGAATATAGGAGTTGGTTGTTGCTCGTGGAAAACAGAGCCCAATGGTTATGATAAGAAGCAGAGGAGGCTTTACAAACTAGCTGGATGGATTTTGCTGCTTGCAAAGAGGATTTTGGCTACTGGACGGCTACTGAAGAGGCTCCAAACGATGGATGATCGAGCAAAGAAAAGCTTGCATGCTGGCTGAAGAGATTCTAGCGGCTGGTGGGAGGAGTACGACTTCTGGAAAGGCTCCGCTACTGTAGGAGTGAGCAAAGGATAGATAACTCAACAAGGTACCGTTGTTGCCTCGGATCAGGCGATCAGATTGGTCTTTGAATTTTAGAATCCAATCATTGCATTCCCAACTAGATATTCTCACTGTTGTATCACAAACTTCAGTCACGAAGATAGGTTTTATGGGCGAACCCGGTCTCTGAATGTTGTGTTTCGGTCGTTTCCTTCCCAACTAGTTGCTCTTGTTATTATACCGCTAACATTGGTCACGAAGATGAGGGTTATAGGGTGAACTTGGGATGTTCAAAAACGAAACTTTTGCACCGTGGATAGTGAAGGAATTCGGTCGCGGAACGGATTTCTAACACCATGTTGAGAAACAAACTTTGGGAAGAAAACTACTTGCTTACTTTTATTAGTCACGCATGTACATATATAGAGAAATTGGGCCCTCCTAATTAACAATCTTACCAAATATATCTAATTTAAATGTGAAAAATAAATAATTTTGAAATAAACGTAAAAAGGAAGAGAATAAAACTAATCAAGGAGTTTCTAAAGTTATCTTCAATTAAATCCTCCAATATCTTTAGGTCGCTGACCAGTCCACCATGGAAAGCAGGTCCGAACCTTCCTAAATTTCCACTTATTGAAAGGGATTAAGCTTCTCATTTGGGCAGTCGAATGAATCCTAAGTTTCTTTAGGATCTCAAGTTTTTATGCACCGTTGCCCATGCACTCAAGAACTCAAAAGGGCCCTTCAAAGCAACAAAGTAATCCTTTGTATGACTCATCATGAAAAGAATCATGTGCAACTTTGCCAACATACAATTCCACGGAGGGTATTCAATGTGCTGGCACTTCAAATAGGTTCATTTCTTCATTCATTTGCAATTATCCACAAATAAGATGTTGCCAAATCAGTTCACTCATGCCACACTTCGTAAATTTGTATTCAATCAAACTACTCTCCTCATAGTATGTGGTAAGATGTATCTACATTCGATACTAGTGGTTGTGGTCCCTTGGTGCACAGTAAGTTTTGACTGCACCAATATTCTTCTTATCTTGCCTTCCTATACTTATTCAAGTAAAGCTTCAATTCTACCATCATGTTGAAGGCCAGCAACACCCAAATATAACATTCCCGATTTTTGCTCAAACTCATTGTTATACGCTTCACGATGTTCCTCTAAATAAACCTCCATCAATGGTTCACTTTCGCGATCATGTAGCTCCTCAACCATAACCATCAAGCTAATAAATTCAACTAAACATATATTCATCAACATTTCCCTGTTAAACTTGACCAGACCTGCAAGCAGTGGTCTACTTAGGAACTCGTGCATTCTGTGTGGTCCACACAAGAAACACTTCAAAGGCTAGAAATCTCTCGCCATACCCATCATGCATTCTGTCTTCCCCTTATCTTGACCTTGATGAATTCTCTCAACTTTGAGAAACAAACTTAAATCTTGATCGAGTTGTTTGCCAATGTGATGGCCTTTGACAACACCTGAATGCCTTCTACTATAACTTAAACTAAGCCCATAAGCCTCATCATTGATAAAAAATATCAACTCCTCGTCAATGGAAATTAAAGTGGCAACTTTAAGAATTACTTAGCATATTCTAGGGCATAACAATATGCTCCAAACAACCAAGTTTAGTCTATACTTCAGTCATTGCATTATCAAGATTGTCAATCATTTTTTTTTAAACAATTTTAAAATTTTAGTTTTAATTTTATATAAAAAAAAATTATTTTTTTTGAAAAATGTAGTTTTAAATTTAATTTAATATAAAAGTTATATAATTTTGATTTTGAAAATAGTGTGTTTTAATTTTGAAAAATGAAATGAGATCGACTGGATCTTATTTGCTAAATAGTTTGCATAATCGTGTTTGATACCACAAACGATGTACCTTCTCGAAAGATAAATGTATACCGTGGCGGTGAACCTAATCGCATTAACTAGGTGGTTTATGACATCTGTTTGGCCTACGAACCTTTTATGTGTCACCGACAAGTTCCCCTACCTAATATAAAGATTAGGTAGGGTTTATTTTACTTGAGTTTGAAGTTCCCTATAGAGTCAAGCCCCTACAGTTAATTACATCCAAAATGATTGAGGTCACTTGAGAAAACTCTTTATAATGATCGGAGGTAGTAGTCTTCAAGAATTCAAGATGTAATTTTCAAGGTATGATATAGGAAGATCAAGTGAGAAATGACCAAGTGGGAGCAGTTATTTCAGGAGTCCAAAGAAAATAAAATGTAAGGGATGTCACCGATCCTGAGGAGAACCCTCAGTGACTTCCCAAATTATCCTACTGTGTGGCTATATTTTGGAGACAATGTTATTTAAGTGTTCAATCATACCAATTTTATTATCAGGGCTTACATTTGCATGATATTGATCATGCAAATAGCCTAAGAAGTTAGGACTTATGTCGTATCAAACGACGGCCTCGGATTCCTAAGTCGAGTTAGGAATTATACTGCTCAACATGACTGTGAAGGAGCCTAAAGAGGGTGTGAGGATTTACGCGGCGCTGGGCGAGCTACCTCGAAATCCTATTGGTTGTTGTTATGCTAAGAATGTTTAGCTGATGTAGACTTGTTTGATCTCTCGAAGGTGTTTTTGTTACGATTCGTTTTGCTGCTTTTTACATTAGAATTTCTGTTTTCTTTCTTTTTTCTGCAATTTATTTAAATTCCCTGTAAATAATATTATGTTTTGTGAACTACTCATGCATCGATAGCAGAACCTCAGGTACGCATTTTATTTTATGCACTGTAATTCCTTTATTTACTTCACAGTATTTCCTCACCTGTACTTATTTACTTTACATGTAAAACCAAAACAATAACAACAAAAATAAAACCCGAAACATTGAAACATACCTGGTAAAAACCTTTTGAACCTTAGACCTTAGGACTGCTACTTCAACAAGGAGTTTGGAACATACGCCGTGGGCAGCGTGACGAGGACCTGCAGAAGGACATCTTCGAGAGATCAAACAAGTCTACATCACTTAAACATTCCTAGCATAACAACAACCCATAGAACTTCGAGGTAGCTCACCTAGCGCCGCGTAAATCCTCACACGCTCTTTAGGATCCTGCACAGTCATGTTGAGCAGTATAATTCCTAGCTTGACTTAGGATGTCAACGTTGTCGTTTGATACGACATAAATTCTCTCAACTTCGTAGGCAATTTGCATGATTGGTATCATGCAGATATAAGCCCTGATAATAAAATTGGCAGGATTTAACACTTAAATAACAGTGTCTCCAAAACATAGCTACACAGTAGGATAGTTTGGGAAGTCACTGAGGGTTCTCCTGATTGGTGGTGTCCCCTACCTTTTCCTTTCTTTGGACTTCTGAAATAATTGTTTCTACTTGGTCATTTCCCACTTGATTTTCCTATATCCTACCTTGAAAACTACACATTGAATTCTTGAGGACTAGTACATCCGATCATTATCGAGAGTTTTCTCAAGTGACCTCAGTCATTTGGGATGAAAATAACCGTAGGGGCTTGCCTTTATAGGGAATTTGATACCCAGGTAAAATAAACTCTACTTGGTATTTATATTAGGTAGGGGAACTTGTCGGTCACACATAAAAGGTTCACAGACCAAACGGATGTCATAAACATCCTAGTTTGTGTGATTGGGTCCACCGCCACATCTTTCAAGAATGTGTATCATTTGTGGTATAAGGCAACGATATATGCAAACTATTGGGCAAATGAGAAATTTTCAAAACAAAAATTATATACATTTTATATTAAATTAAATTTAAAACTACATTTTTCAAAAAAAATTATAATTTTGTTTATATTAAAATTAAATTTAAGTTTTTAAAATTATTTTCAAAAAAAAAGTTTACCGATAGGGATGAAACAATTTCACATTTTAAGATGTTAGATCCTCTTTTGTTCATGGGTTACACTAGAATCTTACAAACTCAAAATAAAGAAAGAAGGGGGAGAAGAGACGAGAGGAGAGGAGGAAAATCTACTTTAAGACTAATTCTACCAAAATATGAGGTAGGACCCCAATCCAAATTCCAAAATCTTGGCTCTTCCCGTGATCTCCCATTTATAACGATATCAAATAAGTTATATATGTACTAAAAAAATATCAAAAAAGAGGGTCGCACGACCCAAATACAAATTCGTACTCAAATTGGTGGTCATTCGTCAGGCACTTTGGACTCGTTGAGTCTCCCGATGTAGATTATTGAGTAGCTTTGATCTGGGATGATCGAACGAGTCAAGTGAGGGCATTTGAGTGAGTCCCATTTTAGCTCAAGCAGATGTTACCTTCTTCATTTGTTGGACGAATCCACATAAAACTTGACTAGTGATTATGCATAGGACCTGGCTGGTGAGTGACATGAGCCAAGTCTAGCTAGCTTGTCTTCTTGAATTTTATTTGGGTGAGATTTCCCTTGGGTAAAATGCATCATGATGGTATTTTTGTATCAACACACCTGCATTGAAACCGCAATAAAGGAACATTTGAAAGAAAATTGTATGTAGTACATACCTATAGCATGTCATCCATGATCCTCAATGCACACAAGCATAAGTGATCACCCACCTCCATGGAACCCTTAAATATTTTAGCTCCTTCTTCATAAGGATGTCCAAGCATTGACTGGGCTATGGAATGATCGCCCCACTCATGTTACAGTCAGAAAAAATAGCTTTGCCTTTAGTTCCTTTATATCCTTCAATGTGACCTCCACTGAAGGTGTTGTCTCTCTTAATAAACTATTGTCTTCCATATTTAGAACGCCCTAAATATCCACATAGGACTCCTCCAACCAAAACTCAATCCCTTTTCTGCATAGAAGCATGTCCTCAAACTTGTCTTGGACATCCCCATAGCTACTTTAACCCTCATCATACAAACATGTAACCGATATGTTGTGATGTTATTATCTATATGGTTCAGTAGTTTTAGTACTTGGAACCTTTTGGCAATACTCTAAACAACTCTATATACACAGGTGTAACATACACATCCACAGAAAACTCCATATAATTCTGAAAACTTCTATAACCTTGGTGACCACCATTCAATGTTTTGAACACCAATCTCAAGGTAGCTCAGTATATTGGCATGCCATGAGTTTGCCTTCTGTGACACATTACTTGATCCTTGGTAAAACTAGTAAGGCATGAAATTCATGCAATTATCCAATAAAGACTAGAACTTTCTTCGCACTCGATACCCCAAAGCATAGGCTTTGTGAGTTGTGTATTGGCGGTGATGCTTTTAAAAAAAAATCATACATGCTGAAATACAACATCAACCAGTATTATTATATCAAACTAGTTTATTGGGTACCTGAAATATTTTTAGTTTGGATAATGACTGCAAACTTAGTCTAGCACAATGTCAAAGGTCAATTAATATGCACTTCTGATTCTTGTTTAACAAAGCATCTACTGCACAAATTGATAAGTTAAAATTAAAACAATACCAAAATTAGAAAAGACTTTCCCACAACCTCTAGATTACTGAAGAAAAAGCTCACACACAATACAAAACATGCAGTAATTCAGATTATAACAAGGTAGCAAAAAACGTTGAAACATTAAAAACTTTCAATGCACACTTAATTGAACCAATGGAAAAAATAATGCTTACATTTCCTTCTCTAGTTGTTTCCTGATGAACCCCTTTGAGTGAGCCGTTACCTTATCAGTTTTGTTGCACAATATGAGAACTGGAATTTTCTTCTTTACAATAGTTCCCTTGGTTAGAATATCGTAGAGATATCTGTTATATCAAAATTAAGAATAACAAGTTTTATGAATATTCATTCATAGACAGAATTATTGAATGCAAAAGTATTAAGATTGTTTTCATTACAATAGAGCAGAATATTCTAAAACAATATAAAGCACACTGCAGCTTTTCGGAGTTATTGATGCCAAGCTAATGAACAAGAAGACAAAATTGTCTATTAGTTCCAAGATGACTCTCATTCGATGCAAAACTTGACTACACATTTGAACAAGCACGTAGAGGCATTAAGTTTTATCCTACATGTAGTTAGTTCTGGGGAGGAATCATGCACGAGGACCAGTAAGCTGGTCGAACAAGATCCCGAGTTAATAATGAAAAGGGGCATTTAAGTACATGCCATCCAATTCCCATGTATTTATATATCTAACACCTAAATTTTACTTTTTCACATTTTTAACACCCAAATCTTACATATCAAAGAAAAAAACCACCATTTTAACTTTTAAAATATGAAATACACCTTTTCATGGATAAAGTGGTATTTATGTAAAAATTTAAGCTTAGGTGTTAGAAATGTAAATACATAGGAATTGAGTGGTACGTATGTAAATCTTCCTACTGAAAAATATGCAGGTAAGCAGCGATTAGTGAAACTTCTTGAAGCGTCTATAACATGTCATTTCTTAAGCCGAGGCTTATACTTACTCTGCAGCTATTCGACTGTTCGGTAAGAAATCTAAAGCATCGACAACAAAAATAAGGCCAGCTGCTTGAGGCAAGAACCCATCAAGCTTTGGTCTAAGGCGGGAATGCCCAGGAACATCAACCACACGGACAGGCTTTGTTTTGTCCTTCTGCCACAAAACAGAGTTGTTTTATTCTCAAAAATTTAACAACTATAATTTCTTTTTTGGGGCATTGACATACATTGCGCGCAATTTTTATGTATTACATAGTTCACGCTTAAACTTTCATATTTACGTACATAGCACTCAAATCTCCAATATCACATCAAAAATAGCACTGTTACCACTTTTTAAAAGTGAAATATACCTTTTCATGCATAGGTTTAAAGCACAAAAATGTTATGCATGTAAATATCAATATTTAAGGTTGAGATATGTAAATACATAAGAATTGCTTGCTGGAAATACAAAATTTCCTTCTTTTTTTTTCCTTAGCTGAGCATTATCCCTATTATTATAAAACTAGAAGGCAACATACTCTTTGATACCAAATATTGATTTCTTTTGAAGATTATGTTTACCTTTTCAACTTCAGAATGCAAGACAAATATATCATCATTTGGTTCCATTGATGTAACAGTGCCTTGATGAGATGATCCATCACGAAGCTAGCATAAAACACAAAACAATGGTCAAAGGTGAAAACGTACTAAAGACCAAGGAAGCTTCAATAAACATTTTTAAGCGTCCTTTTTACCACCATTAGTTTGTTTCTATGATTAACAACCAACATAAATAATGTGACAAAGCAATTTAAGAATATCTAGATGGAAAGACATGATATCTCATTTTATTACCTCTTTACTGAAATTAAAATTATTTGACAACTCCAATAAAATTGAAGTGTCAAAATCCTGACTCTTCGAAGGGGAAATTTTAGTCCCAAACTTTATAAAAGTGTCAATTTTGTCCTAGACTCTTTTAATATGAGTTATTATAGCCACCATTAAAACAGCCTGAGGACTAATTTGTCATTTCTATACTCTTTTGGACTAAAATGAACCCATGTAAATATTCAGGAGAGTGTTTTGGCACATTGCTCAACAAAATTTAGTTGGGATTCTTTTCTTCGTTAAATTATTACATAAAAATATTTCACTCATCGTTTTTGTTAAATATTTTTGCACAAGGTAAAGCTGTGCCCGAAATAAAAATTTGCATTTCTGCTTTGAAAAAAGCTATTGTGGGCCATTGATGTGTAACATTTAGTCATAGAAATAATCAGAAAAGTTGATTGTATAAGATAAAGCAATCAAAAGAAAAACTACGGGGAGAAGCCTATGCCCAATCAGAAAAAAGAAATAAGTAAAAAGATTAAGCAACAATGGATGGCAAAAGTGCATAATTATTTGTTCATATTGAATGCTTCATCTTCGCGCATCAGGGAATATTAACATCACTTTGTTTATAATGCAAATTAATACCTGATAAAACAGAACGGTTTTTCCGGAGCCACTTAACCCAGCAATTATAATAGTATTAGTCTTGGAAAGGTTTAAGTTATGCACTGCAAAAAATGACAATATTTTCAATATTCAGTTACCATCATGAAAATGAATGTCAAATCAACATCTAAATTATAATCTTTAAAAAGAGATTCTCCCAAAAGTACTTTCACCAAAGCCTCCCTTTAACTTCTGTTAAATACAAGAAGTGAAAAAGGACTTCAACAATTTAAAAGAGCTGCCATGAAAAGAGCATTAACACACGCAAACACACCAACCCACACCCCACAAAATAAAATTTAGATCTTTAAAGTAATGGCAAACAAAATAAATAACTTATTGAAATTTGTTGACAACCAATCACAAAAATAATACAAAAATGATGAAATTTGTTCAGAATGTAGTTAGACAATAATGACACTTGTAGTGTGAGTACTCAAAAGATAACACAACAACTATATTTGTTGAAGAATTTTAAATATCTAGCATGAATTCAATACCAAGAATAGTAAAAAGAAATATAGAGAAAAGCTAATATTCAGACATAACTAAAGATCACAAAATTTCTAGAAATACAAAATGACTGGAAGAAATTTAGTATCTTAAGAAAACTATAAAATTATAAGTAAAAGCCAACTATGATGGGAACCATCGTACATAAGATAAGTAAAGATGATGCTATGACCAGAACAGCAATGGCTATATAGAGTTGCTCAGCTGGCTGTTGTCGAACCCACTGTTCGATATGTCGGAGCCATTGTTCAAATTGGTGCATCCACTGCGCCATACCTGCAAGAAAACAATAATAATAATCCTTCCAGTAGCATCAAATGTAACTAGTTTCACGATTAATAGAATTGTAAAGTAGAAAACTTTGATTTTAATATGGGTAAGTATTGGGTTAATTTGAACATGATCATCGAGATTTTCAAAATCTTAATAAACAATTGCATTGACGACTTTTATGTGACTCGTGAAGCCTCAATGACTACTTCAAGAGCATTATCATTTCATATCTTCTATGTAGCAAGACTATAATGCATAAAGTACCTTAGATGGCTGTGACTCACTATATCCAATAATTAACTCAAACTATGGATTGTTATAGTGTTTTTTAAGATGTTATTTTTCAAGTATATGCTTTTAATATCATATTTCATAAGCGAACACCTTTTGCTTAGGGTTAAAAGTATTCAAATGTCTCCAAAAATCTGGTGGCGTGATAAATTCATTTATTTTAAGGGGCATTTACATACATAGCACCAAATTCGAATGTATTTACAGACCTCACATCAAAAGTTTCATATTTACACATATAGCACTCAAATCTTTAACATCAAATGAAAAATAGCACTATTACCACTTTTTAAAAGTGAAATACACTTTTTCATGCGTAGGCTTAAAGCACAAAGTGTATGTAAATTTCCCTTGATTTAAAGAGCCAAGGGCTTTGAACACTATTTTGAAATAAAAAACTAGCAGTTTAACCTAAATGTTTGAACCAAGAGATAATTGGTCTGGTGCATGCACTTTATCATTAAATAAAGAAACACCGCCACATGTTCTACCAGTAGAGCACAATTTTTAATAGAAAACTCGACTCAAGCATGTCAAAAAACTCAAAAATAGAGACTTCCACATGAGAAACATAAAGATGGCTACAATATTATTTCCCTCATAAAGATATCTCATATATTTCACATTCATCAAAAATTTTCTCAACAAGATTGTAAACCTTATCTTTGTCTTTTGTAAGAACCTCATCATATCATGTATATTATCATCTTCGATAACAAATAAAAAGATTCATATGCTGTAATAGCAACCTTAGAAAAAAATACTCTCAGAAAAAACTTCTCAGAAAAAACTTCCTAAGGGTTGTTTCGGTGCCCAATAATCTTCATTGAAACAGAGCTGGTCATCTCTCTTTTCTCCTTTCCCCTTCCAAAATTTCTCTACAGCTCAATTTTAACAGCATTTTCCACTCGTTTGGGAATCAAATGTAATTTTTCTTGATATTTTTCTTTTATATCTTCTCATACAACTAGCTCTGTGAAGACGGCACTCATGCTCCTAGACACAATAAATTATCTCAGAGCGACCCATAGTGAAAATGGGTCATTTGACAAGAATTCCAGGTGTCTTGCCTCAATCTTCCTCTTTCTTGTATCATGTTGATCGTTTTATCTTCTCCTTTACATTTAGTTACACTCTTCTTCTTTCAAGTTTTGATTTATGTACTCTGCAACGCCACCTCAGTTCAACGAGTTTTTACCAACAACAACATCCAATGCCAGTATTTAAGGAATCCAGTTTTTTAATCAAAGCATAGGAAAACGGGAATTAAACTTTTGGTACCATTTTTAAATCCTGCAGGTTATGAAATCCTGTTTTTTCCTCCATTTTTGCCTTAAATCCAGGATTTAGTAAATCTAGTTGTAAGAAGGGTTTAGTAAATACAGGGATTTAGAGTAGCTGAAGGGCGCAAAAGCGGGTGGCAGGAAGAGATTACCTTCCTCAATGGTTTCGGGTAGCAGCGGGGAGGAATAAAGAATTTGGAAGTTTTGGAGGACTTTGTAAGCCGCGATCCCGTCTTTGCCTTCCCAGCTAGCTCTAATCGCGGTTTATCGTGAGGGTTCGGTCCCAAAGGCGACGGTTTTGCTCGAAGCCGGTAGAGGCGGGAGGGACGTAGTCTAGGGTTTCAGGCAGCAGAGGGAGAGGGGACGGTAGGTTTTTGGCTTAAATTTAATTTAATTTTAGTTATATTTTATTAATTTACTTAATTAATAATCAATAATTAATCATAATTAGATAAAGTTATATATAATTATTTGATGATGACATGTTAATTAATCAGTTTAATAAATAGCTGATAGATTATTAATTAATAAATGTTAAAGTTTTATTTATGATAATTAATTTATATTAGATTATTAATTATTTATGAAATTCAAAAAAAATAGTAGATTTGATTCGGGTCATAATTTATATTGGATTTTCAGTTTATTCTAATTTTAGAATACTTCTATCATGAGTAGGTAGTTTGAACAGTGGTTATTTGCAAGGATTTCAGAAGGGGAGGAAGGCGGAGTCAGTAGTAGACGTTTGTTTTGATAGTTTTTTATTTATTTAAAAATATTAAGTTAATTAAGATAATAATATTTTAATTTTAATTTCCTAAATAAAATTAGTAAATTTAATTAATTTTATAATGTATACACAAATACAATATACGGGAGTTTCATAAAAAATTCTCTATATATCAAGTTCATTTGTTAAATTTTAAGCTCACCTGCTGAAGTTGTTGAATTGAGTCCACCTGTTGAAGTGGCTGAATTGAGCCGACGTGTCGAAGTAGTTGAATTGAGCTCATATGTAGAAGTGTTGAACAAAGCCACTTGTCGAAGTGGCTAATTCGATCATTCTCACCTTTATTGAGAGAATAACCTAATCCACCTATGTAAGGGTAGTAATATGAGGAAATCTTCCTGATTAATAATGATGCCCTTCAATCACTCATTAAAGACACAACTTGATACTAAGAACTCAATCCTTTCACCCATATACCGAGAATGGTTGACGTTCCGACAATACATAGCATCGACATCACAATATTTTCATCAAGATACTATATGAAGGTATCGTGTAAATACAAATATGTATTATGTTGATTAATTTAGGGCTTTTCTCTCTCATATATAAAAGGAGTGGGAAGAGAGAGGGATGATTCATCTCCTTGCACTCCCAAAAAAGCGATTTATGTGGCCTCTCTCTCTCTCTCTCTCTCTCTCTCTCTCTCTCTCTCTCTCTCTCTCTCTCTGATATCTTGTAACTCAAAGAACCTCTGAGGAGCTGCCTCCTTTCGACTTATAGGAGATAGAAAATTAATATATTTCCTAAGATCTCTTCAAAAGAATCTCATCCATCTCTCTCTCTCTCTCTCTCTCTCTCTCTCTCTCTCTCTGGTATCAACTCTGTGATAGAAGGTCGTTTGATTTTATGTACTTACAAACGATATGGGACTTTATGTTCTAAAAATGATTCAATATTGTCAAAGGTGATGTGAGTGTGGAGCTCATACTCAACATTTGCAAGAAGAACCTTTCTACCATTAATACGCCCTTTAAGAAAAATGGATTGTACTAGGGATTTCATAACTTAACCAATCAACAAGTTGAGAGAAATAATGAGAAAAGAAGAGAAAAGAAAAGCAAGGCAAGAGGAAAAGCATCTTGAACCCATTCTCAAACTAAAACATATACCGTGTCATCAAAATCAGTAACCCGCGGTCAATATCTACTAAGAGTAGAGGGCGTGCCGCAACAAGAAATAACGAGGCGAGAGTAGTGTACCAGCGCTTGCAAAAAGTTGAAGTCTAAAAAGCTCTTAACCCAATTTTAGAGCAAGAAAGATTACGCTTGGATGACTTTGAGCATTCATAAAAGAAATGACTTGTTGCAGACTTTATAAGAATAGAAAGAAGATGAAGATGAATATTTTCTCCTGGTTTCCGTAATGAATAAGTAAGGAGATAAAGAAAAAGACATATTAGAAGAAATAAGGAGGAGAAGAAGGAAAATGTTGGCAGAAACTCCTCATGGAGAGATATTGTAGAAGTCAAAGCTGGCAGAGACTCCCTTCTCAAGAGAGATTGTAGGAGTTGAGGCACCGAGGAAGTTTAAGATTCCATATTTGGAGTCTTACAAAGGAAAATTCAACCCAATTGACCATTAAGCTTACTTCAAGTCAGCATTTGCCTGCTCAAGATAAACAATGCATTGAAATGTCTTTTGTTCTTCATGACATTGAAAGAATCAACCATGTCTTGGTTCAACCACCTATAAATATGAGTCATTCGTAGTTCAAGCAAATGCTTATGGCTCAATTTTCTAGTGCACATAAGCCACCAAAAGCTCACAAGCACTCCTAAAGATACATTAGGAGCCCACTGAAACCTTGAGGAGCTTCATCGCTACTTTTCAATAAGAAACGTAGGACGTCCAAGCCCTAAAGTTCATCATCACTCATGCGACCTTAGCTCAAGATCTAAGCGAACGTTTCGATACTCGCTTGGCTTGTAGAAGTAGAAAACATTAGCAAAGTTCCTGGAGCTCGTAAACATACACATCTTTATAGAGTCTCACCTTGGACCCTCATGGCCATTAGAGTCCAAGAAAATATATCATAATTGACCTCATGATGATTGTCGAGACCAGAAGAGCCATTCCAAGGAGAGAAAGCCCTAAGACATCTACCTGTCAAGATCAAAGAAATACAAAGGAAGCTATAGTAGGGAGAAGACAAAAAAAATGAGAGATTCTCTGGCGTCCTCATTCTATTGCAGAAATCATATCACTGAGAGTTCCACTAGTTGAAGTTGCAGTGGCCATCCAGAATAAATATTACTTCAAGAAGCTCTTTTCCTTAAAGGAAGGAACACACGCCCATGATCTTAGTGGATATTATGCATATCACCGAGATCGTGGTCACAACACCAAAAAAAAGTAGACATCTTCGCAACTTGATTAAAGAATTGATCAAAATATGAAAACTGAAGGAGTTTGTGGCCCTTGAGGCTCACACTCAACAACAGTAAAATGCATATGTCGGGGGTAATAGTAATGAGGCTCCTCCGGCAAAGTTGGTCCACATCGTTGGAACCATACAAGCAATCTTTGGAGGATACAGGTCTGAAGCTGCAAAGAGATCCAACATGAAGAAATTGAAGACATTAGAAACATGTTTAACCACTTTGGCTAAACGTACCAGACCAATTCACCCTTTAGTCATTTTCATGGATCACGATTTGTTAGGAAAAACCTCTTTAATGAATCTATCATAGTCACCACAAACGTCGAAGATTACCAAATCGACAAAATGTTGATAGACATTGATAGTTCTACTAATATTCCGTCCAAAAAAGTTTTCAAAAAAATGGAATCTTTGTCAACTGACCGGCCACTAAATTTGGAATGCTAACAAATTTTTTGAAGAACAGAAAGAGACATGTGAAGTCATCGCCCTCACAGTTAATTAGGGATAAGGAGAACATCAATTCACCATGATGAATGATTTCTTTATTATTGAAGCACCCAATATTTATAATGTCATCTTCGGTAGGTCAGTGTTGATTACTTTCAAAGTAGTTGCATCCACTAATCATGTTGTCATAAAGTTCCATGTTGTTGGACAAGTCATCACTATCTGAGAAGACTTGATTCAATCTCAAACCTATTATTTATGAGCCATTAATAATATACAAAATGATCTCTTACCGCTCAAGCATAAGAAAGGAAGATGCCTCAAAGCTTCAAAGGCCACCGAAGTCATGCATGTATCTGTAGATGAAGTGAAGGAAACCTTCTTATTCAGCTCAGACTACTGGGATGAACACCGAGATCATCTCTTAAACATCCTCAAAAATCACTGAGATATCTATGCATGGGGCCCCACTGAGATGCCTGAGATCGACATTAACGTCACCTATCATCGCTTGAATGTCAAGCCAGGATCTAAGTTGCTCAAACAAAAACTGCGAGCCACAACCAACAACTTAGTCTAGCCTATTCAATCAGAAGTTTCTAAGTTGATGAGTGTCAGATTCATACGAAAGGTGAAATTCCCAAATGGTTATCCAACATGGTAATAGTAAAAAGGGCAAATATTAATGGGTCAATGTGCATCTATTTCACTAATACAAATACAAATCGCCCTAAGATTGGCATTCGTTGGCACTAATATGACCATTCATGATTCTACAAATGTGGAGCCTACATGTTGATAGATGTAGATGACAACCATTCAGTGCTCTCAATCAATAAGAGGTATTTGAAGAAATACTATATATGAGTTTCATGCCCATGTATAATCTCTTACTTACAAAACTTGTACATTGTAGAGCCATGGTGTCATCCCATGTACTAGTAAGTTAATTTTAAGAAATTAAAACAATGATATTCTCCAAATTATACTATATTTTCTTATTTCTTGTATATGTTCATATGTTTGATATGTTGCGTACTCATTACCCTTTTAGCAAATTGCCCATCTTCTTAAAAATGTCATCACTAAGGTGTGATTGTCAAGACGTAAGGAGATATGATGGTTATGTGTTATGGCAAATGTTCCCTCTGTAGCACAAATCTAGTCTTCTGAATTTGTACGTGGAAGGATCATACTCTTCTTTTCTCAATTTAGTTATTTTCGACCAGATATAGGTCATCAAAACTCAAATTTCATTTTTGGTTGTCAGTTTAACCATGTAAGGGAGCTAGAGTTTGACAACCACAATTTAGTTAATTTTGGCTAGGTCTAAGTTACCAAAACACAAAAGATCCCTTCACCTCATGAAAAATGAGAAGGTTAAGCTTTTCACCGCGTCTTAGTTAAGGGGAATATATAAAGAGATAAAATGATAATGTCTATGGAAAACATTCACTCTGTCACACAGATCTAATCTTCAGAATCGCAAGGAGAAAGACTCATACTCCTCTTTCTTCACAGTTTAGTTGTTTTCAACATGCTCACCAAAACCCAATTTCCATTTATGGATGTTACTTCAATCATGGCAGGGATCTAGAGCATGAAATTCTATGTTTATCTAATATTGGTTGGGTCGGGATCGATAAAATCCAAAATTTTGATTAATTATTGAATCGAGCTCAGGAGCTAAAGCCTGACACAACCTATTTTATGGGGTCATTGCTTCCATAACAATGTCTTCTTTGACTATCAAAGGATTTACATTCAGTCGGATCTCTGCTTGGCTTAATTATCAAGCTCGAACCATCGACACTTATGATTTCTATCATAGTTATTTCTTTCTAATGAAACTCTATGAGAAGCTAATTTTGTCTTAAAAAGACAAGATGACTCCTTGATTGGATTTCTTTATTTCTTTTGGGCCAATTCAATTTTGTATGGGATATCAAAGCCTAAGATTATCCCTATGGAGAATCACTAATCATGTTAACGAATGAGATTGTTTGGTCCGTTTGATCTCTGATATTTCAGTGCGAGTCACATACTTGTGCGTAGGGAAGAGCCCTATATTTAGCTTGATTTCAGGTTGGGTCTGACTTACCAAAACACGACATTCCCAGTTTGATTTGAATTCAAAGTTATATCTCTGGTGAGTTATACACTTATATTTTTGCAGGAAATGAGATGGTGATATATTTCTCTCAAATCTTAATTTATCCAATATTAACTGGGTCTGGGTTGCAAAAACTAAAATTTACTTCTCCAAAGTGTGATTTAGACACTCATACTTGGTGATATGAGAATAAAGATTATAGCTTTCTCTTTTTTTTTTCTCTCTCGTTTGGCCATATTGGCTAAATCCAAGATGCTAAAGCCCAAGGCCACCCCCAGTAGTGAGATGTTTAGACTACTTGCAATAGACAGTGCATGTTAGCATGTAATGGATCTATTCTAATTTTGGCTTCTCTAGTTCAGGTCTGGATTAATAATACTGAATATTATTTCCCAAGTTAGTGCTGAAATTCAAAACCCAAGGGAGTACTCTCGTTTTTTGGGAGTGGGGCATGTTAATGTATGTCATTCTGACCAATATTTGGTTTGATATACATGTGGTCTCTTAGTAGCATGATCTTCTCCTAAAGATGCTACCATCTTTGTATAACAATCATGTACTATTGATGCTCGCTTAGCCATGTCATGACATGGATTTTCTAAAGATGTTACATTGATTGATAGATGCAAGCAAGATGCTCATTAGGTTTTGATCATTTAGATAGTAGGACTAATTAAGTTGGCCATTCTGACCAATATCTTGTTTAATACCCATTTGGTTGCTTAGTAACATTTCCATTTTAAGGATGCTACCATCTTCTTATAGTAACTGTTTGCTTTCAGTAACCACATAACCTCGTCGTGACCTATCTTTTTCTAAAGATGTCACACCGGTTGATCAAACGGTGTGAGCGAGTTGTCCGTCATACTTTGATCCATCAACACATCCTTTTTGATTTGTTTCTCTACTTGATTATGGGAATTATAGCTTAACATTCATTTTTTTTATTTTTTTAACCGAGTTTGGGAGTTATAGTCCGACATTCCTTTTCGGTTAGTTTATCAAGTTAATTATGGGAGTTAGGCCCGACATCCTTTCTCATTAATTTCTCTTATCAATTATGGGAATTATAGCTTAACATCCTTTACAATTAGTTTCTTTAATCGAGCAATGGAGTTATAAACCGACATTGTTTTTCAATTTTTAAGTTGAATCTTAGAGATATAACTCGACACATTTCCAATTAGTTTCTCTAATCAAGTCCAAGAGTTATAGCCTGAAATTTCTTTTCGATTTTTATTAATCAAGTTTGGGAGTTATAGCCCAAGATTGCTTTCTAATTTTTCTTAACCAAGTTTGGCAGTTATGATCTGACATTCTTTCTAGTTAGCCTCTCTAATCTATATTAGGAGTTTAAGTCTAATACTTATTTTTATTATTGGTTTTTTTTAATCAAGTTTGAGAGTTATAGCTTGACATAACTTTCTAATTAGTTTTGTCGATCAAGTTTGGGAGCTAGAGCTTGACATTGGTGGAGTCCACCCCCTCTACACTTTTGTGCATGAACAATATACATCTTCCCTTGCGGAGTTATCATTGTTCTAGTTTAGCCATAACAGTAGGTCTTGATTAATAAAGCAACCCACTGTTTGTCACCAAAGCTTGCTAACAAGCGCACTACATCATTAGGGACACAACACGTTTATCATTGTCCTTTGTTGAAATTATATACGGCTTATTTCAAGGTCAGCGTGCTTTTCTGAAGATTTTCTAGGCTTGCCCATGTGTAATCGACCAACCGAACATAAAATTACAAAATGTGATAAGGTGTTGCAGCCCTACGTACAATATGTTTGGCTGACAATAAAATTACCACCATTTTATGGTACCCGGGTGCTTGGCCCCATGCCACAACACATTGTTAATCCATTCAATACTACGGTTAACGCCCCAGCACATTGAATGATGAGAGCCTTATTTGGAGCCATGAAGGCTTGCCAAAAATATAAATTTTTGTAGGACTTATTATTCGAGCCTAGCGCCATCACAATGCTTTGCGACATGCCGCCTGATTTTCTATAAGTAGGGGGTTGTTATTAATGGTTTTCGTAGCATTCTCCTCAACAATGTATTCATATTATGGAGTTGTCATTATTGCAACGAGCTTGCATGATGAGGCTTGAAATTGATCACACACCTTTTTAACCTCCAAAGAGTGATTAGAGCGATGAGACTACTGATTTTGATTCCCATTCCGTGCAAGGAGTCACTCGAACCCAGAAAAGTTTAGGCGTAAATGAATGGCTTGCTTGTACTACAGTGTTTCAATGCAATTCTTTGCCACAACACATTTTGCACACTACACGAGGATGTTAGCCATCTCCACTAGAGAATGGACTCTATCCTGGACTGATTGGATTTTATCTTAAGTTGGCTTAGCTATGTTGAGCGATAGTAGAATATGTTCGCTTAATGGCACGCGAAGGCCCTTGAGAGGTGGGAAAGAGTAGCTCATTTTTCTCCTCGTGATTGTAGTTCGAAGGAAGGGACGAGTAGAGCGGCGATTGACGACACAATATTCGGGTGGTTACCCATTCCATATTGATCATGCCATGTTTTATCTTATTTATGTACCATTTTTGCCCCGCAAAGAGAGATCTTGTGGAAGTCATGAACCTCTCTTTTAGATAATAAATGAAGAATACATGAGTTATTAGTAACATATATATATATATATATATATATATATATATATATATATATATATATATATATATATATATATGTGTGTGTGTGTGTGTGTGTGTGTGTGTTGTGACGTCAGACCTCTTAGTTGAAAGGGCGAGGTGGATATCTAAAAAACTTTTGTTTCGCCTTAACGTTAGGGTGGTCATATTTTACATGATTGTTATACCTTGAGGAAATTGATGACTTGGCATGACCGCTACCACATTGGTGTTGTTGCGTTGGACCCGGAGCTAAGATGCCCTTCCATTTTCAAGTACTTGACAATACTGATTCAACGAACATCATTAAAGACATCGATGTGACACTAGACATGTCATTTGCACCACAGCTCCTTTAATTGAGATGTGTCGCCTTACAACTCGGGTCTCGAAGGACGCTCCCAATCGAACAACCAACATGATGGTCGCTGGCGTGCGATGCCAGCAAAATTCTGACACCTTCAACTAAGCCACAACATCTAAGCTAACACAGGTTAGGTTTCGAGCCACACAACCTGGCTTTTAGTCGACATAGCATTTGTCACGTCAGTAGCGACCTAGAACTATGATAGTACATCGATTTTTTCCCTTATTAAAGAGACAAACATTAGGATGCCCTAAGGGTTGGTGAAGGTTTGTTTTGAAAGATCTTTTAGGTTGGTAAGTTGGATTCAAGTGAAATTTTAGAGCATCCTGCGGTCAATTTTTCAATCGAGATAACAGACAAATTCCTCTCACCACCTTTCCTTTGTCTTCCCCCATGTAGTGGAGCTGCTCGACGTAAGACATGTCATTCGTTGTTGTCACAAAAGCTGGTGGAGAGATCGACCAAGCCTTTTTGGATGTCGTTTAGTCATCACATAGGTGAAGTTTCTTTTTCTTTGTGATTTTCTTTCTAGGAAAGTTCTATGTCTAGTTTAAAAGAACTAGGCTAGGCTGCTGTTAGAGAAAACTCATGCTATATTCATATGTTTCCTCTCGTTTTACCTCATTTTTTAGTGTTTCATTTGAGGTTAGGGTCCAAGATATGCTCTGATGCTGTGACATTATTCCTTTGGTTGTTGATCACTGAAAATTTTATTAAGAAATTCATACCTATTTTTGATCAAAATTGCACTTTAAAGAAAGGTATTTTCTTTATTTTGTTGCAGGAATGTAGAATTTAGGTGATAAAAGCAAAAATCATAAAAAGGAGCGGATTTGGAGCAAAAAGAAAGAAAATAATGCAATTTAGTGCTTGAGTCGTCGACGGCGAGATCGAGCCCGCCGACGCCGAGGGTACGAGGAAGAAATTCGAAGGATTTATAATCGTCTCGCCGACGGCGAGGCCGAGCCCGCCGACGGCGAGATAGCGTGGTTCGAAGACCTTCTGAAGCCTCCGCCGACAGCGAGGTAGTTCGTCGCCGACGGTGAGGTAGTTCAAATGGCGCGGATACATTGAACCTGGACACTTTTGAAGGGATGCTTACACACTTCTTGGTCCTTTGCTCACCTCATATATAAAAGCCGAAATTCAGACTTCTAAGTGTGTTATAAGTGTGTGTTATAAGTGTGTGTCATTTGTGTGTATCTCCGGAGTCTTAAGTGAGTTTATTTAGAGAGTCTTAGTGAATCTTTAGTGAGTTAGAAGTGTCTCGTACTAGAAGGAAAAGTCGAAAGGAACTTCAAAGATTCTCGCTGGGAGGAAATTAAGATAAGTATCTTTGTTTATTGTTTTTAACTTTAAATGAAATCCATGCTTAGTTTAGTTCCCATGCATTCCGAGTAGTTAATTTAGTCTTTCTCCTCGTTTATGAAATTAAGTGACTAGATGAACTAAAAATAGAAGTACTTTTAAATATTAATAAATTGTGATAATTTTTACTTAAAACTTAATTTACTTTCAAGCTGGCCATTTGATTTGTTAAAATGTGTTGATTATCAACTATAGTAAAAATTACATCCGATATTCGGGAATTCAAAAGCCTTGGAAGGAGGGTGCAAATAAATAGGGAAATAATATCATCTGGGCGTAGAATAGAGCATTTTAGTGTGACGGACTAAAATATTCAATTCAGATCCTATTATTTGAGAGTCGAAGTGTATATGTTAGCCCTCGGGCGAGGGGAACGTGGGAGCTCGAGTGGCCGATTAGTATCCTCCCGTACTAACCATGAGATTCGATAATCAAACATAGGATTAGTCGATATTCTTTACACTGGACTGAAGGGTAAAGAATAGGAATGCTCCTATTTGTCACAATACCTTAAAATTATCTATTTAAATTCATCAATCACTTAAATTTCTAAACAAAGGGAAAGATACTTTTTCCGAATAGTTAAGACTTATTTAGCAATTAGTTTAATTTCTCGCACTTTCAATACGTATTAATTTTCTACTTAGTTAAGTTACCTAATTAAAATACTTAGTTTACTTTATTGCGCTTAAATTTAGAATTCCAAATTTTCGTATACTTATTTTAAAATTATTATTATTATTATTTTAAAATTAGTTGTTATTTAATTTTCTATTTCCCCGTGGGATCGATAATCGAGGACTCCACTAGAGCTCTGTATTACTTGATACGATACGTATACTTGCGTAGCATCCACAACATAAACAATTACAATTCTATACATATAATATAGCGGGGTCGAAGTTTTTGGCGTCGTTGCAATTAAATTAAAAATATCATAATATAAAATTGTGGGTCGAGTTTTTGGCGCCGTTGCTTGGAAAGTAAGAAAAATTCTACTAGAGTAACGGACTATTTTAAAATAATCATAATAAATAAATTAATATCTATTCTAAAATTGTATGCGCAAATTTGGAAACAAAAATTTAATACCTTACGATTCTGAATTAGAGCGTACAATTAAAAGAATTAAAAAACAAAAAAAACAAATTATAAATTTAACACAAATGGCGAATATTCCTGAAATTCAAAATATGAACCAACAAAGACCATTAAGAGATTATGCCAACCCTACATCGGATGAAATTCATTTAACTATTCAAAACCCCGATGTAGGCTGTTAATTCATTTGAACTTAAACTCGCAATTATCCAAATGGTACAAAACAATCAATTTAGTGGTTTACCTACTCGAAGATCCTAACTTACATCTTGCTAGTTTTCTAGAACTTTGTGCTACTTTTAAATATCAAGGAGTATCCGACGATGCTTTATAAGACTTAGACTTTTTCCTTTTTCATTAAGGGATAAGGCTAAAATGTAGTTGAATTCGTTAGCTCTGGATCTATTAAAACTTGGGGAGAATTATCACAAAAATTTCTATCCAAATATTTTCCACCATCTAAAAGCTCGCTAAGTTTAGAAATGATATAACTTCTTTTTGTCGGTTAGATGGAGAATCAATATATGAAGCTTGGGAGAGATTTAAGGAACTTCTTAGGAAATGACCACATAATGCGCTACTCAGATTGGTCGATTATTCAAACCTTTTATAATGGATTAGTAGGATCTTTAAGATCAATCATCGATCTTCTTCTTTGGAGGTTCATTAATTTCTAAACCATTTGATGAAGCTTATGCACTAATCGAAGAAATGGCAACAAATAATTTCTAATGGCCTGCTGATAGTGTAAATCCAAAAAAGATAGCCAGCATTCATGAAAACGATGCAATATCTATGTTAGCTTCTCAAATTGCTGCTATATCTAAGAAATTAGATCATTTTGGAATGAACTACTCTCCTACTTTAGAAGAAAACTCATCCGGACAAATCATAAAATCTCAATCTAATTATGAAACTTTAAATGCTTATTAATAATAGAACTAATAACCCTTATTCAAACTATTATAATCCCGGTTGGAAAACTCATCCAAATTTTAATTGGAATAACACATCTAATCAACAATGGATGAATCGACCTAATCAAGCAAATCCAAACTATAAACCTAATTACCCACCTGGATTTAATAACAATAACCCTCAATTCAAAGATAATAAATTATCTATGGATGAATTAATTTTGAATATGGGCCATCAACTACAAAATCAAGGAAATCAACTACAAATTCAAAAAAATCAATTACAAATTCAAGGAACATCTATTAAAAATATCGAAACTCAACTTGGACATATTGTTACTGCGCTAAATAATAGAATACCTGGAACTTTTCCTAGTAATGTGGAAATAAATCCTAAAGATCAAGGAAAAGAACAAATTAAAGCAATACAACTAAGGAGTGGAAAAGAATTAGAACCTCAAATTCAAAAAGAACTTGAAAGCCAAAAAGAGGAAGTGGAAATTGAAAAGGAAACACTTCAACAAGATTCAAACTTAGAACATCCTTTAATACCTCCACCACCATTTCCTCAACGACTAACTCAACATAAAAAAGATAAACAATTTGCTAAATTCCTCGAAATATTAAAGAAATTAACAATCGATATACCTTTTGTCGAAGCTTTAGATCGGATGCCAAATTATGTAAAATTTATGAAAGATATTCTAAATAAGAAAAGAAAATTCATCGATAATGAAACGGTCGCACTTAGTGAAGAGTGTAGTGTTATTATTCGAAGAAGCTTCCTAAAAAATTGAAAGATCCCGGTAGTTTCACTATACCTCGCGCTATAGGAGAAAAATTTTATGGAAAAGCTTTGTGTGACTTAGGAGCAAGCATCAATCTAATGCCTCTATCGATTTTTAAGAGATTAGGATTAGGAAAAATTACACTACTTCGAGTAACCCTTCGATTAGTTGATCGTTCGGTTACCTATCCTAAGGGAGTTATTGAAGATGTGTTAGTAAAAGTGGATAAATTTATCTTCCCGGTAGATTTTATTATTTTAGATGTGGAGGAAGATAAAGAAATTCCTATCATTTTAGGAAGACCATTTTTAGCTACTTGGAAGAGCTATGATTGACGTTCGTAAAGGAGAATTAACTATGAGAGTAAATGACCAAAAAGTTACATTTAATATTGCAAAATCAATGAAATATCCTGCACTAGAAAAAGATGATGAATATTTTCGGATGGAAATACTTGAACATTTACAACAATAACATTTTAAGGAATATTACAAAGATAAATTAGAAAAAGAAAACACCGAATTAATTGAAGATAATAATGAAGAACTAGATTTTTTTCAGGAAAGATTTGAATTTTTGGATAATACTGAAAACACTGACAAGAATATAGTTCCATCAATTATTAAACCTCCTGAACTTGAGCTAAAAATATTACTTGATCATTTGAAATATGCTTATTTAGGTAATTCTTCAACTTTACCGAGTTATTATTTCATCTGCATTAAACGAATCTCAAGAACAAAAACTTTTAGAAACTTTAAAAAAATATAAGAAAAACTTTTGGTTGGACTTTATGCGGATATTAAAGGAATTAGTCCTTCAATCTGTATGCATAGAATTATTTTAGATGATGAACATAAACCTAAAGCAGATCCCCAAAGGAGATTAAACCCAAAAATGAAAGAAGTAGTTAAGAAAGAAATTTTAAAATGGTTAGATAATGGTATTATATATCTTATTTCGACGAGTGCTTGGGTAAGCCCAATTCATTGTGTTCTAAGAAGGGAGGAGTGACCGTCACCGCCAATGAAAATAACGATCTTATTCCTATAAGACAAGTTGCCGGTTGGCGTATATGTATTGATTATAGGAAATTAAATACCGCCACCGGGAAAGATCACTTCCCTTTACCATTTCTGGACCGGATGTTAGATAGATTAGCCGGACATAAGTATTTTTGTTTTCTAGATGGATACACCGGTTATCATCAAATACAAATTGCTCCCGAGGATCAAGAGAAAACTACATTTACTAGTCCTTATGGAACTTTCGCTTTTCGAAGAATGCCTTTTGGATTATGTAATGCACCGAAGAACATTCCAGAGATGTATGATGTCTATATTTAGTAAGTTAATTGACAATGGAATATAAGTATTTATGGATGATTTCTCTGTATTTGGAACATCATTTGACACATGCTTAACTCATCTTGAAAAAGTATTAGAAGTATGTGAGAAAACAAATTTAGTTCTAAATTGGGAGAAATATCAATTTATGGTTGCGGGCGGCATTGTATTAGGACATAAAATTTCGGAAAAAAGCATGGAAGTGGACCCTGCAAAAATTCAAGTTATAGCTAAATTACCACCTCCAACTACGGTAAAAGGGGTAAGAAGTTTTCTTGGACATGCTGGATTCTACAGACGCTATATAAAAGATTTTTCAAAAATTACTAAACCTCTATGCCAACTTCTGAAAAGGACAAGAAATTTGAATTTACAATCGAATGTCCGAATGCTTTTGAACTCTTAAAAGAAAAATTAATTACAAGATTTTATAATAGTTTCACCTAACTAGGAGAAACCATTTGAGCTTATGTGTGATGCTAGTGATTATGCTTGTAGGAGCGCTTCTTGGGCGAAGATATGAAAAGATTTTTAAAATTATATACTATGCTAGTAAAACTCTAAATGATGTTGAAATAAATTATACAGTTACAGAAAGAGATTATTAGAGGTAGTATATGGTTTTAATAAATTTAGACCTTATCTGATTGGAACAAAATGTATCGTGCATACTGATCATTCTGCTATCAAATATTTAATGCAAAAGAAAGATTCCAAACCAAAATTAATTAGACGGATGCTATTAATGTAAGAATTCGATTTTGAGATCGTTAATAAGAAAGGAACTGATAATCAAATTGCGGATCATTTATCAAGATTAGAAAATCATGAATTATCCGATATTGAAAATGAAATTATAGACAGCTTTTCTCGATGAACAACTATATAATATCAATGAGTGGAAAATATCATAGTATGCTTGATATAATAAACTATATAATTAGTAATATTTTACCACCTATGCTAACTTTGCAAAAACGGAAAAATTCATCCATGATACGAAAACCTATTTTTTGGGATGAACCATATTTATATAAACGATGTAAGGATTTAATTATTAGAAGATGTGTACCTTATGAAGAAACTAAACCAATTATTCAAAAATGTCATGATTCTGATTTTGGAGGACATTTTGGGACTGATAAAACTACTTATAAGATTCTACAATCTGGATTTTACTGGCCTACTTTATTTAGAGATGTATACAGATATATTAAAACTTGCGATAAATGTCGAAGAGTAGGAAATATATCTAGAAAAAACGAAATGCCTCCGAATTTTATATTAGAAGTTGAAATTTTTGATGTTTGGGGATTAGATTTTATGGGACCTTTTATTCCTTCGTTTGGAAACTCATATATATTAAGTAATCGTTGATTATGTTTCCAAATGGATTGAGGCACAAGCTTTACCTAGGTGTGATGCTAAGAGTGTTTCAAAATTTACGATGAAAAATATTTTTACTAGATTTGGAATGCCGAGAGTGATTATCACCGACGGAAGAACTCATTTTAGAAATAAATACATTCACAAACTAGTAGAAAAATACAATATTACTCATAAGATATCCACTCGCTTATCATCCACGGACTAGCGGATTAAGTGAAGTATCTAATCGTGAGATTAAACGTATTTTAGAAAAATATGTAAACCCAAATAGGTTAGATTGGTCTATTAGATTAGACAATCGCATTATGGGCTTATAGGATCGCTTATAAAACTCCGATTGGAATGACTCCTTACGAGCTTATATATGGAAAAACATGTCACTTACTGGATTGAATTAGAACATAAAGCATATTGGGCGATTAAAGAATTTAATTATAATATGAAGGAAGTCTAGTGAGAAAAGATTACTGCAATTAAATGAATTGGAAGAATTAAGAAATGAATTACATGATAATGATCAGATTTATAAAGAAAAGATGAAATTATGGCATGATGGGAAGATTAATCAGAGAAATTTTGAACCAGGACAGGAAGTTTTGCTATAAAATACTAGATTGAAATTATTTCCTGGAAAATTGAAGTCTCGATGGTTAGGACCTTTCACCATAACTCAAATATTTTCGTACGGAACTATAGAAATCGAAGATCCAAAAACTGGACATAAATTTAAAGTTAATGGACATAGATTAAAACCATATTTCGAAGGTATAAGACCTAATTATAAAGAGGTTTTAATGCTTAGTCGACACGATTAATAATTGAAATTAGGTCGGTTCGACGACGTTAAACCAAACGCTTTATGGGAGGCAACCCATATTAGTTATCTATTTTTATTGTATCTTAATAGTTAGTCTATATTATTGAAACTTTACTACTCAATTATTATTAAGAATCATCACATATTCGAACCATTATGATGAGAAATTATTCGATTTAAGAGCGAAATTGGACATTATTTTGGAATCTCGCCGACGGCGAGGTCGATACTCGCCGACAGCGAGGTTCGCGCCTAAATTAAATTCGGTTTATTTATCGAGCTCGGCCGACGGCGAGAAAGTCCCGCCGACAGCGAGAACATGGGAGGCGGTTTTATAATCGAGTCGCCGACGGCGAGAAACTTCTCGCCGACGGCGAGGAAGTTATAAAGATGAGTTATTTATAATTTGAATGCCGATTTGGACGGTTTCAACACCAATTCCTTTGTGAAAACTCATTCTTAAATCATTCTAGATCTGCCTTCTTCACTAGAATTCATTTCATTCACCATAATGGCCTCCAAATTCTTAGATTCCTCTAATGCCGAGTGTTTAACCGAAGGAAATTTATGAGTGCGGAAGCGCAGCGGATCTTCAACAAGGTTTTGGTAAAGAAAAGAGTTATCAAGGAACGGGGATTTGTCGATCGAGGATTAGAGAATTCCACTACGAAGATAGAAGAAACGATCGACGCAGCATGACTTGGGAGGTATTTTGTTACACTACGTCCGTCGTTGTTATTCCAATTGTGAAAGAGTTCTACTCTAACTTACATGCGATCAACAATGGGAATGTCTACGTCCGAGGAAGATGGGTGACGTTTACTCCATCAAGAGTAAATGAATTATTCTCCATAGAAAACACCCCGGTATGTCACTATTCAAATTTTGTGCCTTCTCGATATAATATGAATGAGATATTTCGATATCCGATCGATGAACCGGAAGATTGGGAAATGCGTGAAGACGGGTATGTTAGTTTCTCGCATCACTTTTGAATCTCGTCTCGAAAGCATCGACACTTTTTCATCTCATCTAAATTGTTACCTACTATGAGGGTAAACAAGGTTTCGAAGGAATGCGCTATATTAAATTATTATATTCAAAATGGATCGCCTATCGATGTTGGATCAATAATTGTTAAGTCCGTATCGGGTTTAGTTGTGCATGGGTCAGTTCACGGACTAGGACACCCATCTACTATTTTTGCATTATGTAGTCAGTACCAGGTTTCTTATGAAGCTTTGGAAAAGGTTCTGTTACCTTGGAAGCCGCTTGATCCTACAAATATGTTCCCTACTTTGGACAATAATGATGAAATTACATTTATCTCTGATAGAGCTTAACAGAATAATCCTATAGCAAGGCCTATTTCAGATAAAACGGAGTTACTTATGAAGAAAATTAAAGGAATGGAGAAAGAACTGCAGAAAGTGAGAGATTCAATCGACAATATATCTGATTTATTTGATCACATTGACTGGAGGATGAAGGAACACTTTGATCATTCCGGACACCTAGAAGCTAGCTTTCTTCATTTGCATGAGACGAAGGGTTGGATCATCGAAGAATCTGCCGGAGTTTCCCTTCGGGCCTTTACTATAACTTATTTGTGCATCATCGTCATATCGGAAATATCGGAGAAGATGAAGATTCGACATTGAAGAGTAGTAGTAAAGATTTCCATAGTATGTTTGTATTTATGTTATTTGATTTTATTTAGATTTTATTATGTGTGGAGTGATGATTTGAATATCTCGAAACTTAATCGAGATATGCGTCATAGTTTTGTATCGGCATTTAGTGTGTCGTGGATTGGTTTGCGATGCTCTGATTAGTAGTAAGGATTGAAGAATTGAAGTTTGATTATAGAGTTTAAAATTATGTTAGTTTGTACATCTCATGGATTTCAATATTAAAGTTAATTTATTGTGTTGTGTGAATTTGTTTGTGTATAAGTAGCTAATCTTCATATTAAATTAATAAATGATTCTGTATTCAGAACAATAGAAGTATAAACATTGGAAGTGTCATCTATAGAAATATCTTAGCCACTACCTGGAAATGAAAGTGGAGGGGATTGGGACATCCCGGGTTGATTTATGCACCGCCAACTCTGCGAGTTGAGGCAACGAGATGATGAGGAGTGGATAGAACCCATGAACCCACTCACGACGACAATATTAAGAAATATGAGTCTCATGAAGGGTGGAGATCGGGAGTGAGAAGTTATTTCACTCGATCAAGTAGAGATATACCCTCTACTAGCTATGAACCTCCCGAGCCTACCACCCCTACCCTACAAGATCCGATAAATGAGCCGACACTCGCATAGGAGGAGTTTTGAGCGGCTTGGACAGACAATGGGGAGAAGATTTGATCATTTTGATCAAAGGATTGATAATCTGGAGAGGAGACATGATTATGATAGTGAGTACATGCAGAGACATTCAGAGTACGAGATAACATATCATGAAGCTGAACGTCGCTACAGGAGTGGAGATTTAGATGTCATCTTTCCAGAATGCCCAGTGTATACTCGGTATCATCCTGCTTAGTCTTCTCGACTCGCGATCAAGGAGGGGATGACAATATAGATTGGGACTTCAATATAGAAGATTAGGACTTTATTTGTTTTGTTTGTTTGATGTTAAGTTATTTTGGAAACTTTTATATGTTTGTAATATTCGAGTATTTTATGTTGTGAGACATTGGATGTTTGTTAGATTATTTGCTTGAATTGTTATAGTAGTTTAGTTTTTGTTTTTGTGTTAGTTAATTGCATTTGTTTTTATGTTAAATAGGATGTTAGTTTTCTTTAGTATGTTTTTATTTTATTCCGTATTGTTTTAAGTTGTAAAATTGTTAATGTGTTAGTTAAATTGTTTTAATATGTTAGTAATTCATATGTGTAGTGTAGAGTTAATTTTAATTGTTGTATTTAATACTTATCTCGGATTTTATCCTCGCATTTCCTTTAAATTGTTATATATATATGGAGAATACTAACGAGTACAGGTTCAATGAAAAATGAAAAAGCTCGCAAAAATTTCAAAGAAAAGAAATACCTAAACTTGAAAGGTATGATTTATTTACTTTCCTTTTTTTCATTATTTAGAGTAGATATAAAAATTTAAGTTTGAGGGGAGTAAAATACAAATTTAGTTATTAACTTGTTCTCGATTTCTATTTTCAAATTATTATAAATTGATTTTTATAGCAAATTTTTCAATTTAATTAATATGAATTATTTTATTTAATTATTATAAAAGGTTAAATGAAATATTTCTAGTGCTTTAATTAATTAAATAGAATAAAATATTTGGTTAAAGGGAATAAGAATATAGTAAACTATTTTTAGTAAGGAAAACTATATTCTAAAATTAAAATTCTTAAGTATTCAAGTGAAAAAGAAAAGATTGAAAATCAATGAAGTAAAAACTATGAAGTATATATAAGCTAAGAAATATTCCTAAGTTTCAAATTTAGGAAGATGAAAATGAAGTTCAAAATTATTAACAGGCTCTCCATATACAGTAATCCTCATATGCTTAAAAAAAAAATGAGAAGCTTGAGGAGATGCCTTATCAAAAATTGGCTTCATTGGAATTAACCTAAAAAGAAAAAAACTTAGATATTTCCAAACTTATGTTTATGGATCAGAATTTTACCTAATAATGTTTTCTTGAATTCTTATCATATGAATATCTTAAGTAATTATTCTTTTAAATATATTCATTCCTGAAATGAATAGTAAGCTAGAAATCTTAGACCTGATAACTAAATAATTTATTTCTATAAGATTAATTAAATTACATGAATTATTTTTATTTAACTTTATTATGATATTAATTAATCTAATTCATAGTTTATTTGAATTGAAAAATCTTATTATAGAAATCATTATTTTTATGTAGTACTAAAAATTAATTGAGGACAAGTAATAAGTAAGTTTGGGGGATTTTGATCACTGAAAATTTTATTAAGAAATTCATACCTATTTTTGATGAAATTGCACTTTAAAGAAAGGTATTTTCTTTATTTTATTGCAGGAATGTAGAATTTAGATGATAAAAGCAAAAATCATAAAAAGGAACGGATTTGGAGCAAAAAGAAAGAAAATAATGCAATTTGTGCTGAGTCGCCGACGGCGAGGGTACGAGGAAGAAATTCTGAAGGATTTATAACTGTCTCGCTGACAGCGAGACCGAGCCCGCCGACAGCGAGATAGCGTGGTTCGAAGACCTTCTAGAAGCCTCGCCGACAGCGAGGTAATTTATCCCCGACGGCGAGGTAGTTCAAATGGCGCAGATACATTAAACCTGGACACTTTTTGAAGGGATGCTTACACACCCCTTGGTCATTTGCTCACCTCTATATATAGAAGCTGAAATTCAGCTTCTAAGTGTGTTATAAGTGTGTGTTATAAGTGTGTGTCATTTGTGTGTATCTCTGGTGTCTTAAGTGAGTTTATTTAGAGAGTCTTAGTGAATATTTAGTGAGTTAGAAGTGTGTTGTACTAGAAGAAAAAGTCAAAGGAACTTCAAAGATTCTGCTTGGAGAGGAAATTAAGATAAGTATCTTTGTTTATTGTTTTTAACTTTAAATGAAATCCATGCTTAGTTTAGTTCCCATGCATTACGAGTAGTTAATTTAGTCTTTCTCCTCGTTTATGAAATTAAGTGACTAGACGAACTAAAAATAGAAGTACTTTTAAATATTAATAAATTGTGATAATTTTTACTTAAAACTTAATTTACTTTCAAACTGGTCATTTGATTTGTTAAAATGTGTTGATTATCAACTATAGTAAAAATTACATCTGATATTCGGGAATTCAAAAGCCTTGGAAGGAGGTGCAAATAAATAGGGAAATAATATCATCGGGCGTAGAATAGAGCATTTTAGTGTGACGGACTAAAATATTCAATTCGGTCCTATTGTTTGAGAGCTGAAGTGTAGATGTTAGCCCTCGAGCGAGGGAACGTGGGAGCTGCGAAGTGGCAGTCGGTATCCTCCGACTTGCCACGCGATTCGAGTAATCAAACATAGGATTAGTCAATATTCTTTACACTGGACTAAAGGGTAAAGAATAGGAATGCTCCTATTGTCACAATACCTTAAAATTATTTATTTAAATTCATCAATCACTTAAATTTCTAAACAAGGGGAAAAATACTTTTTCCGAATAGTTAAGACTTATTTAGCAATTAGTTTAATTTCCGCACTTTCAATACGTATTAATTTTCTACTTAGTTAAGTTACCTAATTAAAATACTTAGTTTACTTTATTGCGCTTAAATTTAGAATTCCAAATTTTCGTATACTATTTTAAAATTATTATTATTATTATTTTAAAATTAGTTGTTATTTAATTTTCTATTTCCCCGTGGGATCGATAACCGTGACTCCACTAGAGCCCCGTATTACTTGATACGATACGTATATTTACATAGCATCCACAACATAAACAATTACAATTTTATACATATAATATAGAGGGGTCAAGTTTTTGGCGTCGTTGCAATTAAATTAAAAATATCATAATATAAAATTGTGGGTTAGTTGTCATAGCACAAATCCTCTTTCTAGGCTTAAAATGACAATTCAATGTCATTTTCTGTTGTCACTTTACCCTTTATAGTGGTCACATAATATTTGCTTCATAATGGTGTAAGGCCACAACACTCAGTTACGGTCCAACACCTTGACACTGTTTTCCAACACCACAATATGAACCGGTTATGATGATGAACTCAACATCATGACCCTGGATGGGCTTTATTTCCACCTACGCTAAAGTCACGCCTCTAGTTCAGGTGTTGCAGCATTAGCCCTTACCTTATGGTCAGCAGTGTGTTCTATTTCTATAGAAATATAGTGTCGTAGTCTTCTCCTATAGTTATATGCTAGCCTTTGACACTATAACTTTACGAGTTAACAGAGTTTAATCTTGCTTTTTTGCAAGTAAGCAAGTCATATAGTCGATGCACTAGTCGATGCACCGTCTTGTGTAGTGCACCGAATACAACGTGCCCGTTGTTCATTCAAGACCAATTTTTTTACTAGGCGGAGAAACCATTGAGTCTTTCATTCCTCACAAAGCTAAAAAAAATTCCATCTCTTTGGAGTACTTTGCACATACAATAGACCATAAACTAATTTTTACACCCCCCAGAAAGAAGTATGGAGCTGACAACTTTTCCAACTCCCGAGTAAATGAATAAATCTTCTTCTGACTTATTGCTTTGTAGGAGGCGATGATAACAATTATTTCAATTGCACAAAAGTCTGGTCGCATTCTTTGGTCCAAGCAAAGTGGCTAGAATTCTTCATAAATTTGAAAAATAGAAACCATCTTTCCCCATACTTTGATATGAATTTGTTGAGTATGGCTATTCGTCCGATTAGAATTTGCACTCCTTAGATATTTTTAGGGGGGATGACGTGTTCAGTATAGCTCGGACCTTCTCGAGGTTTGGCTTGATTCCTTCAGATGTGACTAAGGTTCCAAAAAAATTTCTTGAGTTAGTTTCGAAGGCGCACTTAGAAGGGTTTGAGCTCTAAATTGAATTTTCTTGATAGTAGTAAAAGTTTCTTCTATATATTGTATTTGTTATTCTAATGATTTGCTTTTGATGAGGTAATTATCAATATAAATTACAACATTTTTTTCCTATTTGTTTCGCAAAAATTGAATCCATGAGCTTTTGGTAGGTAGGTTGCTCCAATACTTTTCAGGCCAAATGACGTTACATTATAACATAATATCCTCTCTTTAATGACATTCCATGTTCGCGGGATGCATCATGATTTGACGATACCCATAAAAAATGTCCAGAAAACTCATGATGGAGAAGGTGGGTTTATCAAATTTTAATCAAGCTAATTAAGGATTTAGAAAACTGATTATCATTAAAATTTAGCAAATTAAAACAATAATATTTTATTTTAAATGACTTTTAAGAGTATATATTTAAAGAACAACCACTCAAGCCCATGCAACCTTTGATAAGTTTCTTGCAGACTACTATGTCTTTCATTTTAAATTGACTTTTAAAACTAATATGATTTAAAGATGTTGGACTAATTATAAAGGGTGAAAAATAAAAAGGTAAAAACTAGAGAGATAGTGGTTGGCTTTAAGAAAATAGAGACCTTGGATTTAGGGAATAAGATAGGGGATATAAGTGAAGAGAGAGCAGAGTAACAACTGCTAGGCCTAGGAGAATTATAAAATAATTTAATAATTTGAATAAGGTTGTACATATACATAGCTTTGATATTTTATATTACTTTTTATATACTTCAAGAAAAAGTGTAAATATTGTAATATATATTAATGTTATATAATATTTATGATTAATTTTAATATTAATTATGTCATTCAATTCAATCTTCAATCCAACCTCAGGCAAACCAATGAAGCTTGAACCTCTATTTCTGATGGACTTGATGTTCGGATAGGCTTTCAAAACCATGGCTGAAACGAGCCATTATTCCATACGGAGAACGCATGCATCCGCACGCATCACCTCCAATACCCCCATTCGATCCTCCAATACCGTCAATACTACCTAATAGCCAATACCCAATATCCAATACACATCTATATCCATCCATACCCATTCATACCCATTCATACTCATCCAGTACCCAAAAAATCCGCACCCAACGTTGCGTACGTGCTCCAGATGGAATAATTCGCGAGCTGAAACAGTTTCATGTATACTCATTACTACATTCCAAAAACCGAGTGAATTAGATGATATCTAATCATTATCATATGCCCTCTCAGTCATATTCTCCTTTTATTCTAATTGATATTAGTACTGCATACATATAAAAATAAATGAATGAGATAAAAAAAATTAGTAATAAAATATTAAAACAATTATGTAGTAACCATAAATAAAATGAATGATTCATTTATTTTGAAGGGCTTATAATACATAATATTATGTAATAATTACATGCTAATTAAATTACACTTTTATTCTTCTATAACATCTAAATAACAATTAAATTAATTTTCAGTTATTTTTTCACAAGTATTACATATGCTACATTGAATCAGAAAATACAATATAATGAACCTGCACACAGATTAATGATATCAAAATGAATCATTAATATCATAACTTTCTACATAAGCTTGAGCCCTGCATAAAATTCTTCTTCCACTGACAATGATATTAATTGCAACTGTAATATCCCTGATAGCAATCCTAGATTATAAAACATACATAATTCAATAGGAAAAAGATTAAGAAAAACAAAATATGATAGCAAGAGGGTGAGTAATAAATATCCTTAAGAAAATATTTAACAAATGTGTAGTGTCATTAAATCATAGTCATGTCATTTCTAAATGTTACAACAACTCATATAAGTTGTGAATGCATAATTTGAAGAACATTACTTCTAAGGAGTTATATTTAAGATAAACCTATTTATTCTTATACTTCAGGCTGAATATTGTATGTTGAACTCAGTTGATTGCATTATTGGGCATTGAAATTTACATTTACCTAACAGATGGATGCACGCGCGCAGACACACATAAACTTTTAACTCAAATAGAAAAGTCAGAAATTCTGCAACAATTAATTGAAAGATTTATAAAGGGTTCGTTCGGAGAAACTTCTCATAATTTGTTCACTGCTTTTGATGGGGAAAGTCGCACTCATAGGTTCTATAGATTATTGAGGCGGACAAATTCAGGACCTAGTAATGCAGAGATGTAAGGATTTTCAAAATCTCTTCATTAAACCACCAAAGATTAATTTTTTATAGATTTATAAAATGCACCAAAGGTTAATTTTCTGTAGATTTACAAAAAGGAAGAGGAATAAGAGAATGAAGAGAACGAAGAAGGGAATGAGAGATCGAAGGTGACATTGAGCAATAGAGAAACTATTCAGCGCGGAGTCCGGACGCAGTTTTGCAACTAGACGCAAGTAAAATTTCAACATCTATAAGTAAGATGACCCATATTATAATATTATTTTTACAGGAAAAAGTGCTCTTTTGGAAGTGAATGAACCCGGTCCAAACCCCAATCTTAACCCCTTTATTCAAGAACTCGAAACCCACGTCTGTTTCTAATTTCGTGCGAAAGGTCTAGGGTTCGATATCATTCCCGATCACCCTTTTCTCCTATGCATCGCCTTCGTGGTCTTCTCCTCTTTGTATCGACTTCATGGCCTTCTTCTCTATGTGTGCCCGTGACTAGTTGTTTCTCCTCCATGTCGGCGGTGAGTTGCCATTCTCTCCTCTACGTCATTGTTTATCCTCTCAATCGCCAAGGTAATATGATCCCGCAGTTTCAATTTTGTCATTCTATGTCGCCGGACTCTCGCGTAAACTCATTGCTCATAATTTTGGGCTTTTGTGGGATTTCGAAGCATGAAATGGAAGAAACAAAGGGCAAAGGGCAAATGCAAGGTTCGTGAAGTTTCAAGGTGAAGAGTTTCGAGATTATGAAGAAATGGGTTATGCTTATTTGTCAGTGTTTAATCTTTAGTTGTATAAATGTAATTTAAACTTAAAAATTGAGCTTGTAAAATTAAAACTTAAAATTTGAGCTTATATATCATCCTATTTTTAAAAATTTTACATATGTGTCATCCACCTTCAAAGTCAATTGTTGTGATATTTAAGGATTTAAAAGAATATGATGATTTCTTAATAATTAAAAAATATGAAGATGTAATAGTAATTGTAGGAAATTATAATGATATATATGAGTAAAATTTCCTTTTAAATTAGTTGGCATTCAATGTTTATGTGGAGTTTGGTTTGCAAAGTAAGAATTTGATGCATGATTTTGGGGCAAGGTTTAAGTTATGGAACTTAACCTTAAAAGTTGTTTGTATAGAAAAACACCCAATACCACATGCACTCATTCACCCCAAACATGACCCCAATACCACCCAAATCACTTGCAATGATTCAACCCCAATAGCACCTCAATATCACTCTAATATTGCCCCAATACTACCTCAATACCACTTGCATTGATTCACCCTAATGCCGACTAAATACCACCCCAATACCATCTCAATACTACGTTAATACCAACATAATACCACCTCAATACCACCCAAATACTACCCCCAATACCACCCCCAACACTACCTCAATAGTCTCAAACCAATACCACCTCAATACCACCCCAATACCACATCAATGTTACCCAAATATCATACCAATACCACCCCAAAATTTCCTCAACAATATCACCGTAATACCACCTCAATACTGCCTCAATATCACGTTAATACCACCTCAATACCACATGCATTGATTCACCATCAAGACCTCAACAATACCACTTTAACACCACCCTAATACCTCCCCAATACCACCCCAATACCGCATGCATTGATTTACCCCAAAGACCTCAACATTACCACCTCAATATCACCCCAATGCCACCCTAATATCACCTCAATACCACCTAATACCACAAACATTGATCTACCCCCAAAATCTCAAAAAGAGCAAACCAATTTATATATTTATATGCATTGGCTTACATGTACTGATTTTTCATGTGATATTAAATATTTGAATGCTACGTGCATTATTTATATGTTATTTTTATATGTTTTACACTTCTCTCTTTTAACATAATGAATTTGTTCTTATTTTGGTTTTTTGGAATTGTTTTGTAGGGGTTTCAAGTGCAAGGATGCCTACATGTAGGTGCAAACCTTCCACTATCAGAGTAGTATGTGACTAAACACATGGAAGTCAATGATGAACCTTTAATCGTTTTACGGGATCTCAGTTTATTCCAATTCTTTGAGTGTTGTCGTATCAACAAGAAAATACACTAACCTTGTAACTTCTGAAATATTGAGATGTTGATGGAAAGGTTTTTCAAGAACGATGAACAATTGTTAGACTTCACTGCTAATGAGGTTGCACTCGGGAACCCCTGATTTGGGACAAATATGTACTATAAAGCATAACTTCATAACAAATAAAAAATGATCTCATGAGCATTGTAACAGGGGAGTATTTTGGTTCTATTGTTGTGTTGGTTATCAAGTTTTTTTTTTTTTTTTTTTTTTGTCGAACTTATTTTTTGCCTCAAGCAACTATATCTCGAGCGGACTATACATGTTTGTCGAAAATACGCATAGTTTTTGTAATTTCAACTGACCAAGTGTCATAGGTGATTACCCTGTCAAGCAAATTGATAATATTGCTTGGAAAATATGGAGACAAAAACACTTGAAAACATGAATGGATTTGTTGCCTTACTGACGATGATGTGTATAGAGCTTGTATTTTCGAAGGAAGTTTCTTAAATATGTGTCACTGGCGTAATCTATGATGAGTATGAGGAAATGCATCTTTTACAGCTCTCACCATCGTTTGATCTTGATCAGTGAATATTGTCAATGGATGTTTCTCATCCATGAAATAAAAAATGTTTTAAATAATCACTTGAAGGAATAAATTGTCTCAGCTGATAACAACCAACTCCAAAGAGGTCATTCTGCCAACGATGCTTAACCCCAACAAACGATGCACATATTAAGTTATATTTATTCAGTCCATTATTTATATAAAAAATGACGACGACCGCAAAGCAATCATATTCAACTCTCGACATGCCATCACTTCGTAAAAAGCTTATCAACCTACATGTATCATTAATATAGAAGTATCATGCAAACATACTATCTGCATCTTACCTTTCCGTGAACAATTGTATTAAATGTTAGTGTCACCATTTTCAATTCACGCTCGTCTCTCCTTTTGAATAAAATTGTATGCATCACTATTTAAGAAACACAATTTCACTACTCCACCAACTTTCGTGACAAGTTAGTTGAATGCATTTGTGGCTCCAATCCCTACTTTTGTCATCGATTTAAGCACATCTTCATTGATATCAGTAATACTCCGGCGTGATCTCAGAAGATGTTGGTCACTTTGCTCGACCAAGGAATGGTTATGAAACTCAATAAAGTTTTTAACCTTCCAACTGCCATCAATGTCAACGTCGTATCGAATCATGGCTGGACAATCAGTTCTGATGTCTGTTCTTTTAAACTAAAACATGTTATTAGGGCTTACACTCCTTTTTAAAACAAGATTTATCACATAAGAAGTACTTTGACTTGATATTCCTTGAATTGATCAAAAACGAGCATGGTGCTTTCGAATTGTGAATCCAATATAATGTGCATAAACACAATACATCATCTTCATTGTATAAAATGGTGGTAAGCAATTTGTCAACAATTAAATCACTATCCAAAATGCATGGCTCACAAGATTGCACAAACAAACATATAATTTAGAAATTGTAAGAATAAAAAATGTGATAATATTAAGGTGATATTAGGGTAGTACTGATGTGTATTGGGTGGCATCAAGATGATATTGATGTATTATTGAGAGTTTTGTGCAAATATATTTTTGTGGTGGTACTGAGGCGATATTTGAGTGTTATTGATGTTGTATTGAGATGATATTGGAGAGATATTATGACCATATTAAGGATTTTATGAGAAGATTCTATTTAGGTGGTATTAGGATGGCATTTAAGTGGTATTGGGGTAGTATTTGGGAATTTTGTGTCAAGATATTTTTAAGGTGGTACTGAGGTGGTATTGTGGTGGTATTGATGTGGTATTGTGGTGATATTGATGTGGTATTGAGGGTTTTGCGTCAAGATACTATTGGGGTGGTATTGGGGTGGTATTGGGGTGTTATTAATGTGATATTGACGTGGTATTAGAAGTTTTGTGCCAAGATATTTTTGGGATGGTAGTGAGGTAGTAATGATGTGGTATTGGGGTGATATTGATGTGGTATTTGGGGTTATGTACCGAGATATTCTTGTGGTGCAACTAGGGTGGTATTGGTGTAGTATTTATGTGGTACTTGGGTGGTATTGGGAGTTTTGTGGCAAGATACTATTGGGGTAGTATTTAGGGTTTTGTGTCAAGATACTTTTGGGGTGGTATTGGAGGGGTATGATGTGGTATTGAGGTGGTATTGGAGATTTTGAGTCAAGATACTATTGAGATGATCCTGGAGTGGTATTGGGGGTTTTGTGCCAAAGATATCTTTTGGGTGATACTGGGGTGGTATTGTGGTGGTATTGATGTGATATTATGGTGGTATTGGGAGTTTTGTACCAATAAACTATTGGGGTGATATTGAGCTATATCGGTGTGGTATTGGAGTTGTATTAGTGTGGTACTCTCGGTTTTGTGCCGAGATATTTTTGGGGTGATACCGGGGTAGTATTTAGGTGATTTTTGATATGGTATCAGGGTGACAATGAGGTGATATTGGGTGGTATTGGGGCTTTTGTGCCAAGATACTATTTGGGTTGTATTGGGTAGTATTGGAGGTTTTATACCAATATATTTTTGGGGTGATATTGATGTGGTATTGTGGTGGTATTGAGGCAGTATTGGAGGTTTTGTGCCTAGATACTATTTGGGTAGTATTGAAGTGGTGTTGAGGTGATATTGATATGGTATTGAGGTGGTATTAGAAGTTTTGTGGTAAGATATTTTTGGAGTAGTATTTAGGTGATATTGATGTAGTATTGAGATACTATTTGGACGGTATGTTAATTTTTGGGAGAAGATATTATTGGGATGATATTGATGTAACATTGTGGTATACATGTAGTATTCACGTGGTATTAGGTTAGGCACTTTGAATGGCCTTGGGATGGAGATGATTTAGAGTTTTTATATACAAATACACCAACTATCATGTTGTTGGAATTTTAGTATTTAAAAAGTGGTGGTATCTGCTCGTATTGTATTGAAATTATTGTGAGAAAGAAATTAAAGTTTATATATAAACATAAAATTGATTTAAGCTACAAAAGAGCAAGAGCAAAAAACAAAGCAATATCGATTATTTCAAAAATCACCTCCATTTTATTCTTTTCATCATTTTGAGAACTCTCTCTTTAAAATTTACCTGCTCTAGATTTATCCAGGAAGAAATGATGATGGTTGTGTAACGGGAAAGAAAACCAAGATAGAAATGGCGTTGAGGAAGGGCGTGAGTATTTGAATCTGCTTCTTTATTCTAATAATATTTTAGAGGTTGCTTTCTCCATGATATTTTGTGGGGTAGGGTTTTTGCCTATAAAAGTAATAGTATAATGTGGGTCAACTTTACATACATCCACACAGAATAATTTCTTGAACAAAAAAATGACCAAGCATCTACCAAAACAACCTTCCAAAAAAGAGAAAATATTGAGCCTGCACGACCAATCACGAGGCGTCACATCACCCACAAATGAAATATACGATGATGTAAAGAGCTGTGATTAGCTGTTCAGATTGCACTATTTTCTCTCAAAAAGGGAAAAAATATTCCGTCCGGACGCCAACCGTCAACTGCCAAGTCGGCGATCGATGAGATGTATGGTGACATGCGGCCGACAGTTGACGTCAGTACTTGCGGTCGTCTAAGAGTCCCTTAAGCAATTGCCTTGCTCAACGAAGGCCCTATTGAACCCACTTTCAATAATTAATTTGCTCGCTTGGCGATCTGAGAATTGAAGAAGATTGGCTTGTGCAATGAAAGCTACCCACAATAGCTGAATAAACTGAATCATCTGGCACCAATCCTATCTCCAACATCTTATCATACAACCTAAGTGCCTCATCTGATCTTCCTTTCTTTGACAACCCTGATATCAGTGCAGTATACGCCACAACATTTGCAGCTATACCCTTCAGCTCCATCTCCTCAAACAGCTTCATACCCACATCCACCTTCCCAGTGATGCAATGCCCATGAATCAATGATGTATATGTGTAAACATCTGCCACGATCCCTTTTTTCTCCATCTCCTTCTTAAACCTCTCAGCTTCCCTTACGCTCCCGTTCTTGCAATAACCATCAATCATGACATTATAGCTAACAACATTAGGCTTCAATCCCTTCTCATCCATCTCTCTAAACAAGCGCCTTGCTTCCACCAAAGCACCTTCCTTGCAATGTATGTCGATCATCGTCGTGTAGCTCACTGTGTTGGGAGCAATTCCTTTGTCAATCATCGAATACAGAAGCTTCTCTGCTGCGATATTCTGGTTTGATCTGCATAGACCAGCAGCAATTGTGTTATAAAGGTATATGTCAAGCTCCAGCCCCTTCTTCTCAATCACCTCTTTCAATTCTAGAGCTTTGTCGATCATCCCTTTCTTGCAGTATCCATCAACGAGGCTGTTGAAGATTACTAAATTTAGATCAAATCCCTTCTGTTGCATCTCAAGTATCAGCAGTTCTGCTGCTTCAATCTGCCCAGCCTTGCAAAGACCATTGATTAGTGCGCCATAGGTCTTCTCAGTGGGCTGAATTCCTCTCTCAACGCATTCATCAAAAAGAGCAATAGCTTTCTTCATGTTACCTTCTCTGCAATAGGCGTTAATCATTGAAGTATACAAGAAAATATCGGCATTTAATCCTCTTTTGCTCACCTCTTCAAAGGCCTTCTCGGCTTTCTCCAATTTTCTATGGGATGAGAATGCATCGATCAAAAGAGCAAACGTAACAACATTTTGTTCAATTTTATTGTCCTCGAGAAGAGCCAAAACTTCGTCTATTGAATCAAAATCTCCTATTTTACCGTAAGCTTCAATCAATGGATTGTAAGAGAAGATATTGGACTTCAACCCTCTCTTACGCATTTCATCGAGCACCTTTCGTGCAGCCTTAACCTCCCCATTCTTACACAAACCATCTACTAAAATTGAGGTCGTGTACACGGACACATCAATGGCATCCGATTCGAGTATCCGTTGGAAGAATTCAAGAGCTGAATCCATCCGTCCGCAACGCCTCAGGGCCTGGATATAGACACTGCAGGATCTACTAGAAACGACACCATATGTCTCCATCATGAATTCGAATGTCGCGAGTGCTCTTTCGAGGTTATTGATGTCTGAGTAGACACGGAAGAGCATGTCAAAAACCTCAGATGAGGAGACGCCGGCATGGTTGCATGACGTGAGGATTGAGGAAGCGAGGGAAGGGAAATGGTGGGATTGGGTTTGGTCGAATGAAGCGAAGGATTTGAGGATGGTTTTGGCGGAAGCGAACTTTTTAAGTTGGAAGAGGTGGAGAAATTTGGTTAAGAGGGGGTGGAGATTGGAGCAGGAAGTAGAAGGTGAGGAGGAGAGGGAGTGTTGGGTGGAGAGATGGCGAGGGGAGAAGATGTGGAGCAGGTTCTGGATGGAGGAAATAAATCGAAAAGTGTTGGAGGTGGAGAGCTTCGCTGCCATGGATGGGGTGTGGACGGATGGAGGGAAAGGTTGGACGTGAAGAAAGTCGGAATGGAGCTCACGAAGGAACGGCGGCGGTGAGGGTGCGACAGCGCAGAAGAGAAGCGGCTGTCTGCGCTGATAAGCGGAGGCGCGTTGGCGGAAGTTCTTCTTCCCTCCTCCGTGACTCGCGATCGGGAGCCATCGGAAGAACTTCACTAAGGGGTATTAGGGGGGATTTGGTAGTATAAGAAAATTTTGCCATAAATTTAATCTAAATTCAGTTAAATATTAAAAAAATAAAAATATAAATTTAACGCTTTCTTAAATCGAGAATTTGCAGTTTTCATTAGGGGTGTAAACTAGCTGAACACGAACGAACATAACTGGTGTTCATGTTCGGTTTGTTTGAAAATTAAGTTTTTCGTGTTCGGTTCGTGTTCGAAATTATTCGTGAATGTTCTGTTCGTGCTTGGTTCGATTTGTTCAAAATTAGTTCGAATTGTTCGAGTTGTTCGAAATTTTTGAATCGTTCGAATTATTCGAATCGTTCGAATTGTTCGAATTGTTCGAATTTGTTCGAAATTGTTTATACTATTTATGAATTTTATTTGTTGTACTTATATTTTAATAGATATTTCTTTAAATGAGCTAAAAATACATTACTTTTAAAAGAAATAGTAAATAGTTATAATAAATTGATTGACACATTAATACAATAGATCAAATTAATAATTTCATATCAGTCATTTGTTTAACATAACATCTCAAAAAAAATAATTTCATATCAGATCAAATTGATATAAGGTCAACCAACACAGATTCACTAATTATATAACATCTCTTGCTCAAATTCCAGTTCTGAAAAGTCTACAAACTCGACACTCTTAAAACTCGACAAAAACTCTACAAACTCGACACTCTTAAAATCAACCCGCTCAAAAGAAGCTCGCACAAATAGATGGCCATGCAATGTAACCACAGCTGGAGCCTGATGAGGATCAATCCGTGAAGGTAATGTGATCACCTGCTCAGAAGTTTTTCTTTTCATTAATGAAAAGACAGTAATAAATCTGAATCAATGTACGAGGTAGGGTGGAGCTTACCTTTTTAAAATGTGTGGTAAACAAAGGCATTTGAGAAACCTTCTAAGTTCTCATGGATATCCTCCAATGCCAGCATTCAGGACGACCTCGATGCATTATTTCCAGGTCCGACAACAGCGATCCAAGGGAGAAATTGTTGGACGAATCTCTAAGCTTTTTTAATCCAATAAGATATTCAAAAACATATATACAAACATTCCCATAATAAGTAGAAGGCAAGACATGGGCATAAAACAATCATACAAAGTAGGTTCTCTACCAATTAAGTTATGAAAAACAACCCCAAAATAAGACACACCTCTCTAATATAGACAAATAGGGAGAACTTCACTCTGTGTCATCTTCTAAAGCAATGCACGGACTGTAGTATCACCAGCCAAAAAAAAAAATAGTATAAACTACTTGAACCTGAATTAAATATTGTTAATGGTAAAAGTTGCCACAAGTCCACAACCAAGTACTCTTATATCCAGTAATGCACAATTAAAATAAATAAGTGTAATGTTTTAAAGCCACTAAATAGAAACAGATATTAATCTAATTAAACAAAATAATACTGTTTCATATATACATGGATAGCAGAAAAAAAAAATGTATCCATTGCTTCATCACAAATCAGAATGCGTATGTATAACAATTTCACTCCACAATGCCACTAAGAAATGTTCAGGTACAAAATTGAATGATCTATATCTAGGATTCTGCATGGTTTATATATGAAATTTAAAGGTTTGAGTGTTATATATATAAACTTATAAGTAATGAAATAATCTGAACAATCATTTTTTTCTCATTTCTTTTTTTGTTTTTTTTTTAGTTTAGGTGTTATATATGTAAATTTACATAGAGTTGAGGAATTTGTATATGCATTTCCAAGTGGAGGTGTCAGATCTATAAATATGTTGAAATTAAGCAAACTTTATGTGCATGTTCTCTGATTTATATATTAAGCATGTAAAAATGCAATGGAGTTGAATAAATCAGTGAATTTATATTTAGATTTGTGTTAAATATATAAATTTAAATATGAATGTAATCACATACAAATTATTGGTATTTCCAAACCCTCTTAGTACATTCAATCCATGAGTTAAACGAAAGATTATAGGATTTATAAATGGAATAAGGCAAGAAAAATATGCTACGCAAGTAATACCATAAAAAGCAATGTATTGCACCGCATGACAAGCAATACACAAATTTAAAACAATCAGAGCACTGCATAATTTAACAAAGTAAATTCAAGTGAGAATGACATGCAAAAATTAACTGCAGTTCATAAAACAGGTAGATGAAGTGTATACCTGATTTTGCAACAGGTTGAGAGTACCCGAACCAAACAAATTGCCTGAAGATGCCTTTTCAATGACTTTGGATAAAGCATGCAACACTGCCATCATTGGCTGAATGTGGGACATTAAATATTGAAAGTTTACAACAAATTAAGCATAATAAGTTCCTATTTCCCTATCCATTAAGTAAACCAGAAAACCAAACCTCAACACTTCTCCCACTTTCTTCGAATCAAGCCTTTCTTCGGCTCTTCTTTGGTGAACCTGACAAAGCTTATAACCAATCTGATATGTCGATCTCTAAAATCAATTTTCATCATTCTTAAATTATCATTTGATATTATTTATTGAAGAAAGAAATGAAAGATATTAAGAGAAGAAATCATGCCTCCCAAAAAAATAGAAGAAAAGCTACCAATCATTCAAATGAAATAATAAGCAACACAAACAAGTATATTACATAATTTTGAAAATATTTCCAAACTCATACAATACTCGGCATTTAAAATGTAAGCACAAAACAACATCAAAATTTTAACCGAATAAAATGATGAAAATTAAGAGGATCAAGAAATCAAAAACAAATTAGCAGTGCTGCAGCCATGAGGTGCATACCATTAAGAATACTAAATGAAAAATTACCTAATATAAATTTTTTCTTAGCTTCCCACTTCAATCTGACTAGAAATGTAGAAATCTCAAGAATCATCCAGTTTTGACTCTTCACATTCAGCACAATCATCTATAGCCCCAATAGATGCTTTTCTATTTATCAAATTATAACCAGAGGAATAATCCTCTTGCAACTATCATGAGCGATAATCTATAGCCATTTTTGAAGTATGTTAGACAAAGAGATGGCACTCCTCCAGACCAAGGAGTGCAACTATCATGAGCAACTATCATGAGCAATTATCATGAGCAATTGTCATGAGCAATTATCATTTACCACTGAATTAATGTAAGAATACTGAAGATTTCTAAATGCACTTCAGATTATGCAGGGAATGAATTGGTTTGTGTCAATTCAATCGAATAGAAAAGAGGAATTACTAGGTCATTAAAGCAAGAAAGCATTAATTCAATTTCCTAGATTCAGAAGCATGTTTTTACTTCTTCTGAACATAATAAATCCTTCAAAAAGTAACAAATTCTTCAAAGAATCCGATACATCTTACTCTCCTACCAACCATTTTGGTTAAGCAGTATCCATTAAACTCACAGAGATTTACAAGCTGCTTAAAAAAAAAGCTAAAAAGTGCAACTAAACCGAAATCAGGGAGGTGAGAGAGAGAACAGACCTCTCACCAATTGAATTTAGGAGTTGTTGAATCTCTCACAAGCCATTGAGACTGCTGGCAGTAATAAAACCCCAAGTAATAAAACCCATCTCAATTATAAAACCCCATTGAGACTGCTGGCAGTAATAATAGGGACACCCATCTCAATTATATAATCATTAACTGCACCATTAACTGCCGTTAACTACAAATTAAAGCAAAGAGAAAAAGGACTCATAGAGCTGCCATAAATTCGACCCTAGAAAACTATCACACATAATGCTCACATTATTTCTCTTGAACCATATGCATGTATATTTAAATTAGGGAATAAACAATAAAAATAATCTGCTGTATTTCTGTAATCCATATTCCAAAAGATACATTCAATAATATTCAAGCCATGGCAAAAGTATAGAAGAAAACATATAGGGACCAAGGCATCCTCTTGAGACCAAATAAGCATCTTCTCGAGACCAAATAAGCATTTTCCTTGTTTTTATCAAATATAAATTCAAGCAAGATGAATCTGTTATAAGAAATAAGAATATACATGTGTGGATATAAGAAACCATTTAAATGGCAATGAGCTTTGTAAAAGAGTATGATGCTTAGTATGAGGCATCAAATAAACCAGCAAACAGAATAATCCCAACAATAACCAATGTCAAATAAAGTAGCAAACAAACCAATCCCAACCTCATAAATGAACATTTAAAGCATCCTCATTCCAGTGCAATAAGTATAAGACTAATTAAAATTGGCCTCTACATGTTTCTTTCAAGATAGTCTTCAGTTTAGGCTAAGAATTATCTTGAAGTGAAGCCATTTGTTATGCCTATTGAAGATGCACAAACAGAACGACAACACATCTCTGTATCCAAATAAAGAAATGAATATTTGGATCTACCAAACTTTTTTTTGGCTTTTCTTTTTTTGTTTTACAAAAGAAAATAAAAATATGAAGCCAATCTTTATAACCTCATTGCAGCTTATAAATAAATGGAGAAGAACTCACGATTTATAATCAAAGAAAGAAAGCCCTTAATAACGATTTGATTTAATTAAATCCATCATAGATAAAGCATGAATATAAGACCATTTCTCAAATAAATAATTATATTCTCAGAACTGGAAGTATAAAAGTTGGAAATAAGATATAATGATTCACAGATTTATCAATTCAACAGGAATTGATAAATGAACTTTAAAATTCTTCTTGATTTCATTCATAAAAACTTCTTCCACAAAAACCAAACTGAAATCCTTCTCAGTTATGTGCAAAGTTGTCAATTTTGGGAGAGAGGGAAACAACCCTCTCACCAATTTTGGGAGTTGCTGCACCTCTCCCAAGCCCTTAAAATGACTTCACTGGATCTAGTAATAGCAAGTAAAGCAACAAACAAGTCTTTCAGCTCAAACTTGCATTTTGAACTGTTTATGATAAAATAGTCGTATCCAAATACTACAATGTGTCTTAAACATGAAGATATGTTGGTAAGCCAAAATGTCAGAACCTTTTATTTCACTCCAAAAAATGCGAAAACCTAGGTATCACTCAAAAAAAATGTCAGCAGTCTTTTATCAAATTAGGTAACCCAAAAATTTACCAGCAACCTTTTATTTAAAGCTCCGAAAAGATTCATAAATTCCCCATTAGATTAGGAGGATCAAGCTAACTTGCATCTGTGATTCTGGTTGTGAGCTACTAAGTAGAGAGAGCAGAGATCAGTGAGCTCACATCCAAACCAGATCTAGAGGCAATATGCCACGTTTATAAGCAAGATTTCACTCAAAAAACTTAAAAAAACTAGGTTTCACTTAAAAAAAACTTTAAAAAATTTATGAAAATTTAACCTAAGAGGCAAACATGAAGTTAAATTTGAAATGTTAAAGAAAATATACTCAAAGATGAGTAGATGACTCCTCGGTAGGTCTACAAGCAACCAAACAAGAATATCGAGCACTGAAGCAAGAATACCAAGTAGTCGATCCAACGCCGACTCTATGGAAGAAAAATAGAAACCGAGATTAGAGAACGACCACAAACATTCAACCCTAAGCTCTTGACGAGACAAAGCTTTTCACGGTTTTGAGGCTAAGAGAAGGAGAGTCGGCTGCTCTGCAATCTTCCGAGAGAGGGGAGAGTGGCGAAGAGTGAAGCGTGAAACAAAAATGCGGGATTGCGGGGTTACTTAGGGCTTAGGGTTTTCTTTTTAAGTTTCTATATATTAGATTATTAATATATATAAATATTAATATATTATATTACTTATATAACTTATTTTATATAAATATATAATATTTATATTACTAATAATCTAATACACTTTATTATTGATATATTATTATTATTATTAAGTTATTATATATTATAATTTATAGAATTGAATTTTTTAAAATTTGATAAATTTTTAGAATATATATAATATAATTATTTTTAAATTTCATAATTTTTTAATAAATAATTAATCTAAATTATTTTATATTTCGAACAATATCGAACCGAACACGAACAAACGCGCCACTGTTCGTGTTTGGTTCGTTTAACAAATCGAACGAAAAAAATTGTTCGTTTTCGTCTTGTTTGCTTATCGAACGAATCGAACACGAACTTCTTAGCGAACCAAACACGAACTGTTCGCTAACAACGAGCTTTTTTGACAGCCCTAGTTTTCATCTTTTCTTCTCATGTTTTATTTCTTTTATAATCATAAATGAAGATTTACCAGATTTGATTATGTGATGGATTTGAGAAATTCTTCTTGTTGTTGCTCTCTAGTTCATATGTGTCGCATTACTAATCAAATTTATATGATTTAATAAATTCTATTTAATGTAAATTCAGGTTGTAGCCAGACACTGACTAAGTAAGCGCTTTTAAAAATCAAATCCGCCAAATAGATCTTATCAGTTACAATTTAATATGATGAAAAATTATTCTTCTGTCAAATTTTGGAAGATTTTATTTTACTAATTAAACTTGTAGGTGGTCACCACAACGAAGTAAAACTTCATTGTCTTCTGAGACAAGACCTAGCACTCTACATTCTAGAAGTATAACATTTATGAGCAGATCTCGACCCACCCCTAACTCGATTGAAATTTATTAATGATCCTCCCCCGAGCTTGGTTGAAATTTTATTAATTAACATGCTTTGTGTTAAATTGTTTAACAAGTCTAAAGATTATTGACCTGACCGCAATCACACAAGTAAAATAACTTATAAAATTATGACCAAATTTGACCCCAAATCAGATTAAGAAGCTATTGTACGATATTTTAAAGATTAAAGATTTTATAAATAAATATAAATCACACACTAGAGGTACTACGCAAGTATACGTATCGTTTCAAGTAATATATAGCTTTCTAATTAAGCCTCAGATATCGATCCCACGGGGAAGGTTAAGTACAAATAATTAAGAAAAGAAAGATGAAAATCCATTTATAAACTAATCAATTAATAAGTATGAACATGCAAGTTATTAAAATAACATTTATAAATAAAAATAATAATTTAAATTCTTTAACACAATAAACGAAAATTCTTTCCCCATACGAAATAATTAATGATTAGTAAACATCTAAATTAGAGAACTTAGAATGTGGTATTGTGATGAATAGGAGCATAAATATTATTTACCTTTTGGTTCAACATATAAAGAACATTGGCTAGTTTTAGAAGATTTGATCAGGATGTATTGTTAGTAGTAAGGGACGTATTTCTAGGCTCTCACTTCTAGTTTCCCCCCCAGGGGTGCCTATGGTCGGGCCTACTAGTGACCTGTCACCTCCCTTAAACCAAATTGATAGAATTTAGTCTGTTACTCTAAAAACATATTTAATTCTACGCCCTTCAAAGATTATCTCCCTATTTATTCGCACCTCCCCCTTTAAAGATTTACCATCTAACTTTCCAAAGGAAATGTGATACTTATATTGTTAAGAATTCTTAGGCCACGGTCAGGTCTTAAGAACTCTCCACATATTTTGACATTACAAGTGATCAAGTTGTAGTGTAAATGAAAATTAGGTAAAGTAACATCACAAATTATTGATGAAGAAAATAAGTTCTCAAAACTAAATTAAATCCTTATATAAATCATTCCATATTCGTAGGGAGAAAGACAAGAAGATTACTTAGAAAGTATAGGATTCACACCACAAACCATATTTATATAATTAAAATTTAAAGTACAAAACTTAAGAACCAAATTATAAATACTTATCTGAAATGATATCCAAGCAATCCTTTGAAGTTTCTCTGACTTCGACTGACTTCTACAAGACTCCAACTCCAGCAATCACACTATAAACACTTTGAACTCTCACTAAATAAAAGTAAATAACTCTAAACACTCTTTAACTAAATAAATTGACACTCCTCTTTCACTCTTATAACACTTACACACTTCAAACGACCACACATTGTTGTAGAATTGTTCTCTATTTATAAAGCTTCGAAAATGACCAGGGTTTGCTTCAGGCACATCTTCAAAATTCGTCCAAATTTGTTGAATATTTTAGAAGGTAACTATGGTGCCTAGGCGCCAGACTTGGCGCCTAGGCACCAGTCTTCTGCGCGAATGGATGCGTCCCTACAGGTTTTGAGTCTCACCTCTTTGTTGAATAACTGATTCCATGTGTCTAAATTCATTGTATCTTGTTTATAACATATGGGAAATTGTCCAGAGGCTTCGAGATTGCTTCTGAGTCATCAATAACCGTCACAAAATCGTCCAATAACTCTCTAGATTTCTCTGCTGAGTCTGGCGTTGGGCGCCAGAGTCAGACTTTTTTCTTCTTTTCTTCAGTTGACTCATTTTTGCTCCTTTTACTTCTTTTTTGATTCTTTTTCTTCATAAACTTATTTTATTGTACCTGCAACAAAAAACATAAGAAATACCTTTCATTAAAACGTAATATCCTTAAAATATTAGTTAAAAATGATATAAAAAATTAGGTAATTTTAAGGGTGATCAATTCTCCCAAACTTAAACGTTGTTTGTCCTCAAGTAACTCTTTCTTTACTATTAAAAGTAATAATCTATGGAGAAAAATCTTCTTTAAGACTTCTATAACTGTTTATTTTATAAATAGAATAATGAAACTTAAAAAGTTTTTTAAATAACTTCGGATAAAACTAAAATATGTAAAATATTTAATATGCAAGTGTTAAGAACTCTCTTCTCCTATCTATTTCAAAAAATAATTGCAATTTGTCACATTACAAACATGTAAATAATTTACAAGAAAAAGATTTTCATGATAACTCTACTAGTAAGGATGCTTATATATTAGATTTTAAGTAAAAAATTTGCATTAAGTCTCTTCATATAAGATAATTTAAGTGAAGCCAATTTTAGATTTAGGCTTCTCCTCAAGCTTCTCCTCATTTTTCTTTTTCTTTTCCTTTTCATATTTGGATTGCTTTTCAATCATATATATTTTCTTTTCTTTTTCAGGGATTGTTTTCAATCATTTTTCTTTTTATTTTTCAAGTGAGGATTAATATATCTGGATAGCCTGTTAATGATTTTGAACTTCACTATCATTAACTTATATTTAAACACATTTTTCACTTAATGAATATGTGTTTAGCAAAAATATTTTTCATAGTTTCAATTCTATCTTCTCAAGTAAGTATCTAGATTCTTTAATACTTTCAAAATACAACATTTTTTTATTTAGATATTTGAATCAAAATTTTATCACCTTTTTTTATTAAATAATTACAATTTTTTGAATTATCTCTTGTTATATAAAAATAATTTTATAAGTTTATTATAATATTCATGAAAATAACAGTATATCTATCTTAAATTAATTTTTCTTCCACAGGTTATGTTATTAATTTTGAAAATATTGTTTACTAAGGATAAGTAAAGTTTAAATTTAAGTTCTTTTCCCTCCCTCAAACTTAGTTCTTTTAATAAGGTTTTAAAACATTTTTCACTATGAAATTTTAAACTAAGCAGGAAGAAAAGGTATAACATTTAAGGTATTTAAAACAGTAAATAATACAGGTATAAGCACCAATATAAAAGAGTAACAAAGTAAATAACAATAAGAAAATTAACACTCTTTTACAACTTTAAACATTTAACAAAACAACAAGAGCATAAATAGGATTAAATTCTAAGCAATCTGATAACAGAAATAAACTGAGTTACTACCAAGTTCTCAATCAGTACAATAATACATAAAAAGTAATAAACACACATAAGAGGCACGTCAGCAAAGCAAAGCAAAAATAAAGTATAGTCATCCTCAATCGCCTCATCATCGTCAGAAGAATCATCAAGAATAGGACTTCTGGGGTTGATCCATGGGGTGAATTTAGGACATGTAGGAATTTCAATATTCCTATCACCCTTCAAAAATTTTACCAGTGCTTCATTATACTCCCCATCATAGTCAATCTTCCTCTGTATATATTCAGACACATGATCAATCTTACTATCTATCTCATCTACTCTGCATTGCATCAAAAATATATCACTTTGATGCTCCAAATATCTCTGATAAATAGTGTTCCACACATATGGTGGAGACTCAGAAGTATAAGTGGAAGGTCCAGGTGCAGAAGTAGAAGGCATAGAAAAAGTAAAAGGATCCAATGAACATAGATTTTTATCCACCAAACTCTAAGGACCCTCCGAATTATCAAATGTCTTGGAAAGTTTGATTTTCTTCCAAGACTTTTATTCTAGTTTAAGAATATCCAATTGCTTCTTGCGATGGAGGTTCTTCTCAAAACAGAATAACCAAATCTTCACCTCAAATACTAGGAGTTTGCTCATAGCAGCAGCGAGCATATCTAAAAAGTGCTTAATTCTCTAAAAGCATAGAACTCACAATTCTTTCGCAAAGCTTTTATAACCTTGAAGGGTGAATATTCACATAAGTCTAAATAGGTGTTGTAATCAATACCCTTTAAGACTCCCAGGCCCTAGCTTGCTCTTTGCACCTTCTTTCTTTATAGGCACCTTCTTTCTTTATAAGCAACTTAAACGACCTAATGAAAAGTGGCTGAATATAGGTACTATCTCAATAAAAACCTCTTTGTCAAACAAACAGACTGACTCTTTTTCAACTATAAGTTTTACATTCAACAGAACTGAACAAGCTGAATAAAATAATCAAAATAACCCTTTCTCCTAGGAGGGCCAAGGTACCCAAGGTTGAAGTGAATTCCCTCACAAACAAAACTCAAGAGGCTGCTCCTTGCAGGTGAAGCACAAAGTGCTTTCTGGTGAAGGTCGATCATGTCTATTAATAGTGAGAAAGAACGAATTCCTCACAAGAGAGCTAATGAGCCCCTGATTTAAAGAGATTCATTCTTGAAATGCACTTAGTTCTCACCTCGAAGATCTCTGTTTCTAAGTCAATAAGCTCAAAAGAAGCTAAAGATTTACATGACAACATAGAGGACTTCGTTTTCTCAATTATCTCACGGAGATCTGATTAAAGAGTTATATTGCGTAAATACGTTTGTATACTAAAAATAAGTTTTATTTTGTGCATTCTAAATAGAAAAACTAACATGTTAGATTAAGCCCACCTCTTAGTTAAATTGATCCAACCCGTCAAAATGGAGAATTGTCTCATCTACCAAAGTGGTTAGATGGAACCCATGTGTCGAAGTGGTTGAATTTCATATTTCCAAAGGAGGTGACCTAACCACCTTAGGAAGGGACAACTATTAGAGAATGCTATCATTATCATAAAGAACACAAGTCCATATTACTTTACAGTGTCAACTGATATCCACATCATGGTCATTTCATCAACACCATAGATGTGTGTTGTACCACACTAAGTATATTTTCTATTATTATTCTCTTTCTGCATAAAGGGAAAGTTAAGAGAAAAGAAGGAAATGGGGGTTTTGTTTCTAAATTCTCTCTTCTCTCTCCTCTCTCTAACATTGTAATTTGAAAAACTTCCTCCGAGCCATTTTTATTTCATTCGCTTGTGGGAAGTTCAAGCTTGCTACACGATTTATACGATCTTCTTTTACATCATACCATCATCTCTCTCTCTTCTTCCTTTTTTCCATAAATACATATATATTTTTATATATATATATATATATATATATATATATATATATATACACACACACACACACACACACACACACACACACATACATACATACATACATACATACATACATACATATATATCTACATACCTACATACATATATATATCTACATACAATCCTTTTATAGTTAAGGGAGTTATTTTGCTTTACTTAATTTCATTTAAAATAAAATTTCTAGTCTTTAATTTATTTTGATTTATTTGGACTATGGATTGTTAGTTGTTGATTAGGCTAAACAAGTAAAATAGAGTCCAAGCTCGAACTCAAATGGTGCTTGACTAGTAATAAATTTAAATGAAACAAGTTTGAACAATATTAGAAGCTTGAAGCAAGTCAAGCTTGAACATGTGAATAGTAGGTGAGCTCGAATCGGAATAGGTTTATGCTCGACCTACAAATAAAGTAAACAATTTTGATTATTAGGGTTTAATTTTGAGTCATTTTTTGTGAGATTACATATAATCACTTGCAATAATTATGAAAAAGTAATTAATATGCCGGTTTTTTGTTTCTATTTATTAATTATATGTTTTCTTCCCAAGGATGATTGTTCAATTTCTTAAAATAGTTTAGATCTTCATAAAATAGTCAACCAAAAAGTCTAAAGGCTGGACAATTTCATAATTAATGAATTTGTTTGAGAGGGACAAGTACTCTAAGTTACAAAATGAGATGAGTTTCCTGAGTGCCACTAGTGAACTCCTTCTATAAGATTAGTTAGGGGTATCAAATCGGGTTTAGGGTTCTGGTTTGGGTTTGGCCCTACATGACCAGACACAAAATGTTTGACTCAAATCAGGCTCAAATACTAAATGGATTAAAAAGTTTAACCATTACCAGACCCACCTTCAACCCACAAACTCAAATCCAACCCATTTAATCCATTTAGCATAAAATATAACAGCTATTCACGCGGTTTCAAGTCAATCTCAAATCAATTTTGGGTTGATGAGTAGATTTTGATTCAATTTTGGGTCAGCAGGTTGCTATCGGGTCAATTCTGTGTTGGCAGGTCAACCCGAACACAGACCCAAAAAATTAAACAAATTAGAATTTATAATCCGAGCTCAACCCAAAAATTATTCGATCATCCTGAACTCAGATTTTTCGAGTTGAGTTCGGGTCTAGTTGGCACAATTTTTTACATGTCTAGGGTGAATGGTGTTCGTATTTTTCTATAAGATTTTGTTACATGAGATTTACAAAAAAATGTGAATATATTAAAATAAAAAAAGGAAAATATATCCTGAGAGAGTCTATATTATTTTATATATGGACATCTCATTTTGTAAGATGAGTTTTGGGCTTGTTGACCAAGCCAAATATATCTAGTTGTCATGGATAATCTTTATACTAGATCTTTGTAAATCCATATGGATAGACTCATGTTAGATTTTTGTTCGCTCCTCCATAAATCTCCGCACATCTATAGATTATCTCCATGCTTATCACAACTAAAAGAATGTTAAATTTTAATTTGTGTATGAGTTATACTCGAATCTTACTAACGTTAACAAAGAGAGAGAGGCGTGAAAAAAGTGTTCCCTCGGCTCTTCCAAAAATCCCATATTTATAAGTGATACATTACCTACAAATTTTCATCATCGAGCACGAATCTTGAGGCATGACACGGATCTCGAGATGATATTTTGAGCAGAAAACATTCAAATCATGATAAAAAGTTATCCAGAGCTCCGATTTCAGCAAGCTTATAGTCAAACTGACCGGATCGATGAGACGGACCCAACGATATCAAAACTAGTCCAATCCGAGTCAAATCAAGATCAGATCAAGTCATTAATCTATTCCTAGAAGATTTCTGGACATATTTGGAAGATCAAACAAATGCCGACAATAGCAAGCTTATACTCGGATCGAACGACTCGACAAGACGAATCCAACGAGCCCAAGATCACTCAATTCCAACATCGTTAAGGCCATCAAATGCCCCCTAAACGCCGTCTGATCAAGGGAAGCCCTCTGGACCGTCCGATCAAAATGGTTGCATTAATTGCACCCAAAATACTATAAATGGACCCCGACCCTCACATGAGAGGAGGAGGCCTAGAGAGAGCCTGAGGTCTCGAGGAGAAGTTGAAGCTTAGCATCACCATCGATCGTCGTCGACCACCGCCGACCGTTGTCGACCACCGCCGACCGTTGTCGACCATCGCCGACCCCCGTCGACCACCGCCGACCTCCGTCGACTACTGTCGACCTCCGTCACCGTCGACCTTCGTCACCGTCGACCTCTGCCATCGTCTACCACTACTGACTGTCGTCGACTACCGCCGATCGTCGTCGACCTCCGTCACTGTCGACCTCCATCAGTTATTGTCAATCACCACCAACCAGACACCATCCGTCGACATTATTTTCTGAAAAATATAATTACACTCTCCCTTCTGTAGGACATGGGATTCTGTAATCATCAATCAATAGTGGATTTTCACAACTGGGTCAGGCCCCGTGGTTTTTCTCTTTACGGGTTTTCCACGTAAAAACTTCTGGAGTCGTCACCGCTTGTTTCTCTTTCATCTGTGTGTGCGCTGAATTTTCGTACAACGCTAAGACGATAATTTGTTACTCTACTGCCGCGAATTTTCCAGCACGCATCAGTTTGGCGCCGTTTGTGGGAAACTCTCAATCCCACCACTGAAGTACTTCTTCAATTTCCTACATGGCAAACATAAACGATACTCGGGACAACGGAGCAGCTCGTTCCAACACCCATCTTTCCAGGGAACTGTCACGTAGTCAAGGGCGATATGTTTCTTCATCTTCCCGTCCTGGAACACGTTATCCTGCCAACGAGGGGGTTTCAGGTCCTTCTATGGAAGAACGCATGCGAAGAATGGAGGAGGCTCGACTGTAGATCTTACAATTTTTACGTGGGTCCCAAAAACCGCCGATGAATGAAAATCGTCTACCATTGAATCAGCGTCCTACGAGAAACATGCCCGGAAGAAGTCGTACCAGCCCCCCTCCCCAAGAAGGAACACTTCCCGTACCAGGTCGTGATGCTGAACTCTTAGACACTGCAAGTTCCACCCATCCATCTCATGCAGCTCATCTAGCACCGCCACATCTTGCTACCATTCCAAATGATGTCATCCGTAACGAATTACGTCGCCTCGTCCGAGAAGAGTTCCCCATTGAGAAAAAGGATCGTTTCCACACTCATCATAACATTAATGAGTCCTCTCCCTTGTCGGCATATTTTAGGGTTAAGTGTTGTATTTTGAAAAGGGGTCGCCTAACAGAAATTATCGTCGAATTTTTAATTTAATTTACATATATATATAATTTGGAAAATAGTGTTTTGATTTTGAAAATAATTTTAAAAAAATTTTAAGATATGAAGTCAAACTGATCTCACATCTCAAATAGTTTATATAAACGAGCACCGCACCACAAACTGTGTATCTATCCCGAAGAATAGACACACTGCTAGATAATGGGGCTCGATTAGATAAACTAGAAAGGTTTGTGACATCCGTTTGGTCTGCGAACCAATTTTATAAGCCGACAAGTTCCCCTGCTTAATATAAATGAATTAAGAAGGGTTTATATTACCTGGGTTCTTAAAATTCCCTATAAGGGCAAGCCCCTATAGTTAATTACATCTTAAGTGACGGGAATCACCTAAGAAAACTCTCGATAATAATCAGTAGTTCTGCTCTCAAGAATTTCGAAGTTTAAGTCTTCAAGGGATTGAATTTTGGAATTTCGATAGGGAATAGATCAAATTTGGAACATTTTATTTTGGGAATTCGAAGGAAGAAAGGTAGGAGAAATCACAGATTCGAAGCGAACTTCGGTAATTTCCCGACTATCCTATTTGTTTGGCTTGGATTTAGGAAAGTCCTAATGTTTATTTAATGTTTTGATTCTGCCAATTTTAATTAATTAGAACTTATATTTGTATGATAAAATCATACAAATAGCCTTGAAGATGTGAGGGTTTATGTCGTACCAAACGACTACCTCGGAGTCCTAAGACCGGTTAGGGCTTAATTTACATGATATGATCATGCAAATGCCTAACGAAGTGTTGAGGATTTATGTTGCACTAGGTAAACTTCCTCGAAGTCCTATGGCTTGGTTATTTAATTCTTAGAAAGTTTTGTTGAAGTAGACTCAGGTTTTGCTGATGACGATGGTCGTGCTGCCCACCATGCTCCGAGCTCCTTGTTGCAGAGGTTTAGTTTTAGAAGTCATAAATCAGGAGATGAGAGAAGTGTTCTGGTTTAGAGAAAATCTTAAAATCCAGGTGTTTTTTAATATTTTAATTAAACAAATATTAAAGTTGATTATAACAACACCGGTTAAGATCCCACGGTTCCATCCTTCCGGCATCGTTATTTTTATCGGATTCACTTAGTCCAGATGAATTTGCTAAATTCAATCGAATGAGTTCCACACTTTCATTTAGACCGTGGGAAATCCCGTTAGCAACACGTAGGTTACATCATCCGAGGTATTCCCGATCATCCAACAAGAGGTTTTAATTTAGTTGTAGTTGTAGTTTTGTTGTTCGTTTGTGATTAAATTTTGAGTTGTTTTATATTTTGAAATGTTGTGGCGGTGAATTTTATCTTGTAATGACTTTTAATTTAGTTTTGGTTTCGGTTTTAGGGACTATCCTAAAGGTGTGGGTTTTCATGCAACGATTGTTTATCATGCAAGAAAAGTAAGTGCTTATGCGATTAAATAAATTGCAATAAGGTAAATTGCAATAAAATAAAAGCGTACACTGGAGGGTCTTCCCGTCATCCCAAGCTGCACTTAAAACACAATTAGAATATTTAAGCATTTAAAGCAAGTTCCTAGGTAAAGCTAAGGGAAGGGTTATGGTTTTCTACCGAGGTCCTACTCCTATATGCTAGTCATCTCCTATGACGTCTGCAGTGTCGGTATTTTGGTTTGAGGACGATTTCCTTCATCAAAGAACAATTAAGTTCAATTGTTCTTATAAACATCCTATCATATCGAGGAAGTGCTTAAGACGAATCTTAAACATCTTTTCAATATTTCTAGGATTATTTTAAGTCCAAAAGAATTTAATTATACAAATGAATTAATCGTCGGGAGTTCAAGTTTTGTTATCTTGCTCAGTGAACTAGGACATTTGAATATCTTATAAGTGAGGTAACACTTCACTTAATACTCCATTTAGGAGTTGTGACAACAAAAGCTTTCGAGGGCAAATTGATGTTCAAGTGATTTATGATTTAATTTAATTTCAGTTAATGGATTTAAGTTTGGAATAGTGTTCAAGTTGTTTTAGATTTATTTTTGAATTCTTTATGTCTTTGGTGATGTTATTTTTAATTCAATTTAATTTAACTTTAATTTAAATTAATTTGGTTTAGTTTCAATTTTAATTTAATTTATTTAATTTAATCTAATTTTAATTTTAACTTGATTTTATTTTTTATTTTAATTTAATTTAATTTAATTTAATTTAATATGATTTAATTTAATTTAATTTAATTTAATTTGATTTAATTTGATTTAATTTAATTTAATTTAATTTAATTTAATTTAATTTGATTTAATTTGATTTAATTTAATATGTTTTAATTTAATTTTATTTAATTTAATTTAATTTAATTTAATTTAAATTTTAATTTAATTTTATTTTTAATTTTAATTTAATATTTTATTTTTTTATGTTTTAAAGATGATTTAATTTTAATTGTTAAAGTATTAATTTAATTGAAATTTTAAAAGGATTTAATTTAAATAATTTAACTTTAATTTAATTTAATGATTAAGTCTTTTAAGCATTTTAAATCTTAAATTTGGATTATCATTTTAATTAGGAATTAAATATTATTGAGATGATTAATTTAGGGATTCTTAAATTAAAGAACAAATATCTTCCTAATAATATACCTATTTTAATAATTCCAATTTTATTATTCTTTCAAATTTAATTTAATTATTTGATTAAGGTTTATTTTAATTATTTTTAAATTGTTTAGTAGGTTTCTACCCTTTAATTATTTAAATTTCAATCATCCAAAACAGATTAAGATCAAATATTTTACTCTTTTAATTTTATTAAGCCTAAAGTTTTTAATTAAGGGTTAAAATTTTAATTACCATTTTGCCCTTCAAGCTTAATAATTTCATAACTCACCAAATTGAACTTAAATGAACTTGAAATTTTTATGTGACTTCACTCATATGTCAATGAAGACATTAGAGGAGAAAATGTGATTTTTCTGTATTTAATTTATTTATGTAATTATTTTTGGTGGAAAATAGGGATTTCCAAGGGAAATTTAATAATATGACTAAGGGGAAGTTTCTGTTCTTAAGAAAATTATGGGACATTCCTAAGGACTAGAGGACCACTTGGACCAATTTTGGTGATTTTTTGAATTATATTCTTTTTATTATAATTATTTTGAGTTTTGGAGTATTAATTAATTTAAAAATAAAATAAAGGTTGAAAAATGAATTTTATATTTTTTAAAAATCTCTCTAATATCAAGGAAATCAGAGAATCAATTTTTACAATTTTCTGATTTTTCTTTGATTTATTAGAATTATTTTAATGGGAATACTAGAAATATACATTTTTTAAATTTTAAAATTACCTTAGGGCTTTAAAATTTAATATCTCATTATAGAGACTTAAGAAAAATATGGGGTTTGTTCCTAAGTGATTAAAATTCAAAATGTGACATTTTGGTGAATTTTATTATTTTTGTGATTTTTATTATTTTTTAATTATTAAAAATATTAAAATAATGCAAAAAATTAACTTTTTTAGAAAATTGAAATTTTAATTTTCTTAAATTTTCCTGATATCAGAGAGACTCCAAAACCAATTTGGTGATTTTTTGAAAAGCATTTTGAAAATTATGAATTTTCTAAGTTTAATTTTGGCTAAATGGCTTAATCAACCCATTTGATAGGGCTAACCAAACCCAATTGACTTCAAACTTTTATGGTGGGTTCCTCTGATCCTAAAGGTCAGTGGAGGATTGATTTCAAGTCAATTTGATGTATGATTAGCTCTAATTAATTAGAACTTCATTTTGGGTGTTTAAGCCAATTAGGGCTATTTCAAGTGAGTTAACTCAAAACCTATTTTTCCTAGGGTCCTCTGGTCATAATAAACATCACCAAATTTTCTTAGAATTTATTTCACAATATGCTAATTATTAGAATTAAAATACTCAGAATAGTAATCTAGAATTGAAAAATCAATAACTCTTCATAGGGATGGCCTCTGACTTTGGAAAATTCAGGGAATGTTCCCAAATTCAGAGGCTTCAAAAGCCCTATGGTCTCATGCCATGGTGAATTGTATACATGCATGGAGAATTGAAAATGTGCAGAGAGTAAATAAATTATTAAAAATCAAATACTTCGATGAAATTAAATGATTTCTGTTCCACATTATTCTCCTCTCGTTCACCGAGCAAGCGGGTATTTTTATTTTATTTTTCTCGATTTTTCTACACAAAGTTATGCATTTTTGAAGTTTAGGGAATTAAATAAATAGGAAAATAACCTAATTTCCTACTTATCCACGCGGGGCCCTGTCATCCTCGGCATCTCCGAACGACCACGCGGCGTCTCCTGATTCGGCGCCGCCATCTCACTCAGCTCTCCAGGGCCCCGCGGGTCACCTACCAACGCGCTGTCCGACTCAATCCAGACCGTCCACTCGATACATGCTCGATCCGACGACTCATGGTCATCGTCTACGACTGGTGTGCACCCGTGACCGTCAACCTTCTAACCCTAATTTCTCACTCGATTCTCAACGGATTTTCGTGTTCTTATGCTCTATGGATTCGTCTTGAGGAGACGAACACATCCATACGGTAAACATGTATTTAAATCGATTCAAATTAAATGGAGAATCTCTATAAGCTCGGGAAGAAGAATGAGTCCATACCTTTGCTCGCAGAAGTGAAGCTTCGATCCGAGAGTTGTGTCACCTTCGATTGGGTCCAAGCAAGCTCCGGATGAAGTCCCTTGGCCCGGTGAATTGCTCTAGCTATGAAAGTGACCACGACCGATCACAAAGCTTGGAGGCCGGAACAACCGGGTGGCCTCGGGGATGGGGCTTTCGGTGGGAAACTTCTCCTCTTGGTCCGGTGAAGGTGTAGGACCGATCAATTTGGGGATTGATCCACCGTGAAGAAGTGTCCCGGTTTTGTCTCTGAATTTTGAACTCAAAATCGAGCTCAATTCGGAGGGAATTGGGGCTGGAATCCAGTGGGAATCAAGTGCTCTATGTGTGGAGAGTGATCTGGAATGATTTTGGCAGAGTTTCCTTAAGGTTTTGGTTCAGCACCTCTTATGGCCGAGAAGGGGTGGTGTTTAAATAGGAGAGGGTGGAGGGCCTCCCAGGGGGAGTTAGGGCTTGGGATCAGCTGCTTAAGTCAAGGGAAGAACAGCCATGGTGGCCATTGGGCATGGGGCATCTCAGCAAGGTGGAATTCCAAAGTTTGGCTCCTCCCAAGGTCTCGGCCATGGTGTTTTCCGGCGACCCAGGCGGCTGGCCGGCGAGCATGGGTCACTCTCGGGTCCGAGTGGGTCGTGGCCGGAGGTTTGTGCGATCAATTGGCCATGGACATGTGTAAAGGGTTTGAATCAAAGTGGAATGGGAAAGGGCTAGTTTTGGGTCTAAATGGGTCAACCCTTGGTTTTGGGTTAGGTTCACCCTCTAAGGCCAATTTGGGCTGAAGGGAAAGTCACTTGGATCAGCTTGATTAGTGGGGTCAAGTCACAATCCAAGTACAATTAAGCTTAAGCAAGAGTTAGGGGAGACATGGGAGTGGTTAATTACTCTTAAGAGAATCATTAAAGGGTCCCCTCTTCTTGCCATTTTGGGTATGGTGAAGTGTCCAAGGCTTTCATGGCTCACATGTGGCTCATGCATGACTTCATGGCTCACCTTTGGCTTGGAAAAAGCTAAGTCAACTTTCATGAAAGAGGTTTTTAGGAATTTTGGTAATTTAGGAGTGATTTGATGGGATTTGGCATATGGCTTGATTTGGAACCATTTGATGATTGATTTGAACTTAGGGATGATTTTAATTAAGGGTATGATGAGAAGAATTTGTCATATGGGCTTTAGCATGAAGTTTGGGCTTTTAGGAAGGTTTAAGAAAAATGGGCTTTTGGTCTGAAAATAAATTTATGGATGGGAATTTTGTGAAGGATTGGGCCAAAAAAATGTTGGGTTTAGCTCATGGATGTGTCATGAGTGATTTGAAGCAAGTTGGGAGTGATTTGGGTTTGAATTTGGTTGAATTTGGGCTTCTTTGGTGAATGGGTCAATATAGGTCAAATTGGGCTAACTTGGGCCAATGTTGGGCTAGGGTTGAAATTGATGTAAAATAAATGTTGGGAAATGTTTATGGGAGTGTTTCAAAGAGGTTTTGGCTTTGGTTGAGTTTTGATTTTGGGGTTTGGGCTTATTTAGGTTAGGTTTAGGTTTAGGTTAAAATTGGGCCTTTTAGCTTTGGGTTGAATTTGAGTGGGGTTTGGGTTTAAATTTTGGGCAAATCATGTTAGTGTTTTGTTTGTGGGAATGTTAAGGAGGGTTTAGAAAAGATTTGGGGTTAATTGGAGTTGAATTGGGTTAGTTTGGGTTAAGTTTGGGTCATGGGTCCAAATTGGGCTTTAAGGCCAAAAGTGAAATTGGATCCAAATGTCAATCAAATTGGACTTGGATTTAGTCTAGATTGGTGTTGGAAATGATAAATTGAAGTTTAGAATTGAATTGGACCAGAATTTGGGTCAATTGGATAGGTTTGGCTTGACATTAGGTTCATTTTGGGTTAAATGGGTCAAATTGGGGGTTTTGACAAAAGTGGGGTAAATTGACAAAATTGGCCCATGCTGTAGTTAGACAAAATGAAATTGGGAATATTTGGGATTTTCTGAAATTTTCTGGGAATTTTCTGAATTTTTGGATTTTTTGGCTAAGAGGGGCATTTTGGGTATTTGGAGGGTATTGGGGGGTATTTTTGGAATTTTTGGTATTTTTGGCTATGGATGATCAATTTGATTGGTGAGGAAATGTTTAGGAATGATTTTAGAGAATTTGTGGGTAATTTAAGTGATTTTGCAAATTTTGGGTAGTCTCGAGGGCATTGGGTAGGCTAGGTGGGTGTAGGGTCCCGGGGGTCAAAAATTGGAAATTTGGAAAATTGAAGCTTGGGTGAATGTAAGTGGAATTAAATCATTTTGGTTGAGCCATGAAGCCATATCAAGCCCACATGAGCCAAGAAGGGACTCATTTGAGGCACCCACTATGTTGTTCCTAACCCTCTTAGCCAAGGGCTTAGGGGTTAAAGACCATCCATGTGAATCACCTGCATGAGTTAGGAGGTCAAATTGGATATGGGTGTAGTTTTAGGAGGTGTGTGTGAAAATGTAGTGTATAGGTGTAGTATGTGTGTAAGTCAACCCTTCACTGGACTGAGCCACCTGAGGCGGTCCTAAGGCCAAAGAGTCCTATAGGAACTCATCCTTTAAACTTCCACATTTGATTTCAACCCTCTAGGTGATTAGGGGTCTACAATCAAGTTTGTGGAGTTTGCAGGGAGTTAAGAAGTGGTTTGAATTTCTAAGTGGTGGGTCCCAATTCTAATCCTCTAGGATAGTCAAAGGAAAAGCCTAAGGCTAGATCCTAAGTACTAAAGAGAAGAAGAGAAGACCTCATCAAAAATGAGGTCAACATCCCTTTGTGAATGCAGTCCTCCAACACCCCATTCCAACTGGCTTCAAGCTGCCAAACATTGACACATATGAAGGGATAACTGATCCTTATGAACAGATTGATCATTATCGAACCATCATGCACATTCAACGTGCCTCTGACGCGCTTCTATGTCAGGTGTTCCCTGCCACTCTTAAGGGACAAGCTCGAACCTGGTTCTACTCTCTGCCGGGGGGCACTGTAAACACCTTTAACGAGCTGGCCAGACAATTTGTGGAGCAGTTCATAGCAAATCGACGAATCATCAAGGATTCATCCCATCTATCAGGAATTCGTCAAAGTGAAGGAGAATCGCTTAAGGACTACTTCCGCAGGTTTTCTACTGAAGCCCGACAGATTTCGGGAGTAGATCCGGAGTTACTAAGAGGAGTTTTTCTTGGGGGACTCCACCCAGGACCCTTCTACTCATCACTGATGCGGGAGACAGTTCATACTTATGCTGACCTCATACACCGTATTGAGGCACAAATCTCTGCAGATGAGGCCATCATTGCTCACAAGGAACAATTTGAGCGATTGGGGGGCAAGTGTAAGAATAACGCTGAGGATGCCAATCAAATTTCACAGCGAAAAAAGTTTGTACCACAGGGGATTCATGAACAACGATCAGAAAAAAATACACGCCACTCAACACGTCTCGTGTTAACATCTTAATGGCCATCAAGGATGAAGAGACTGTCAAGTGGCCAAAGCCATTAAGAAATCCAAATGGTGGAGACCAGTCTCAATATTATCATTTCCATCGTGCAAAAGGACATTCAACAGAAAAATGTTTTCAATTAAAGGAAGAAATCGAATGTCTGATACGCCAAGGTCACCTGGGTCGTTACTTACAAGAACAATGTGAGGGAAATCAGAACATAATCGTTGGAATTATCGAATGAGAAGTATACTTCCAACTCATCTTATCCGAGTAAAAACTGGCTTATAAACTCTTAATTTTAGCAAAATCTTTACGTTGCTTTAAGTCATTTCATTTAAATTTTCTTATTTTCTCATGAAAGAATTTTGTGTAGAAAGTCCTCTTGATGAAAAGAGGTGCTATACCCCTAGAAGTCGAGCCCAAGAGGCAAGACTCGACGGGAAGATACGGTACTCCTGAAAGTCAAGCCCAAGAGGCTAGACTCAATGAGAAGTTACTATGCCCCTGGAAGACGAGCCCAAGAGGCAGTCTCGATGGGAAGCTAGTAGTGGACAGGGTCCTCACTAGAAAGACTCCATGAGAGCAAGTGCTTGACAGGGTCTCCACTCAAAGACCTCAGAAGGCTAAAAGCCTCAGAAGGCACAGGTACCTCAAAGACCTCAGTAGGCTATAAGCCTCAGAAGGCACGGGTACACTCAAAGACCTCAGAAGGCTTGAAGCTTCAGAAGGCACAGGTACATCAAAGACCTCAGTAGGCTACAAGCCTCAGAAGGCATGGGTACACCAAAGACCTCAGAAGGCTTGAAGCCTCAAAAGGCACAGGTACATTAAAGACCACAGTAAACTACAAGTCTCAGAAGGCACAGATCGACTCAAAGACCTCAGAAGGCTTGAAGCCTCAGAAGACATAGGTACATCAAAGACCTCAGTAGGCTACAAGCCTCAGAAGGCACAGGTACACCAAAGACCTCAGAAGGCTTGAAGACTCAGAAGTCAAAGGTACATTAAAGACCTCAGTAGGCTACAAGTCTCGAAAGGCATGATACACTCAAAGATCTCAAAAGGCTAAAAGCCTCAGAAGGCACAAGTGCATAAAATTCCTCAGAAGACTACGAACTTCGGAAGGTATCGGTTCATTTCAAGCTCCTATAATGCATAAGCCTGAGAGGGAATGATCTCGGAAGATAAGAGCCTTGAAAGATATCGCCACCACATATGCATGAAAATCTTCCCCTCGTGGCATGACGAGAAAACTACAACATTTCTTCATCACCTTCAAAACGTGCAAGAGCGGCACAGGAATCTCCTCTGGAATACGCGACATCAAGTACACGATCCACGATGCTTCGCCAGCATGCGTCGCTGCGATGCCCCTCTGTGATGATCTACCGCAACTCGTCGTCACGACGCTCCGCCGCTACGCGTTGCCTTGCCCCGACGCCCCGTCGCAACGCGTCGCCACAACGCACCACCGTAGCATCTCGCGTCATCACAACGCTCCGTCGCAACACGTCGCTGCGACGCACCACCCAACGTGTCTCTGTGATGCTCTGCCGCAACGTGTCGCCCCGACGGCCCACCGCGGCTCTCCTTTGCAATGTGTCTCCACGATGCACCACCGCAATGCGTCGCCGCGACGCTCAGTCGCAATGCGTCTCGTCGTTGCAACGTTACGACGCGCCGTTGGGACACATCTCCGAGACACCCCGCCACGACGCATCTCTGCGACGCCCCGTTACGACGCTCAGCTGTAATGCGTCTTTGCGAAGCCCCGTTGCAACGCTCCTCTGCAGCACGTCGCCGCTATGCCTTGCGAAGACACTCTGTTTGGGCTTCTCCACAACGCGTCGCATCGTTGCAACGCTCCACCGCAACGCGCCACATCATCATGTTGTTGTGTCGCGTCGTCGCAACACTTCTCCGCTACGCGCCGCCGCAACACACCACGATGCACTGTCACGACGCTCTAACACAAATGTTGTTGCGTCCCGCAACCGCAACACTTCTCTGCGACGCGCCGCCGCTACGCACCGCCGCGACACACCATGACGCACTGCCGCGACGCGCCACCGCAACATGTTGTTGCAACCCGCCGCCGCAACACTCCGCGGCAAACCACCGCCGGGACGCCCTGCCGCAAAGCTCCGTCGCAACACGCCGCTGCGGTGCCGCTGCGGCGCGCAGCCTTGTGTTGCGTTGCATTGCCGCATTGCATCGCCGCAACACGCCACCGTGACGCTCCGCCGCAACGCTTGCGGCAACTCTACCTCTCTTCTTTGGGCCTACTTATAGGCTCAAAAAAGCCTTGGCTATTAAATGCTAATTAAAAAAACTGTTTTCCATTTAAAAATAAAATAAAACAGCTGTTTATTAAAAATAATTAAAAAAAGGGCTCTTCATTAAAAAGAAAAACATATGTTCATTAAAAAGAAAAAGAGCTCGTCATTAAAAAGAAAAACGGTTCTTCATTAAAAAGAAAAACAACTCTTCATTGAAAAAAAAAGACTGCTCTTTATTAAAGAAAATAATAATAATAAAAAAAAACTGTTTAAAAAAAAAACTGAGCTCTTTATTAAAGAAAAACGACTGTTTATTAAAAAAATGTTTTTCATTAAATAAAACAACTCTTTATTAAAAAAATTTAACCAAAAAAAGTGAGCTAATTAAAATAATAATAATAATAATAAATTATTATTTCTTTTTCAATTTTTTTGGCCACTGTTTTAGATTTTCGAGCCAAGTAAAAATTTTAATTATGTCTTGGGAAAGATTTGAACCCTTAACTTCCCACATGAAAGAAAAAATAACAACCAACTCAACTAAAAACACTTTTCTTTATATATAAAGTTTATTTTATTCTTATCTATAAATAGATTTAAGAATATTACTTTTATGCAATAAAAATGAAGTAATTCTAAATCTGGATATTTTCGGACGACGAGTATAATCTCGCCCAAAAATAGAGGGGCAACTGATACGTTACCTACAAGTTTTCATCATCGAGCACGAATCTTGAGGCATGACACAGATCTCGAGACTATATTTTGAGCAGAAAACATTCAAATCATGATAAAAAGTTATCTAGAGTTCCGATTTCAATGAAGCTCATAGTCAAACTGACCGGATCGATGAGACGGACCCAACGATATCAAAATTAGTCCAATCCGAGTCAAATCAAGATAAGATCAAGTCATTAATCTATTCCTAGAAGATTTCCGGACATATTTGGAAGATCAAACAATTGCCAACAATAGCAAGCTTATACTCGGATCGAACGTCTCGACAAGACGAATCCAACGAGCCCAAGATCACTCAATTCTGACATCGTTAAGGCCATCAAATGCCCCCTAAACGCTTCGATCAAGGGAAGCCCTCCGGACCGTCCGATCAAAATGGTTGCATTAATTGCACCCAAAATACTATAAACTGGACTCCGACCCTCACATGAGAGGAGGAGGCCTGCAGAGAGCCCGAGGCCTCGAGGAGAAGTTGCAGCTCAAGCATCACTATCGATCGTCGTCGACCACCGCCAACCGTTGTCGACCACCGCCGATCAGTTGCCGACCATCAGCCGACCCCCGTCGACCACCGCCGACCTCCGATCAACCACCGTCGACCTCCGTCATCGTCGACCTTCGCACCATCGACCTCTCGCCATCGTCTACCACTATCGATCGTCGTCGACTACCGCCGACCGTCGTCGACCTCCAGTCATCTGTCGACCTCCATCGGTTATCATCAATCACCACCAACCGGACACCATCCGTCGACATTATTTTTCGAAAAATATAATTACTCTCTCCAGTCCGTATGTATACGAGATTCGTAATCATCAATCAATAGATGGATTTTACAACTCGGTCAAGCTCCGTGGTTTTCTCTTTATGGATTTTCCACGTAAAAACTTCTGGAGTCGTCACCGCTTGTTTCTCTTTCATCTGTGTGTGTGCTGAATTTTCATACAACGCTAAGACGATAATTTGTTACTCTACCGCCGCGAATTTTCCAGCACGCATCAATAAGAAAATTTGGGGTCTTAAGAAATGAATGACATAAGATGTATAGTCTAATTATAAATTAACACCGCGTCAAGTAGTTGTCTACGCTGGAAGTAAGTACTTGGTACTCAGCAGCCGTACTTAGTACTCAGTATTTAACACTTAAACACCTGGCAGTCAAAACCTAATTAATACTCATACTTAGTATTCAACATGGATACTTATTACTAGTAGTGTTAAATCAGGTTTCTGGGTGATGCTTGGGACTTGTCTTAAATTGAACTGATCAATTTAAAATTGCTTAATCCGAATCCAACCCGAATATTGAACAGATTAGAGTGTCCAATACAAGCCCGCCTAGCTTTTAACCAGTCAATCTGAACCCGACTCGTATAATTTATTTAACATAAGTCATAACTTTATTCAGGTCAATTCAAATCAATCGCAAGTCAATTTTAATTTGACAGGTCAACCCAAATCCTACAAAAAAAAAATTAAATCAATTAGAAAATCTAACTCAAATCCATTCCGAAAATTAATTGGATCAATACGAACTCAAACTTTTCGAGCCCAATTGACGCAACTGATACCAATAGCTAGAAGTGAAAGGTGTCGGTAGTGGAGGTAGCTGACAAAGAAGACGGGCGATGCAAGTTATAGTTGTCTAGAATAAACAACAATGGATGGAGGGCAACGGCCAATGGCTAGTGGCCAGCTATGTCTGATGGCAACAATTATGGCTTTTGGTGTATACGAAACTCAGCCAAATTCAACAAAGTTTGGAATACATCATAAATGACGTATGATAATGGTTTTGAATTCCTTCAAATTTTATTCTATATTTATTTTACTTCATATTTATTTTACTCCAATTAACGGACAATATTCCAATGCCTCAATAACTTTACACTCATTTTTATAAGTGAGATATCCCTTTTTAATGCACATATTTTGATATACATAAATAAAATAATATAAATATAAAATTATATATATATTAATAGATAGAGATCATGAGTTGAAATGTTACAGTAGTTAGAGGAAATATTTCGTCCGGATACTATATATTTGAACGAATAATTATAATGTGTCTCCTCGATATACACTTCATTTATAGAGAAAAAATTGTGTATGTCAACCGTACGCGAGAGTTGCGTACGTAAAAAAGTACACGAGAGCTACAAAATGGTTATAACCACATTTTACCTCCCGTGTAACTCCCGTGTAACCCCCCTGTAACCTTGTAACCCTTGTAACCTACAAATTGATGAAATAAAAGTGTGGGTTACTAGCTGAGCATACAGCTGAGTGCATGACAAGGTTATAACACGCTCAGAATCCCTCAGTAACCTCCGCAGTAACTCCTATGTAATTTATTACGTATGCAATTTTTTATACGGTTGACGTATGCAAATTTTTTCCGATTTATTGATGAGATCTAATATTTCCTCCTTGAAAGGTAGATTCGCAGGAGATTCTAATTCAACGGCCCCACATCAGCGATCATCTCGCAGCCGAATTATTCCCGAATCTTGAAACGAATCACGCTACATTTTCCCCAATTAGCCCCTCTCTCCAACTCAATTCTCTCTCTAAAAATCGGAACGCCAGCTCTTCTTCTCCCTCCTCCAACGGCCTCTCAAAATAAAAGGAAACCCAATTCCCCCTCTTTCCTTCTCCCCCTCCAAAAATTACAGAGATCCAAAGAAAGAAATAAAGCTCATCGGATCCCTTCCTCCTCCGGCCACCGGAAACTATGGTGATTTCTGTGGATTCTCCGAGGAGGTCGATCCGTGAGGTGGTTTTCGAAAGCGTGCTGGCTTACCATGCAAAGCCGCAGGGAAAGCTCCGGCTGCCGAGCGTGGGCGAGCAAGGGGAGGCGGCGGGATTAGAAGACGACGATGAGATTGGGGTTTGGGAGGAGGAGGAAGGGAATGTGGAACTGGTGGAGCTTGGAGCTGAGCGGACCAAAAACGTGCTCATTCTGATGAGTGATACCGGAGGTGGCCATCGCGCTTCTGCGGAGGCCATACGCGACGCATTTCGACTTGAATTTGGCGACGAGTATAAGGTCCGGTGCTTCTTTTCTCTCTCTCCCTTCTTTGCTTTTTGGCTTCTATTTTAAAGTTTTCCTAAGTTTATGATTCTTTAGATTTGGAGGGGAAGAAATTTTAGGAAAAAATATTATCACTCACCAATCTTAGTGTATTGTGGTTAGCCCAATTAACACGTGGCACGATATTGTTGAATTATGGACGCAATTTACATCCGAAGTTCGGATGTAATTGTTGAAAGTTCAAAATCTCAACAATTATTGTGTGGTTTAGCTAATTTTTAAATGATTAATTACACAAAAACAATAAATTATGCAGCTATAGTACATGGTGGCTTATTTGTCGAGCTTTGCAAATTTTGAAATCATACTACAAAAGTTATAAATATATGGCCAAATTATAAGAAGGAGCACATAATATTTGTATTCTCATGGAGGGATCACAATGAAAAGAAGCTCAAACGCTCCCAAGGGGGTGTTTTCTATGATAAATTTGTTGGATAATTTATGGGACTACAATGTAATTAATAAATGTGTTGGGTCATTATTTAACAAGTCAAAATTATTGTGGTCTAATTAATTAATAAAGCTTTACGATTTTAGACATATTATCGTACGTGAAATTATAAGTGTGGATACTATAAGAATGAAATTCCAATTTAATGAGTGCGTAATCGAATTAAGCTAATCTTTTCAGGAACCAGCTTATGTTATAATAAATACGAGAGTAATGGTCCCCGATCGCATACTTCTAAACTCTCTGCGTTCCATCAACGAGAGAAACTAAGGAAAACTCCGAAAATCTAGCAGATTGGAAGATCATTGCTTGCAATCGATCAAATGGATTCGAGTACGCTTCCGCTATCGTATCGATTCATTTTTTCTCATTAATTTGAACGTGAACGAAAGATTCTCGTTACGATTTCTCAGAGATTTTGATTCGATCAAAATCTATTTGGAAAATTCAAAAGAAAATTTCTAACAATTAGTATCGTAGCCTCTCGTTCATGTTCTCGTCGAGATTCTCCACCTATTTCGTGTTTTTATCCCTTTCGTTCGCCTTTACCCGCGAAGGATTCGCCCGCAGAGGTTGCGGCGGCGGGACTACGGAGAAAGGAATGCCGCAGACGGGACCGCGACGTCGGTGGGTGCGGTGGCGCGTCCTCCGACGGCGGCAAAATCCGGCGAAAATCGAAACAAGCGGCGAAAGGAGCCGCCGAAATGGCGCCGAAATCGGCGCCGGAGGAGGCGCCGCCGGAGCGGCGCGCGGAGGAGGGCGCCGCCGGACGGGACGCGGAGCCGGCCGCGGAGCCGGCCGCCGGAGGCGGCGCCGGCGGCTCCTCGCTCGCGAACCGCGACCGCTAGCTCGCGATCCGCGACGGTTCGCGGACCGCGCGACGGCTCGCGGAATCGGCTCGCGAACCGGTCCGTGGACCAGGTCCACGGACCATTCGTGGACCCGGTCCACGAACCGGTTCACGGACCGGTCCTCGCGGACCCGGTTCGCGGAAAAAAAAATCGAAAAAATAAAATAAAATAAAATCAATTTTTATTTTATTTTATTCTATTTTATTTAGTTTTAAATTGATTTTATTGATTTTATTAGTTAATGAGTAAATTAAAATTTAAGTTAATTAAGTTACTCATTTTAAAATGAGTAAATTAATTGTAAAGTTTAGGATTGATTAATTTTATAAAATCAATAATTTTGTTTTGTAAATCGTAGAACTTTACGGCTTATAAATTAGATCTCATTATTTATAAATATAAGATTTTATAAAATTAAATTAAAGTTTAAATTAAATTCGAATAAATAGTATTTTAAAATCGTCCATCATTTTTAATGAACTTATTGAAGCATGATGTTGCATAAAGTCGACCTCTCATGTGTAGATAGTTCATGACGAATGATGGATGTCATGTGTATGTAGGTTCATACAGTATTAATCGGCCTAAAGAAAATTAATACTTGGCCGAAATGCATACACGCTTGTGATGATAAACATGTAACAATTATAAGGAATAATATATGAGTAATAAATCGATCCAAAGATAGATTTATTACTTCGATATATGTTATTGTTAATGTTTGATCATTACAACAAGATTACTATTAAGAAGTTAACGTTATCGTCCAAAGACTTAATATTAATGTTGCATTAGGTATCTCGAGATGGGATTTACCATTAATTGAATTTAAACATTTTATTAATTAAATCTTTTGTTCATTTTTCAGTTGTTGCTTAATGTATCCGTTAATCTCAATCTCGCTCCAATCCTTAGGGTGATAGTTTTAAGGATCGGAAGAGAACATTCTCATCGTTTCGGTCGCATGGATCTAGATCTAAGCATTAAGAATGAAAAGCCCGCTCCTCTTACGGATGCAAGTTCCTCCGAGGATAGGAGGAACTTCGAGAAGTGGGACCGTTCCAATCGCTCGAGTCCAATGATCATAAAGCGCGGCATACCCGAGGCCTTTAGAGGTGCGTGTGTCTACGAGATCACCGATGCCGTAATTTTCCTCGTGAAATCGAGAAACGCTTGCAAAGAGCGATAAGGCTGAACTGGTATTCTTTTAAAGAAATTGATTTCAATGAAGTTCAGAGGCAAAGAAAATATAAGGGAGTACATCATGGAGATGTCTAATATTTCTTCAAAATTAAAGAAACTAAATCTCGAGTTGACGGATGACTTACTCGTGCATTTAGTTCTTATTTCTCTCCTCCGCAGCTACACTTCGGTCGACTTTAATATGCAAAAGGAGAAATGGACTCTTAATGAGCTTATTTCTCATTGTGTGCAAGAGGAAGAAAGGTTGAAGCAAGGAAAGACCGAAAGTGCTCATCCGGTAAACACCTCTAAGGAAAGGGCTCTAAAAGAAAGAATGAAGCTGCTTAAGAGTAAGGGTCCTTCTCAAAAGAAACAAAATAAAGCTCAAAATTCGGAAAATATCGCGTTGTTTCTTTTGCAACAAAGAAGGACATCGAAGAAGGAATGTGCTAAATATCATGCTTGGCGTGTAAAGAAAGGTACATTTCTAACTTTGGTCCGTTCGAGGTAAATTTGGCTTCAGTACCTAGAAACACTTGGTGGTTAGACTCGGTGCTACTACTAACATAAGTGTTTCAACGTGGGTCACTCGAGCTACCGAAAACCAAATGATGCTCGAAAGATGCATTTATGCGGGAGATGGAAAATCGGTAGAAGTGGAAGTAATCGAGCATTTTAGATTGTTATTATGTACTCGATTACTATTTGGATTTGATAGATACTTTTGCTATCTCGTCATTTAGACGGAATTTGGTTTCGTTCGTTGTTTGGACAAATTAGGTTATTGTTGTTCATTTCAAAACAGCTTGTTTCGGCTTATTCATTAATTCCAATATTGTTGAACCGGTTCTCTCGTGGTATATGACAATCTTTATTCGCTTGATATCGTCGCTTCTTATAATGAAACTTTGAATGTGGAATCACGAGGTACTTAGCGAAAAATTAATAATGAAAATTCAGGAGCATTATGGCACAAGCGTTTAGGTCACATCTCTAGAAATAGAGTTGAAAGACTTAGTGTCGATGGAATTCTAAATTCCATTGATTTTACGAACTTCGATGTCCGTATTGAATGCATTAAGGGAAAACGGACCAAAAGGAAGAAATTAGGTGCATATAGAAGCTACGAAGTCTTAGAATTGATACATACGGATGTTTGTGGACCATTTTCACGAACTTTTCGGAATGGTCAACAATATTTTGTATCATTCATAGATGATTATTCAAGATATGCATACCTATTTCTATTAATGAGAAGTCCCAAGTATCGGACGTGTTCAAATCTTATAAGATCGAAGTTGAAAACCAACTAAGCAAAAGAATAAAGAATGTCAAATCTGATCGTGGTGGTGAATACTACGGTAGATATGACTGCTCGAGTGAACAACGTCCGGACCATTTGCTAAATTCCTAGAGGAGTGTGGAATTGTCCCACAATACTACTATGTCGAGTTCACCTAGCATGAATGGTGTAGCCGAAAGACGAAATCGCACTCTTAAAGACATGGTAAGAAGTATGATCGATCATTCTACCTTACCAAATTTACTACTGGGAGAAGCACTCAAGATGGCGACTCGCATTCTAAATAGAGTACCAACTAAAGCAATTGCAATTACACCTTATGAAGCTTTGGACAGGGCGAAAACCCAGCTTAAAGCATTTTCATGTTCGGGGTCACTAAATCGAGGCAAGGCCTTACAAGCCACTGAGAAAAAGTTAGACTCTAAAACAAGAAGCGACTACTTTGTTGGTTATTCAGAGCGATCTAGTGGTTTCAAGTTTTATGATCCCAAATTAAAGATAATTTTTGAGACTGGAACTGCAAGTATTCTTCGAGGATATTAAATTGGGGAGAAATCAAGCGTTAGAGACTTTGTCTTTGAGGAGGAATCGACCAAACTACTCTTGTTGAAGAGGAATTGGTTCCTATTCTCGTAATTGCTTTTGATAATGATCGAGATCTTACTCCCGACATCGATCAAGTCGCAAATCAAGAACCCTCGAGGAACAAATTCAACAACCTCAAGAACAAGTTCAAGAGCAAGTGCTTTTGCGACGATCCACTAGTGGAAAGAAGAAATGCTATTTCGTATGATTATATTGTATTTCTTCAGAACATGAGGAAAATATTAGTATGATGGAAGATGATCCTATCAACTTTCATCAAGCTATGCAAAGTTCCAATTCGAAAAATGGATCAAAGCAATGAATGAGGAGTATAAGTCTATGCAAGACAATAAAGTTTGGGAACTTGTTCCATCGCTGATGGAAAGAAACCCATTGGTTGTAAATGGATTTTTAAAACTAAAAGGATTCAAAAGGCAATGTAGAAAGACATAAAGCTTCGTCTCAGTAAGCTAAAGGCTTTACTCAAAAGGAAGGATCGACTATAAAGAGACCTTTTCTCCAGCTTCAACAAAGGACTCTTTTAGAGTAATCATGACACTTGTTGCTCATTATGATATGGAGCTACATCAAATGGATGTCAAGACCGCATTTCTCAATTGAGACATCGATGAAACGATCTATATGAGTGCAACCGTAAAACTTTGTAATAGAGAGACCCAAAGAATATGGTTTGCAGAACCGACAAAATCCATTTATGGGCTCAAACAAGCTTCCCGTCATGGTATCACAAATTTCATCAAGTGATTCTATCATTCGGTTTTGAAATGAATGCAATATGATTGTGTGTATCATAAATTCAATGGATAAAACATATTTTTCCGATTTTGTATGTGACGACATACTCGTCACACAAATGATATAGTACATGTCGCAGAAACCAAAAGATTTCTATCAAATAATTTCGAGATGAAAGATCTTGGTGATGCATCATTTGTTTTAGAATTCAAATTCACCGAGATCGTTCTCGGTGTATTCTTGGATTATCACAAAGAGGCTATATCGATAAAGTGCTTAAAAGATATTGCAAGATGCAGAATCTGAGACCAATCGACACCCCTGTCGCTAAAGGAGACAAGTTCGGCCTCAATCGAGTCTCAAAAGGAAACCTCGAGATTCAGAAATGCAAAAGATTCCCTATGCTTCAATGAATAGGAGTCTTATGTATGCTCAAGTTTGTACGCTACCGGATATTGCGTATATCGTTGGAGTTTTAGGCAGATACTTAAGTAACCTGCAGAATGGATCATCTGAAAAGCACCAAAAGGGTTATGATGAGTACTTAAGGAGAACAAAAGATTACATGCTTACATATAGGAGATCGATCATTTGTGAGATCATCGGGCATTCCGACTCCGATTTTGTCGGATGCCAAGACAAAGAAGATCCACATCAAAGCTACATATTTTTGTTAAGTGTGGAGCTATATCCTCGAGAAGTGCAAAACAAACACTAATAACCTTCATCCACTATAGCAACAGAGTATATAAGATGTTATGAGGCATCCAACCATGAGCATATGACCGAGAAATTTTGTCACTAGTTCACGCATTATGGAAGGAATCGAAAGACCACTAAAGTTATTTTGTGACAATAAATCACCATGATTAGTATTCCAATAACAACAGGAGTTCATCCAAGTCAAAGCATATCGACATCAAATTTCTCGTTGGAAGGAAAGAATACAGAGCTGGACGATTTCGATAGAGCATATTGGAACAAACTCCATTGATCATGGACCCTCTTACAAGGGTCCGATACCAGTGTCTTTCATGAGCATACTACTCATATGGGTGTTATAGAGCTTCGAGAAAATTTAGATTCGATGGAGTTTGTTAGTTCGTGTTTTTAGTTATATGTTTTATTTTATGTACAAAACATATTTGGATATTTTCCGATCGAAATATGGTATTTTATTCAGCTTCAAGTACACTCTCGTATAATTAAAGTTCGATCTCACTTAAGTAAAGTAGACTAGTTGAAAATCGATGATGAATCGACCACTTCGCATGTAATTTTCATTCCACACATTCATGATCGATGTATGTCATTCGATTATATTAATATATGTGACCATTGATGGGTTTAGCTGCGACAAATACAATGAAGCACGTTTGATCCTATATTGATATGATTAATTGATCGTATCAGTAATGTGCCTTTATAATAATGACAATAAATTTTTGAGCGCTCTAAGGTTGACACATTTATTTTTTACATATATAGTCCAGTGGGAGATTGTTGGATAATTTATGGGACTACAATGTAATTAATAAATGTGTTCGGTCATTATTTAACAAGTCAAAATTATCGTTGTCTAATTAATTAATAAAGTTTTATGACTTTAGTATACATTTGTCATGAAATTATAAGTGTGGATACTATAAGAGCAAATTCCAATTTAATGAGTGGCGACTGGAATTAGCTAATCTTTCGTAACCACTGGATAGTTACAATAAATACAGTGTAATTGGCCCCGATCCGCATACTTCTAAACTCTCCGGTTCCCCATCAACGAGAGAAACTAAGCGAAAACTCCGGAAAATCTACAGATCGGAAGATCATCGCTTCGCAATCGATCAAATGGATTCGAGTACGCTTCCGCTATCGTATCGATTCATTTTTTCTCATTAATTTGAACGCGAACGAAAGATTCTCGTGCAATTTCCAAGAGATTTCGATTCGATCAAAATCTATTTGAAAATTTAAAAGAAAATTTCTAACAAAATTTCCTTTCATATATATATATATATATATATATAATATAATAAGTTAATTTATAATTTATAATTTTAATTATTTTAATTGATTAATAATTAAATGACATTATATTTAATTAGTTTTATTAAATTTTCATTAAGATTATTTAGTTTAATTAATTTGTCACATTAAGAGTCTGTTTAGGACAATTTATAACTGCGGTGACGTTTTTGAAAACGTTGCTGCACTGTTTAATTTGCACTTTTCATCAGATTATCCTAAAACTAGATTTTAATTTTCTGAATCACGCGGTAGGCGGGATAACCTCCGCGGTCCTCATTTCCTTCGCATTTTTTACGCCCTTGCCCTGGGAAAAAATTTGTGTCCGGAGAGCGTACGCAATAATGCGTTCGTAAAAAGGTAGACGGGGGTTATACGGGGGTTACAAGGGGGTTACAAGCGTGTTATAACCTCCTTGTATCTCCCGTGTAACTCACTTGTAACCCACGCTTCTATTTCATCCATTTGTACACGGGAGTTTCGCGGGAGGTACAAGAGGGTTATAACACGTTTTTAACCCCTGTGTAACTCCCAATGGGACCGCAAATGACGACATGACATCATCCCATTGGCTGTCGGACGCATCGCTGCGTGCGCTCTCCGGAGGCAAATTTTTTCCCTTGCCCTGAGGGATCTCGCAAAAAGAAAACCCCTGCAGCCATCGTCTCCGCAGGTCTCACGAAAAGCTCACATCCCTCGGTCTCATGAGTTGCACATTGTGCCCTAGCAGCTCCTCCCTTTTCCTTCCCTTGAACTCACGAGTTGTAGCCCGTGACCTTGCTCTCCTCCCTCTTCTTTCCCTCGGTCTCAAGAGTTGCAGCCCGTCCCCCTAGCCGCTCGTCCCTCTTCCTTCTTTATGTTCGGCTTTTCTAGTCACGGGGTCCGACAGTCTATCTCACGACATGAAATCCGTTCCTTCTTCTTGTTCGACATTTCAGCAAGCCCCCTTCTTGTTTAGCATTTCAATCTTGCCTCTTTGGCATTTCCAATCCGTTTGGATTTTTCTTTATTTATTTATTTATTTTTTTTTTTTTGGCTGTTGCACTGCTAATGGCCAAATAGACCCCGCAGGTAGTTGCGGATCCCTTTCTCTGGTTGTCGTTTTATCTTTAGTTATATTTGACATAAGCAATACACATAAACATGAGATTCAATAGAAATGTTTAATATACTTGATTTTGTTTGAGCCGATCAAGTTCACCTCTATATAATTATTATGCCAAAATATTAAAAATTTTGTTAGATAAATATGTGTTTTTGTTCTACCAGATAGTCGAGGTACTATATCAACCTCTTTCGGACCATTAGTCATGCACTATCGGGTTTCAAACAGTGTACAAATGATTACTATCTTTAAATTATTAAAACTATTTTTTTCATATTATTATTACTAAATTCTACAAAAAGAAATAACTAAGATAGAAATAATAAACTATATTACATAAAATATAAATTAATTATCATTTTTATTCAACTTAATTATATATTATTAAAAAATAATAATTTCTAAATAAAAAATTGTGCGCATAATTTGGACATAGTGCAAATAATTTAAGAAAAATAAGATGATATTTATACGTATAATATGTGATAAAACAATGAAGAAGATTAAAATATCAGACGAAAGTGAAACAAAATTATATTTAAAAAAATAAATTTAGAGAGAAAACTAAGATTAGTTAAATGAAGATTAAGAATGTGACAAAAAAAAATGTTTAATAAGGAGGAGAGAGAGATATTAGATCAAAGTAGGGGAATAAGTGAAGAAGCAAATAAGTGAGGTGGGAGAAGAAGAGAATGAGAGAAGTGTGAGGGGAGAGGTGGGGGAAGAAGAACATGAGAGAAGTGTGAGGGGAATGAGGTGTGAAAAGAAAAAGGTTGCGTCTCTTGCAGGAAACACATAAAATGCCCATTATATATATATATATATATATATATATATATATTATATATATATATATATATATATATATAAATCTTCCGTGCCGCATTCCTCGTCCAGGTTGGCGGCATGGTCATCTGTAAGCTCCTCGAACCCCTCGTGATGCATGTGAGGCCTCATCATGAGATGCAGTCAGCATATCGGTTTCCTTTTATAAATATATATCTTTCGTTTAGACTCCCTCTATGAAAGTACAAAAATTATGTGCTCCTTCTTGTGATCTAGTCTGAATATATCGTGTATCATTGTTTTTTTTTCTTATGTTTGTCTATTGTCTTGTTACTTACATAACAAATGCTATTTTTAAAAGATTTAAATTTAAATTATTTTTATAAATATTTATGATAAGATACGCACTTAAATTTTTAAATGCAAAATATAGAATTTATGTCATGTATTCTATATCAATAGTAAAATATAACAGTACATGCAAAGATAGAGTCAAAAAAAAAAAAAAAAAAAAAAAAAAAAACTGTAATAGTGACCTTTTAAAATTCATATATTGTCTTCTTAGAAATGATTTGGAAAGCTTTCATATCTTTCACCAGAGGTTAATTTGTAATATTCTTGGCTGCATTCTGAAATTTAACCATTTTCTTATAACACAAATAATTGTAGTGGATGCATATTTAAGCTTTAGGATAAGCTTTTGGATAATCTGAATTAGAAAGGTATATAAAGAAAAAAGATCTTTTATGAATTTATTTTATTTTATTTTGATAAAGACTTAGTTAAATTTAAAATTAATTAAGTTTTTAAATAATTCAGTGAGTCAGTCTGCTTTTTTGTTTTGTCTTTATATTTGAAATGTCAAATTGGACTATCAACCTTATCAGATAATTGTGCTTTTTTTTCCTTGTGTTTATGAAGAAACTGTCAAACTTAAAGCCGCCGCTAATTATTTTTATTATTTGAAGATAAAAATGAATTTTGATATCGATTTTTTACTTCTAAATATTTACGAGAAATGTTTTCGAAAGGATTCTTTATTATATAAGCGTGCATTTTTTAGATTTTAAGCATTATTTTCTTTTTTTATTTCAACTACTTTTATGTTTAAAATTAAATTTAAAATGATTTAAACCTTTTAGTAATTAAAAAAGTAGAATAAAATAAGTAGGAGAGCTTGGGAACACTCTATTTCCCTTGGTAGGGGGAAATCTTCCTCTTCTCCTTCTCTCTCTCTCATTTATCTTCCTCTCCTAGATCATATTTCATCGGTCCAACACTCCAATACTTGGGCACGACTTATCGAACAGATTTGGATTCATCACTTTTCATTCATAGATTTATAACAAATGTAAATATCAAAATTTGAGTATTAGATACTTAAATATAACATAAGAATTGTGCGGTATGTATTTAAATTTTCCAAAAAGTGAATATGTAAATAATATTACTGATACGCCACCAATAAATTTTCATCATCCGACACAAATCACGAGGCAAGACACTGGTTTTGAGATGATACTTTGAGGAAGAAATATTCAAATCTTGATAAAAAGTCATCAAGAGCTCCAATTTCAGCAAACTTAACGTTAAACTGACCGTCACGATGAGACGGACCTAATGATATAAAAAACGGGTTTGATCTAAATCAAATCAAGCCCATATCAAGTCATTAAACCACACTTAGAAGATTTCCTGACACATTGGCGATTTCATAGTTGAAACGAGCGTCCCAACAAAACGAATCCAACGAGCCCAAGATCACTCAATTCTGACATCATTAAGGCATTCAAATATCCATTAAACGTCGCTTCATTGAAGGAAGCTCTTCGGACCATCCGATCAAAATAGTTTTTATTTCTGCATTAATTACACCCAGAATATTATAAAATAGAGCTACACCTCTCACATGAGAGGGGAGGAAGCCTTGAAAGAGAACTTGAGGCATTGAGAAGGAGTTGAAATCCAGCACCATCTCTGACGTCGTCGACCACTGTCGATCGTCATTGACACTCGCCAATTGTCGTCGGCCACTACCGATCACCGCCGACCATTGTCGCCCACCGCTAACTACCTTCAATTACCACCAATCATCGCAGTTCAACACCAACCAAACGCCGTCAGTCGACGTTGTAATCTGAAAAATATAGTTATATTTTCCGATATATGGGGCTAGGCTAGGTTGTGTCTCTCTTCTTGTTCCCTTACTATAAGAGACTTAAATTTAAGAAAATGGACAAAAAAAAAACTCATTTTTAATTAAATGGAGTCTCTTCATGAATCTACCATTGATCACTTTTAGTTTCTCTCCACACATTGCCCTTATCATATAATACATAAATTTAGTTTTTATTTGTGGAATACAGTATATGATTGATTACTCGATTCTCTAAAACTTCGCAGGTGTTTGTGAAAGATGTGTGCAAGGAAAGTGCAGGGTGGCCATTGAACAACATGGAAAGATCCTACAAATTCATGGTTAAGCATGTTCAGCTATGGAGGGTCGCGTTTCACAGCACTTCCCCTCGCTGGGTACATTGCTTCTACCTCGCAGCCATTGCTGCATTCTATGCCAAGTAATTTTCTTTCTGCTCTCTTCTTCTACAATGATTCATCTAGGTATTATGCCCATCATCATGGCTTCATAATGAAGTTTTACATGGAAGTGGTTACCATCCTTGCTGAGTTCCTATACTTCTTTTGTATTTGTGGATGAAGGAAGGTGGAGGCAGGCATTAAGAAGTACAAGCCAGATATCATCATAAGCGTTCATCCCCTCATGCAGCACATTCCTCTATGGGTGCTCAAATGGCAAAACCTCCAGAAAAGAGTTGTTTTTGTTACCGTTATTACTGACCTAAACACCTGCCATCCCACATGGTGATGATCCCCAACTTGTTTCTTTTGGGATTCTCCAAGAATTGAATGCCTTGATTGCAATTTCTCAAGTTATGGATGATTAATTCTTGCTCTTCTCAGGTTCCATACTAATGTCAATAGGTGCTATTGTCCTTCTATGGAAGTTGCGAAGCGGGCTTCGCTTGATGGCCTCCAACCCTCCCAGATACGTGTATTCGGCTTGCCGATCCGGCCATTATTTTGTCGGGCCGTTCTTTCTAAGGTGTGTTAATTGTTCGTTGCTAAATTTATGACCAGAACTTTATGAAGCCTGCTTGTCTTGTAAGAATATTTTAAGCACTCGGATTTGAGCCCAAGAAAGTTTGAGCACACTGATTGAAGGTCTCTAGTGTTTGATTAATCCTATTTATAATCCATTTGTTTTTATTGTGTTAGCTCCCTCTCTTAATCATTTTCTTTAAAAGTGGACTTGTCTACAAATACTTATTCTTGTATGTAAAAGACAACTCATTTTTCTCTTATATTTTATGTTACTTGAAACTCTCCACTTGATTTTAATTTTACCAAGAATTCTTAAGGTAAAATCTGTGCCTTCTTTCTTGTTTTACTTCATTATTAATTACACATATTTCATAACAATCATAATTCACACATATATATAATATGCAGTTGTGGTTTTTGAGGGTTCAAATGTTGAATGATGTATAGGATGACTTGAGGGTAGAGCTTGAGATGGACGCTGATCTTCCGGCTGTGCTGTTAATGGGTGGTGGTGAAGGGATGGGTCCTGTCAAGAAGACGGCAAAGGCCCTCGGAGAATCTCTTTATGATGTTTCTGAGGGAAAGCCAATAGGACAACTTGTTGTTATTTGTGGAAGGAATCAAACTCTAAGCTCCACTCTTCAGTCGCTTCAGTGGAAAATCCCTGTGAAGGTATGTAAACTTTAGCTTAGAGGCTTAGATGGATTTGCAGACTAAATTATAGCCATTTGCATTTGCTGCAGATAAGAGGATTTGAGACACAGATGGAGAAATGGATGGGGGCTTGTGACTGTATTATAACAAAGGCATGTTTTATATATTTCTTTCTTTGAGTTTGAACCTTAGTTACTTGTTATGGTGATAGTAAAATTCCTGATTTAATTGTTGTAGGCCGGACCTGGAACAATTGCCGAGGCTTTGATTAGGGGACTCCCTATAATCCTAAATGACTTCATTCCTGGACAGGTTTGTCCATCCTTCCTCAAATTAGAATTGTCCTGTATATAAAGAGAAATTTGTTAAATTAATCCTCCCAGAGTCCTAGTAAGAGTTCATTTTATTCTCAGTCTATAAAAATATTAATTTATTAATAGTTTCCATGAGAACTATTTCAACTCCAATTTAAAAAATTTAGACACAACTTTGACACTTTTATAGACTCTTAGACTGAAATAACCTCATGCGAACAGTAAATTGACTATCTTGACACTTATATATATATATATATATATATATATATATATATATATATATATATATATATATATATATATATATATATAAAGAATGATCGGAGGTTATTATACGAGTCCCCAACCACCATCATATGCCTAACTATTCGAGGTCCGCCCTTACTACTGTCAAAATGGCCAAAAAGAGATTCGAACCCTTGACCTGAGGGAATTACGATCTTTAAATAGATTGCTCTACCAATGAGTCACTAGCTGATGCGTATAAATATATATACATATATATTTGAAAACAAAAGTATAAACAAAGGTAACAACATGAAACCAAATTGATATCAAACAATTAAAAAGTTTCCAAGATATGACCACGTGCTTGTTTGTATAATATCAGAGCAGACATTGGAAGAATCAACTTCCTTGCATGTTCGTGGCAAAGTCAGCTTCGGCTACTTAAAGTTAGATTTCTAGTAGAAGAATGTCCTCATTAGTCTTTCCATGCTTCAGGAAGTTGGCAATGTCCCCTATGTGGTCGACAATGGTGCCGGAGTTTTCTGCAAGAGCTCCAAACAGACCGCAAGCCTCGTTGCGCGGTGGTTCGGAGCTGACTCTGTCGAGCTTAAAAAGATGTCAGAGTGCGCTCTAAAATTGGCACAGCCGGAGGCCGTCTTCGACATTGTTAAAGACATCCATGAACTGACTCAAGAGCAGGGTCCTATGTCCAACATCCCCTATACATTCACTCCATCATGCAATTCATCATTCATTTATGGAGCTTCGTAAAATCACTGCAAATTAGCTCGATTTTCTTAAATTTGCTGACGAGCTATCTCTAAACCGAACTTAAGTTTCTCAAGATGGTTTAGTTTAGATGGAATTGACATTCTTTGGCCTCAATACTGTTGACATTTCTATCAGAAAAAGATGGTGCTGCTTTTGAATAGGGGGGAAATTTTGATTCTATGGGATTATATCATTCATTTATGTTTTACAATCAAAAGTGTCAGCACCTGTAGTGATTCACTGTTTGTTTGTATGTAGTTAAGTTTCTGGCAACTGAATGATTTGGGATTTCTTTCTTTTTTTCTGGGCTTCTTAGCTTGAGTTGAAAAGAGAATTGAAAGAAGATTCAATATGGTATATCAGCATGTATCAATTTTAACATTTGTAACTATATTTCTGTTTGTGACCTGCTGCCTGCAGTCATATTGTAACTTGCTTATTGTTTAGTTTCTTAGAAGGCCATTTTTTTTTTTAATGTGAATTCTATGGTATAAAAATGTAATGTCTTTTAGAATGGCTGTTTTAAGGCATTACACAATTTTATTCTATGATTATCAATGCCAAAGTGGAAGAGTTGCCATATCATACATTTTTCAGAAATCAAATTGATATCGAACAATTCAAAAGTTTCTGAGATATGACCACGTGCTTGTTAGTATAATATCAGAGCAGACATTGGAAGAATCAACCAATGGTTTTTCTCCCTTCCTTGTTGGAACCTTTTTAATTTACAACTGAATATAGATTGACATCAAATCAAAGAAGACTTGTTAATTAAATTTTGTCCTTGAAAATAATTTCATTGAATAATTGGATCTCTTAGCATTTCTTGTAAGGCATCAAGTTCTACATTTATTTTATACTAAAACCATTAGAAAAAAATGAACAAAAAAAAGATACAAATTAATATCATATCAATTTACTAATTTTTTATGAACGAGATGTGCTAAAAACCACCATAAAAATTATATAAGACTGATAATTATATAGTTTGTGACACTGACATATATAATCGGGCACAGCAGTAGATTGGCATAGCCTTCTGATTCTCTAACATTTTTGGGCTCGTTGGATTCGTTTTGTCAAGACACTCGATTTGACTATAGATCGTCTGAATCAGCGTTCGTTTGACCGTCCAAATGTGTTCATAATACTTTCAAAAATGGTATAATGACTTGATTTTGGATTGATTTGGTTCGAATTGGACTAATTTTGGTAGCATTGGGTTCTTCTTGTCGAGCCGGTCAGTTTGACTGTAAGTTTGCTTAAATTGGAGTTATGCATAACTTATTATCGATGTTTGAATATTTCTTGCTCAAAAAGTCACCTCAAGATCTATCATGCCTCGAGATTAGTGCTTCATAATAGAAGTTTGCTGGAGGTGTATTAGTTGTCCCTTATTTTCGGGTGGAACCGACCTTGTTGCCCAAAACTATCAAGATCTAGAGCACTTTCTATTTTTATCGTGCATATATATATATATATATATATATATATATATATATATATATATATGATACGGCATCAACAAATTTTCATCATCTGACACGGATCTCAAAGCATGACACAGATCTCGATGCAATCTTTTGAGCAAAAAATGTTCAAATCTGGATAAAAAGTCATCCAGAGCTCCGAATTCGGTAAACCAATCCACGTCAAATCAAGCCCGGATCAAGTCATTAAACGACTTTTGGAAGCTTTTCAGACATATTGGAAGCTCAAATGGATGCCGACATTAGCAAACTCATACTCGAATCGAGCGTCTCGACAAGACGAATCCAACGAGCCCAAGATCACTCAATTCTGACATCGTTAAGGCCATCAAATGCCCCTTAAACGCCGTCTGATCGAGGGGAGCCTTCTGAGCCGTCCGATCAAAATGGTTGCATTAATTGATCCCAACTCTCACATGAGAGGTGGAGTAGAAAGAAGTGAGTCTGAAGACTTGAGAAGAAGAAGCAGCTTTGCATCATCGCCGACAGCCGTCGATCATCGCCGATAGCCGTCGATCACCGCCGATGGGCCGTGGACCACCGTCGATCGCCGCGGACCACCGTCGATCGTCGTCCACCACCATCATCCAAATATCGTCGATCGATGTTGTAATCTACATCACATAATTACCCTTTCCCGTCCGTGGGACGAGGATTTCGTAAACGTCTATCAATAGTGGATTCTCGCAACCGGCAGCGCCCGCGGTTTTTCCCTTAACGGTTTTCCACGTAAAAACTTACGGTGTCATACCTGGTTGTTTATCTTTCACATGATTGTGTGCTCGAATTCTCGTACAACGCTAAGACGATAATCGGTTACTCTACCGCCGCGAATTTTCTAAGCACGCATCAAAATATATATATATATATATATATATATATATATATATATATATATATATATATATATATATATATATATTAACACTACTTAACATTAATTCAAGAATAAAATGCATTTATATATTTAAAGAGATGATTAAGCTCAACTCAGTTGGTGCTCGTCCTTGCACAAGGTCTGGGGTTCGAATCTCCTACTACTACAACAACAACAACAACAAAGCCTTAATCCCATTAAGTGGGGTCGGCTACATGAATCATTTTTCTCCATTGTGTCCTATTTAGCGTCAAATTTTCATTAATTCTAATAAATTAAGATCATTTTTTATGCAATAAGCCCAAGTTTTCCTAGGATGGAATCCTCTACTAAGCATCAAAAAATTATTTTCGCTAGACCATTATGCAAGCCAAAGGGCGGGACGCAAGAATGCAAATGTAGTCTGGCACAGTGGACCGGGTAATGGGAGTAGGACCCAGACCTGCATTGGATCGTGAGAATTTTGAGGGTTGGAAAGGCGGGTCGGCGGTGCTTGAACCAACACAGAGAATTTGGACCAAAGGCTGCGAGATTTGGACCAGTCCAGTAGCTTAACCATGGAATTTGTACCAGTGTAGAGCTGAACCCACGGGACTTAGACCAGTTGCAGGATATATATAGAAAATTGTGAAATTTGAGCAAATTTTAGCCACCCTAAAAGATGAAATTTGATGAGATTTTTCTTATATATATATATATATATATATATATATATATATATTAAAAGCTGGTTTGAAAAGTAATTTAAGTACATTTAAAGTAGGATAAATATATTTCCCATATGATAATCAAAGAAAATAATATAAATATTTTTTTAACACTTGAAATATTTTTTTCTTTTATTTTTAAATTTGAAATGAGAAAGATGGAAGGTCAAGTGATGGAATGCCAAAAACTAGAAGGTGAAATGAAGAGAATTAATACAAACTTTACTTTTTTTTTATATTTTATTTATTTTTTTTATGATTGTCTTTAATGCTAGGTCTCCTCTTAAGCCTATAAATAGAGGTCATGAGAGGAAGGACCACAAGTGAGGAGAATGAGAAGAAGAAAAAATAGAAAGAGTTGAGTTTTCTGATAACGGATTGTTCAAAAAAAGAAAGTTGTGCCCGTCCTAAAAAGCAGGCCAGCAACGAGATCTTTTTTCTTGTTGCAACAAAAAGGACAGTCATCTCGTCTCGCGTAGCAGGTAAGCAACAAACTCTTCTTTCACGTTGTAGTTCATATTGCGGCTAAGAGGAAAGTCGTCCACATCCTGCATAACAGACGAGTAACTGGATCTTCTTTCACGTTGTAGCGAAGAGGAAATTGTCCCTGTATTGCATAACAAACGAGCAACGTTATCTTCTTTCATGTTGCGAAAAAGAGGAAAGTCTTTCTCTTCCTGCATAGCAGACAAGCAACAGATTCTTCTTTCACGTTGCATAAATGACGAAAACTTGAGAACCCCGTTCCGCTGAGAACAAGAGTAAGGGCGAGAACTTTGAGAATGTGGCTTCAATTCTGATGAAGTGCTACTTGGGTTTGTTTCAAACAAGTACTACTTTTCAAACGACATGATGGTAAATATACTGAGTTTAGCCAACCGAGCGTATTCTCCTCTTTATGGGGTTTGAATCCCCTGCTAAGCATGAAAAAAATTATTTTTGCCAGACCACTATGCCACGGGACGCAAGAATGCAAATTTAGTCCGACACAGTGGACCAGGTAAATGGGAGGGGGACCCAGAATTACATTGGATCGTGGGAATTTTGAGGGTTGGAAAGGCAGATCGGCGGTGCTTAAACCGACACAAAGAATTTGGACCGAAGGTTGCGAGATTTTGACCGGTCCAGTAGCTGAACCATTAGAATTTGTACTGGTGCAGAGCTGAACCCGCGGGATTTGGACCGATTGCAGGATATAGATAGAAAATTGTGAAATTTGAGCAAATTTTAGCCACCCAAAAAAGATGAAATTTGAGGAGAATTTTCTTATATATATATATATATATATATTAAAAGCTGGTTTGAAAAGTAATTTAAGTACATTTAATGTAGGATAAATATATTTAACATATGATAATTAAAAAAAGAATTTAAAAAGTTTTTTAACGCTTGAAATATTTTTTCTTCTATTTTTAAATTTGAAATGAGAAAAATGAAAGGTCAAAAGATGGAATGCCAAAAACTAGAAGGTGAAATGAAGAGAATTAATACAAACTTTAGATTTATTATTATTATTATTTTAATGATTGCCTTTAATGCTAGGTCTGCTCTTAAGTATATACATAGAGGTCATTCATGAGAGGAAGAACCACAAGTGATGAGAATGAGAAGGAAAAAAAATAGATAAAGTTGAGTCTTCTGATAATAGATTTTATAGAAGAAGAAAGTTGTGATCTTCCTGCTTAATGGACAAGCAATGAGATCTTTTTTTGTTGCGACGAAGATGACAGTCGTCTCTGTCCTGCGTAGCATGCAAGCAACAAGATCTTCTTTTAAGTTGTGGCGAAGAGGAAACCGTCCCCATCCTGCATATCACATGAGCAACGAGATATTCTTTCATGTTGCGATAAAGTAGAATGTTGTTACCGTCCTGTGTAATAGGCAAACAACGAAATCTTCTTTCACTTTGCGGAAATGACTACAACTGGAGAATCTAGTTCCGCTAAGAACCGGAGGAAGGGCCAGAACTTGGAGAATGCGGCTTCAATTTTGACGAAGTGTTTCTTGATTTTGTTTCAAAAGAAGTATTACTTCCCGAACGACATGGTGGTGAAAAACTAAGTTTAGCCAACCGAGCGTCCTCTTTCTAGGTATATTGTTGCTCTTGAGGTAGCCTTGACTAGGGGTGTAAACGAACAGAGCTAGTGTTCGTGTTTGAAATGTTCGAACACATCACTGTTCGTGTTTGTTTCGTTTGCTTATCGAACGAACACGAACTTCCTGGCGAACCGAACACGAACCGTTCGCGAACAACGAGCTTTTTCGACAGACTCTAGCTTTCGATAGGATACTTTCTCAAAATGAAGAAATCGATCAGTATTACGTACACATCGTGAACCCATACTTCCTCAAAACGAAGCAAACGAAATAAGACGTTTAATGTTTTGATTAAGATTTTATTTTAATATATAAGTATAAGTATATTAATTATAATATTATAATATTTATATTAATATAATTAATACTATAATATTATTATTGTTAATAATAATTTATCATATATTATAATTTATGAAGTTTAATTATTTAAAATATGATAAATTTTTATAATATATAATTATTTTTTAAAATATCATAAATTTTTTATATATAATTATTTTAAATTATTTTATATTTCGAACAATAACGAACCGAACACGAACGAACACATCATCGTTCGTTGCTTGGTTCGTTTAACAAACCGAACGAAAAAAATTGTACGTGTTCGTCTCGTTTACTTATCGAACGAATCGAACACGAACTTTTTGGCGAACCGAACACGAGCTGTTCGCGAACAACGAGCTTTTTTGACAGCCCTAGCCTTGACAGCCAAATTACAATTCCCGCCGACGATCAGAATTTACGTTGCTTAGTTGTCATACAAAGTGGTGACAATGATTATGAGATTGATTGTTTTTTTTTTAAAGAGTATATATAAAGCTTATCTTCATTAAAACGTTAATACTTAAAAATTAATGAAGAATGCACATTATTTCAATTTGTATAAAATTTATTTTGGCAAAAAAAAATATTTATTCCTCTCATAAATTTAATAAAAAAAGGGCATATCTATATACGATGAATAAATAAATACATTCTAACCATTAGCTATTTGCCACGTCGTCATTCCACTGGGAAATCGATGATTTTAACTGTTTCCGGCCCCACTTCTGCACTCTCCTCCGGATGCAGAAAAAGGGTGAGGGCGGGCCCCATCTTCATAACGCACCGCGCATATTCGTAGAATGTACTGTGAGATACTGTTTCGAGAAATTTTAATTTTTGTCCCTAAGCCCTTTAAAATTTATATTTATTGCTCTGCTGCTCTGTAGTTTAGTTCCGCAAATCCATAGAAGATAAAGTGTGGGGCTACAGACACGTGGCGTGACGTAAGCCGGATTTCGCTCCACGTGATTCGTTGTCCCTCCGCTACCCCCGCTTAGTGATTTGAAATGGAATATATGTATAGATATTAAGGTTTTGAAGATTGAACTATACATCGCAGGTAAAATAATTCATAATTCAAAGATAATTAAGGTTGATATATATATATATATATATATAATGTTGAATGTTGATTTGTACATGTAATCATATTTAATAAATAAAACGTAAGATAGAAGAGAGAGAAAAATAAAGGCAGAGTAATGAATAGTAATCAGTCTTATCGATTTGCAACTCGTTTAATGGGGGAATTACAAGATCTTTCGGGTATTCTGTTCGAGCCGGTTTTCAATCACTCCCGAATCAGCTCAAAATCGAACCGTTCCCAGCCCCCCTCAAGGCAAATATTGATTCAACTAAACCTACATGTTTCTAATATTTAATAAAATTGTTCTACAATCTTGTTAGGGCTTTCAAAAAAGTTTGCTCGTGTTCAAATAGTTAAGCAGCTCGTTTTGGATTCGTTTGTTAAGCACACGAGCTGATCACCAATAAAAATTTGTTTGTTTGATTTATTTTAACTTAGAATAATTAAATAATTAAATAATAATATATATTTATATCCTTGTTATATTAAACTGTTATATGTAGTAAAAACACTAGTTTTTTTTTTTTTAATTTTTTAAAATTATTTAGATGGTAAACTTATAAAAAATATAAGTTTAAGTGTTATGTAAATACATATGATCTAGGATGATATTTATGTAAATGTCCTTAGACTTTTTATTGCATACGGACACCGGACGTAAATTTGCGTTCGGTGTCCAGTAAGAGGCGCGAAAAAAAGGTGACAGACCCCAATCTAAAAACAAAAAAAATCAAAACGTGTATGACTCTCATCCTCATTGGACACCGGACGTAATTTTACGTCCGGTGTTCGTATGCAATAAAACCTCCCTTAAAAGAGGGCACAAAATCCTGTTTCTCTTATTTAAGAAATATAAATACATATGAAATGAGGGGTATGAATGTAAATATCATAAGATTTTTTCAAAAGAAACTCGTAGACCCCTTGCCTTTTCTGTGTATGTATATACATAAGAATTGTCGCTATGTATGTAAATGATCCCATTGCCATAAGAATTCCCACCGGTTTGCCACCTCTTATTCCCTTGCCTTATATATATATATAGTCCCACATGGCCTATATATAAATCAATCCGGATTAGAAATCATATTTAAAAGTTAAAATGAGTTTCAAAATTACACACAATGCCGAAATAGTAACTATTTCAAATTTCTACATTTAGTAAATATTCAAAACTAAAATTATATTATGAGCTAAATAATTAAAATGAATAAAATTTATAAGTTTGTGGGGGCTAAAAATTTTAATCACAAATAAATTCTCAGCTCACTCAGATTTGTCCAGTTATGAAATGATATTGTATCCGGAGTCTAAACCTAGAGTTTGCATCCAGAAAGTGGATAGGATACACGGTATCGTATTTGTTATTCGGATTAGGGGTGTAAACGAATCGAATATGAACGAACATAGCTCGTGTTTGTGTTCGATTCGTTTGAAATTAAGTTTGTTTGAAATATGCTCGTGTTTGAAATTGTTCGTGAAACTACTGTTCGTTTGTTTTGATTTGTTTGATGTTAGTTTGAAATGTTTGAATCGTTCGAATTGTTAGAATTATTCGAATTGCTTGAATTATTTGAAGTCTTTCAAATTTATTTGTATTGTTTGAATTATTTGAATTATTAAAATGATTATAATTCTTTAGATAAACTTTATAGGATTTATTTTTTTAAAAATTAATAAATATTTAGTATATATAATTATTTTTAAAATATGTTAAATTTTTTATATATAATTATTTTTTATTATTTAATATTTCGAACAATTATGATTTAAACTCGGTCAAATAGATGATGTTTCGTGTTTTATTTGTTTAGAAACTGAATGAAAAATAAAATTATTTGTGTTCATTTCAGTTAGCTATCGAACGAATCGAACACGAACCTTCTGATGAGATGAGCCGAACATAAATATGGTACAACTTGCTTATATTTAAATTCCGTACGTAATAGTTTCTCTATTCACCTTATAGAAAATATCTAAGATATGTGCGTGAGTTAAAATGGTGTCATATGAAATGAATGAATGGTGACGCATGTGCTGAGGGGTCGCTAAGTTCAGACATCTGAGAGAGAACATGACGATGTATGTATGGAGAAGAAACCGTCAACTCCAATGGCCTAAAGTTCCTTTCTCGTCTCTCTTAAACCTAACTTGTCGATCTCTATATAAAAGAGTTGACGATGTTTGGCTACTGCAGCAAGGAACCTGAAAGACGTTGCTTTCGCAACTCTTCTGCAAAATCAACCTCCATGCAATTCTTATATCGACCAATCGCTTTGTTATGACATCATAGCCAATAAAATCCTTTGAAATCCGGTGAAATGGGGCAGCCGCCGAGGAGTACTGCGGAATTTGAGGAGTTGGCCGGCGAGGAGGGAGAGGAGCTGCTGCTTCTGCCGCCGCTCAACTTCGCGGTGGTTGAAACCGGTGTTTTCCGTTCCGGGTTTCCCGAACCTGACAATTTTAATTTCCTTCAAACTCTTCGGCTTCGTTCTGTTGTGTGAGTGCTTGGATTTCATGTTATGTTCTATGCATTTTATTATTATTTTTCTTTTTGGGATTGATTAATGGATTAGTGTGGGTGATTTCAGGTATTTGTGTCCGGAGGAATACCCGGAGGCCAACATGGAGTTTCTAAATGTAAATGGGATTAGGCTTTTCCATTTTGGAATTGATGGGCGTAAGGTAATGAGTTTAGTTATTTATTGGTTTTGAGATGGAAGATTGCTTGCTTTTTTTTTAATTGATCACATGCTTGTATCATTCAATGATTTCTCTTGGTTCAGAAAATTGTTAAGGGGCAAAGCATGTTTTAAAAAACGGCTAAATTTGATATATTCATCATTTGGTTGGAGTGGTTAGAAATCCACATTGATTTAAGCTCTGAATATCCTCTCAAAACCTCATGGTTTGTGCATAAGTTCTTGTTTTTGTTGATTATATGATATCTTCCTGTCATTTAGCTGTTTATTTTCTTTCATCTCTTATCTTAAGGCAATAGAAAGTTCTGAGATCAATTTCTTGGTTTTCAGTCATGTTATAAAATGCCATTTTTATACTAGGGATGCGGCGGATCTATGGTGTTGAACCTTTATGTTACTTTTAACCGTCCAACGCCTTTTTTTTATTTCTCATAGAATGCAATTTGCTAGAGAATATATATTTATTAAAATTTCTTCTGCATGAAACAATGGAGATATCATATAAGGGCTCATGAATCCTACAAGTTAGCGGTAGTGTTGATTGCAAAATTATTTTTTGATTTATATTGAGCATAGTTGAAATTAATATTGTGTTTTTTGTCAACTTAGAAAGGCTTGCTATATATAGAAACATTTTGTTTGGACAGGGAGGTGCAAATTCAAGTTCTTAAAACTATTCGAGGTTTCAGTTGTATATCAGTCTTCTATTGAAACTGAGATAAGCCATATGTAATTGCTGGAGTTGGGGATGAGACACAAAATGAAACCCTCTTTGTGGGATATTTTTGCTGTTTCCTCAATGATTTGGATTTTATAACTAATTCAATACCTTTGGATTTGCTAAATATACCGAAAGAAGGGACTAAACGGAAGTAATTCTAACAATTGATACTCAACAAAGAAAACATTTTTCGGTGTATTAGTTTGTTGGCTTGGTGGTTTTTTATTTTTAGTTTTTTTAATCTTTTTTTTTTCTGGACTTATGTTTGATAATAGTTCTTTAGAAAGATCTATGGTAGGGGAGATGCCCATCTAAGTTAGAAATGCAAAGATTTTCATGACTAAACTGCCAAGAACTTTCATAAGTTCAGAACTTTTAGCCAAAAGAAAGAGGTAACTCTCAGAATGAATTATTAAAAGGGTATTGGAATGAAATTTCTTCTGAATGGATTCTCTACTGCACAAAATTTAAATCAAAGTAATTACAGAAGCAAGATAGGATGATATTAGAAAACGAGAAGGAAAATTGACAACTCTAACGGCTTACAAAGTTTACACATGATTGTTGAGCTTTGATCAAATGAGTAAAATATTAAAAAAAATAAAGCTTATGTGCTGTGTATATGGTGTATCTTGTGATCAAGTGAATTTGGCCCTGCTCAAAATAAAAATTTTCAGTTCCAACGAATCTCTAAACCGAAGCTGAGTGGAGTCAACTCAAAATGATTTGATTCCAATTAAACTCTAAATCATGGAATCCATAGAAAAAATTGATTTTTAATTAATTTTATGCATAAATATGCAGATTATATCACATACTGTATTCATTGTATATTTCCTTTATCGACTATTTTGGCAAATTAGAAATCAACTCGAGTCAAATTCTGAGTTTGTTTCAAGTTTTTTTAAGAGCTCCTGCTATGTGGTTTGCTCAAAATGCTTAGTAAAATAAATAGAACTCTGGCTGTGTAAATGCAAACAATTGCTTGCATTTACTTTGCAATGGTTTTGGGAAGGGAAAGAACTAAAACCATGTCGGGTGTGAAGTAATTTCAACGCTATTGCAATAATACCAAACTCTGAGAAGTATAAAACCTATTTACCTTTTGCCTATTTTGCACCAAACCAAAAAACCACTAAATTCATCTATTTGGAAAGGATTAGCAACACCAAGAAGTGAAATTGTAATTTTTTTTTTAATTGATGGGAATGGATAATTTTTTAGAGGGTTATTAGCAAGTTTTAGATTTGCATATTCTCATACTAATATTGCATCACCCTCTTTAATTTTTACATGCTCAGTGCAAAAAAATTGTAGCCTGCAATTATCAATGTATGTCACTAGATTAAATTGCTGCTCTGGTTTTACCATCAATGATATCTCTGGATGCTACGTATGATGTGTGAGCTTAAGGAGAAGTTGCGCCTGCTATTTTGAGGATAAAATATTTAAGTTATTTACATGGAAAATATTTAATTATTGTGGAACATCAATTTGTTTTCTCTGGTTTTCCTTTCTTAGTTCCAATTGTTTCTTCTCTAATGTGCTGCTACTTGTTATTACGAAGGCAGTCGCTGACTGAGATTCTTATGTGAAAAACTGGTCAAATCTTCATATATATTTTCCCATTATTTGTCAGGGACTACATACATACCACCCAATTCCTATGTATTTACATATCTAACATTAAAGTTCATTTTTTTGCATTTAGACTGCCCAGAATTTTCATATCACATAAAAGGTACCACTGTTTTCATTTTTAAAAAGTGAAATACACCTTTTCATGCATATGTAAGCTGTAATATTAAATATGTAAATTATACATAGGTATTTGGTGCTATGTTTGTAGATCTTCCTTATTTTTATTATAATTTGTTTTTCTAAGTAATTTAATATGGATTCCTTACCCCTTGATCACTACTTTGGGAAAATGAAATGTCACAAGAATTCATCACCATTAGCTACCTTTTTTGAAGTGCTCACATGCTTCTTTAAGATAATTTTATTTTCCTGCGGCAAGTATTTAAAGTTGCTTTGAGTGTATCGGAAACTTTCAGACGCCTCATATCTCTTGCCTTGGTCCCCCTGATTGGCAATATGCATGGTTTTTTTCCCCCTTCTTTCCCTTTCTCATTCCATTAAGAAATATTAAATGGCTTTTGTGTAAGGCACGTGATATCATTTTTTTATTTACTTCTATGGTTCAGGTAGCCCAAATGGCTTCTTTTATTGTAGTACTCATGCTCCCCTTGCTTTGTTATTGATCCCATGCACGATGTTAAGTTTATTGCATACTAGTTACTTCTCCATGACACTAATGGGATTTTATATTAGGGCTTTTCTTTTGTTTCTAGTCCAAAAGGTTGGAGTTGATGAATTATATGAACCATCAATAGAAAGTAATTGGTTGCCCGTTATTTTTTGGGAGCTTCATCTTTTTTATTTAAAAAAGTCTCAAAATGGGGGCTAAAATAGTCTTCTATTTGGAGTATTTCAACCAATATTAAAGAAGTCTATGGACTAATTAGATACTTTTGTAGACTCTGGGACTAAAATGACCCCATATAAGGGATTATTTTGGCCCTTTATTCTATAACTAAATATTTTGGTTTTCAATAATCATTTGAGTGCATGGTTTGTAGCCTGATTTCTTGAAGTATTAGTTTTTTGTGAGCTTAATCTGTACTACCTCTGTTGAAGACCAATCTCTCTTTATCTTTAATCAGGTTGACAAGAATCCAACTGAAGAATGGGCAATAGATATGGTCACAAAGGATTCATATATTTCTTATATTCTAATTTTGAAGCAAAAATTTAGTATCTGCTATAGCTTTGACATCCTCGTTTTTAGACCTTATAAACTAGACATTTTCGAGGGATTAATCTGAAGGTTATCTTTTCAATGCCCACTGTATGACTTATATTTGATGGAATATTTATAACATCGCTAGCCTTTGGGAATCTATGTGAAGAACATTAACTGAAGTGATGATCCCAAGTGAAGTATCCATTTCGCATTAGGCTTGAAAATATGGATCTAAATGCATCGACAATGAAAGGACAGTTTGCAAGTAAATCAATTAATGCTCTATTGTACGCAAGCAAGCACTAACTATTTTCAGCAAGCAGACCAATATTTCAGGAAAATTGAATTCATTTTTTTAAACGCAGGAACCATTTGTCAACATCCCAGAAGAGATGATCCGCGAGGCTCTCAAAGTTGTCCTGGGTATCAAACCTAAAAAATAAACTAATGCATTACATTCTCAAATTATAATACATTATTTTTGGAGAAGAAAGATTTGACAACTCTGATTCTATTTCTATTTTTTCCATTTTTCTTACAGATGTCCGAAACCACCCACTGCTGATCCATTGTAAAAGAGGAAAGGTATAATCTGTTAGCCTAAATGATTTTTATTTCTCACTTTCAACCCTAGCAGAAGTCTTTATACTAATTTACTTTCTTGGTACGTATACATAGCATCGTACTGGATGTGTAGTTGGGTGCTTAAGAAAACTGCAAAGATGGTGTTTGTCTTTAGTATTTGATGAGTACCGGCTGTTTGCTGCTGCAAAAGCAAGAGTTTCTGATCAAAGGTTCATGGAGAGGTTCGATGTAGCCAGCTTGAAACATCTATCACAGCCATTTTCCCGTTTAGAGAGTTCAGCATTTGCTTGAATTCGCTTCCTTATTGCAACGAGAAAGTTTGATTAATCATCTATATAAGTCTGGCTTTAACAGGTAAAGATCTACTATCATATGATTTGGAACATTTAGGTGGTTTGTAATGCAGGTGGCACTGATCGTCTGTTTTCTTCCTCTAAAACGAACTTGTAGATAATTTTAAGAGCAATGCCATGCAAGTGGATTGCCATTTTGAGATAACTTTGAGATTTTTGGCATATTATGTAATTGAACAATGTAACAATTATGTTCTCAATAAATCATTTCATTATGCTTAGATAAAAGACCATGCCAAGTCCATGTGCTTCCAACTTATGATAAATGTGGATTCGTTTTATTGACTTTGGGTTAGGTTTTATGATATGGTATCTGGCATAAATGCATCTGAGAATATATATTATACAGATAGCTTCATATAATGCAGAAGGGAGCTTACAATAAGTTCAATTATGCATGCGGTAGAAAGACATCAGATAATTTTTATGTTATAAAAGAGAAGGATGTACCAGAGATGGGTGTAGTTCTGTATCTCTCTTTTATGTTTTCTGTTGAAAGAGAGATCTAAATCCATTAGGCTGAGAGAATTATATATGATTTACTGAAGCTCGGACTAATCAACTGAGAACTCTAAAGCAAAATATAAAGGATAAAACTAGTCGCCAGTATGAAGGAAATTCATAATATTTAATTCAACTATTTTCTCATGATGTCTTCTTATTTGTTCAACGCAACGCATTTGTATAAATTTTTTTATAAAAATGGATGGGAGCAAATAAAATAACTTTATATGAGATATCTTTCAATTTAAGTTGTTATATTTTATGGTATAAATCAAGATGCTTCATAGAATTTGCATCAAATTCCATCATATAAGTTTTATAATATAACATACAACCTATTGGTGTAACAATCTATTGTTTATATATTCAAATTTAAATTAGACAGTAACTTTTATGTAATATATGTCTTCCAACATTAATTATCCAATAACAATAACAATAAGCCTTCATCCCGCTAAGTGCGGTTGGCTACGTGTTTTTTTTTTTTCCATTGTCATATTGAGTGTCATATTTTCATATAATTCTATTAACTTATGATCATTGTTTATAAATATGACCGAGTCTTTTTAGTTCTACCGCTACCATACTTACGTAAGTCAAATCTAAAACATAAACTCTCTTAAATGGCTCATCATATGGTCGAGGTTTAGATGACTTCCTCTACACCAACACTTTCAATGATATATTCATTTCACATTTTGTCTTTAAGTGTAAAGCCACTCATCCACCTACACATTCTCATCTCGGCAGCACTTAACTTATTTTTATGTTTCTCTTTTATAGACCAACACTCTATGTCATAAAGCATTGTAGGTATCGCCGCCATCTTATAAGATTTTCATTTTAGCCTAAGCAGTACTTTTCTATCACACAATAGATCCAATGCATTCCTCCACTTCAACCATCCAACTTAAATTCTACTACTAACATCCCCATCTATATCACCATCACTTTGAACAACAAGACTGGAGATATCTACAAAGTTCACTCCTTTTAATGACTTGATAAACCATTGCTACAACCCGACATGCATTCATTTCGTGAGTTGAACATAATAATTTATAAAATGTCCATCTTTTGTAAATTATGAGCTAGTAGCATTAAATATCATGTTTTTCATGTATTTCACTTTTTTCTTCATTTAATGGTATTATTCACTTTACTCTTCATTTATGGTGCGAAGCTTATCAAAGCATCATCGTATGAATTCACAACTGAATCTACTTTCCATGCGAAGGCCAGAATCAACAATTAGGATGACATACCTTCTTATACAAATTTTCTCTAACTATATATGATCTTAGATGCGCTTAATTTTTATATTTAGCACTTAAACATCTAAAACGTTTCTCAGCATAATAAATGAATAGTTGAGAAGCCACATACACAAAATATTTAACTCATTACAAATTATTATTTAAGTATTTTGTCTACCAAATTGCCTATTATATATCTATAATTGTCGAGTTTAGATATCCATATGTTGCAGATGACAAATAGAACAACAAAGGCAGAATGATGGCAGGGGGTGGGGGGGGGGTTGTCCCCCTAAATCCCAACCATGGGAGAGACTAGGGCAACGAAGGACAATGTGATATTTTAAGAGGAGCAAAAGATCAAATTATTCTCTTATCTAAGTAAAAATCTAAATTATACAAATTAACATAAAGAATACTCACAAATTATATGCATGCTCCAATATGGGAGAGACTAGGGCAACGAATGATACTGTGATATTTTAGGAGGGGCAAAACTGATATTTTAGGAGAGGCAAAAGACTAAATTATCCTCTTATATAAGTAAAAATCTAAGTAATACAAATTAACATAAAGAATGCTCACTAATTATATGCATGCTATTTATGTTATTTTTTTATGATTTCCTATATATAGTTTATTAACACATCATAAACAATTAGGATATACAAATATGAAGAAATTCAATAAATTTAAATTTATGTGAAATTATTAAATATATTAATTTAGCATAAAAAGAGAGTAGATCTAACATAATCTATATAAAAAAATTATAAATTCATTCAAAAATTTGTTATCAAATTATGGATCGATTAAATAAAATGAATTTATGAAATAAAATATAAATCAAAAAATAAAATTCTAAATCTTGGTAAGAACCAACAATTTAATTTAGAAAAAAAATACATATTTACTAATTTAATTCAAAAAAAAATTCACATGTCAACATAAGTAAAAAAGAAAATTTTAAATTAAACCTTTGAGAAGCAAGTAGAGGAGATTTAGGGTTTGTTTGGGGCATCTTCAGCTTATTGATAAGCTGCTGATGGACAGCTACTCCATGAAGTTGTTACGCGGTAGCTGTTGAGGATCAACTGGCTGTTTGTTCGGTTTGCGCTCGTGGAAAATAGGTGTTTTGCAGCTATTTTTAGATAAATGTCAATTATGCCTCTATGCAATAATGTTGTTTGAGGCAATTACATACAAGACACCTGAAACATTGTTATTTACAAAAGAAATAGCCTCTTTCATCCATTTTTTCAGATTTTAGCTCGAATATAAAAAAAAATGTATGTAATTTTGAATTGAGGCAATTACAAACAAGGCACCCGAAACAATGCTATGAACAAATCAAACACCCTATTTCATCCTTTGTTCAAATTATAACTTAAGCATATTAGGCTAGCCCAAATAATAAGATCCAAATCACCATGAAAGGGACCTTAGCCCAACTCTAAATCTAAAACTCAAGCTCATGGCCCCCATGACCCATTCTTCATGGGTCATTCATGACCAGCCGAACTCTAAATCTAAAACCCAAGCTCATGGCCCCCATGACTCATTCTTCATGGGTCATTCATGACCCAAATCAACCCATCAAGACAATGAGTGACACATAACATAAATTTAAATATTTCTAAATAAACTAAAGTAAAAGAAAAGGACAAAAGTAAATCACACCTAGCCATCCCCTTTGCACTTGGCATCCAAGTCCACTTCACCCAAGTATTTTCATGCATAGGTCAAGCTAGACCAATCTTGAGCCCAACAACCACACCTAAGCTCCCTCCAATGCTCTCACGCCATGGGTACCCTCTCTCTTTTCCCGTTGGAGCCTCAAGGTCAAGGCTTCCAAAAACTGGAAAGGGAACCACTGATCCATTCAAAGTTCGAGGAGCCACCAGAGCATCTCCATGCCTTGTCAAGCTTCCTCACACACCTTCTATGGCTATTTAAGAAGAAACCTGAGAGCTCTATAGAGACACCATGCTCTCTACCTAGCCTCCCAAAACTCTGGCTCTCAGTAGAGAAAATACTCCCCTTGACCAAGGTAGGTAACTCCTCCTGTCTCCAAACTTCCACAACCAGCAACAACCCCTAATTTCTCCACCCAAATCCAGGACAAATTTCAGCTTTAACACGAACTTGTTCAAAACTTAAAATTAACCCTCCTAAAAGCTTCTTAAAGTTAAGAGAAAATATCCCCAATCAAAATTAAGGCTTTCTGAGCCCTTTAACCCATTCCTACACCAACCCGAGCTACCCTTGTCCTAGCCCATAGCAAGAGACAATTTTAGATCAAATTGAATCAAGAAGGAGCTTTGTGGACTCAAGGCGATTGTATCTGTCAACATATTGATATCACACTTCTTAGGACAAGGTATGGGTCAAAATCCTTAAATTTAGCCTCAAGTTTGGTCTTTTATGAAAGAGATGAACAATGCATGTCCACTTAGCCATATGGATAGCTTTGTATTGACTAGATGAAACTATAGGAACAAAAACGAGTGATTTGATTGAAAAACAAGTGAAAAATTAGGATTTGATCACGAATGGTTCTCGATTCATTGTCCCATAGGGACGATGAATGGATGTCATTTGTTTTCATGTATTATAAACAGACGAAAAGATACACGGATACTGACGACAGAGATTAGATCGAGCCACTGAACCACGGAGGAGAAATGCTTCAGATCGATTCCACCTCAATGCCCGCGTGGAAAGCACACCGAATCAGAAGGAGCCGCATGGAGTTTCAATTCCGACAAGGATGACAGGGCTATCACATGAATAAGTAGGAAAATCTGAAATTCATATTTAACTAAAATTTAGAAAATGCCTAATAAATTTAAATATTCATAAATTTGTGTAGAAATATTACAAAAATAAAATAAAAATACCTTTGGACTCAATGAATAAAGGAGAAAATAACAAAACTAAAATTAGAAATAATTAACTTATATTTACTTTTTAATCAATTAAATACTCCAAAGAGTATTTTAATTATTAAAAAATAAATATAAACGCAAAACGTATGAAAATGTTAGGGATTGTTCCCCCACGCTTGGGAACATTTTCTGAATTTTCCAAGGTCAGGGGCATTCCCTAAAATTGAAATGACCAATTATCTACAAAACTCATAATTATTTTGAAAAATAATTATAAAAATAAAAAAATTGTAAATTTAAATAAGAATTGGCCAAAAAAATTTGGGTAATAAAATTAAACCTTAAAATGACCATATTCACCGTTAAAAAACCTAAAATAAAAATTTAAGAACTTGGAGATAAAGTTGTATAAATTAAAAATATACACTTTAGCCCAAATTGTTCCCAAATTTGGTTTAAGACATTAAGACCAACCCTAGAACATTTGTTTTAAGGGATTAGTGGCATGCTTAATGACCTAGGGTTTGACAAACTTAGATGTAAAGCTAGTTTAGACTTAATTTAATTTAGGCCTGACCAAATAGGTTAATGATTGGACTTAACCTAACTAGGCTTAAGTCTAAAGCCTAACCAAGTTTAAACTTAGTTCCAAATTTGTAGCTTTAATCCAAATTAGACCTAACCATAAATATTGGGTCTAACTCACATTAGACCGACCTAACCCTAAACATTGGGTGTAACTCGCATTAGACCTAATTTTGAACTCTAGGTTCAACCAAATTGGACCAAACCCTAAACAATTTCTCTAACTCACATTAGACCTAATCCAACACATTAGACATAATCCAATCCTTAGGTCCAACCCAAATTAACCCTAAACATGGGTTCTAACTCACATTAGACCCAATCCAAACCCTAGGCCCAACCCAATTTAGACCTAACCCTAAACATTGAGTCTAACTCACATTAGACCAAATCCAAACTCTAGGTTCAATCCAAATTGAACCTAACCCTGAACCTCGAGTCTAACCCATACGAAACCTAATCCAAACTTTAGGATCAACCCAAATTAGACCTAACCTATCCCTTAGGTCTAACCTAGAGTAAACCTAGTCCAATCTTTTAGGTTTAACCTACATTAGACCCAAACATTAATAAAAACTCTTATAGCTCTAACTTGTCTTAAACCTAACCACAGTTGGTCTAGCTTAAACTTGACCTAGCCTAAGTCTAACCTAACTTAGACTTAGTTCAAATTGAACTTCCCTTAGGTTTAGCTCAACCAAGACTTAACATAAGTTCAATCCAACTTAGAATTAGTTCAACTTAAGTTCTCTCGGGTCTAGTTTAAGATGGACCTAATCTAAGTACATTCCTAACTTGGACTTACGACTCTAACTTAACTTAGACTCAAATCGACTGAACCACTGGGTTAACCTGACCTAACTCAAGTTAACCCATATCAACTGAACCACCAGGTCAACTTGACCTAAATTGGGTTAACCAAAATCAACTGAAACACCAGGTCAACCCTACCTAACTCGGGCTAACCCAAATTAACTAAACCACCAGGTCAACCTGACCTAAGTTAACCCAAATCAACTGAATCGCTGGGTCAACACGACCTAAGTCGGGTTCACCCAATCAACTCAACCATGTGGTTAACTCGACCTAAGTCGGGTTAAAAGCAACTAAACCACTAGGTCAACCTGACCTAACTCAGGTTAACCCAAATCAGCTGAGCCACCGGGTCAACCCAACCAAAATCGGGTTAACCCAAATCAGCTGAACCACCGAGTTAACCAGACTTAACTCGTGTTAACCTAAATCAACTAAACCTCTGAGACAACAAGACCTAGCTTGGGTTAACCCAAATCAATTAACTATCGGATCAACCTGACCTAAATTGGGTTAACCTAATTAAACCGTTTGACTAACTTGACTTCACTAGGGTTAATCCAATCTTTAGGTCAATTTAATCTAACTCGGGTTACCCAAAATCAAAATTAACCCACTGAGACAATTGTTTTCGTTCGTTTGTCTCTTTTTTATTTTTGAAGGAGTCGCCAGCCTGTCAATCATTTTATACTTCCCTTCTCTGAATAAATCTCTCTTCCGAGTCATATGAAGGGTTAGGAAAAGAGAGGAACTTAAAAAGACAGACATACGACAATTTAACAAATAAGTGAAAACGCAAAACGTGGAGTGTCTGCGTGCGATAAACATCGCAAGGATAGGCCATGCATGTCCGCTAAAAAAAAATAGGACGGAGGCACCTTGGATCGATATGCGCAGAAGAATACCTACACAGACTACCCTAACCAAAGATTCAAGTGTAGGTACTTGTTCTAGGGTCAAGTGCACTCCCAAGAGGCATATCCCACTTTGTTAATTACATCTTTTGGGATACCCAAGAATCCTCTTGATAAAAAGAGTTTCGCTTATATTATCATGAACATGTGGTATAGGCTATGAAAAGAAGGTTATTTAGTGTGGGAAAGTCTCAATGCTTTCAAAACTGCGGCTAGGCCACGGGGCTGAGTGTGAGTCTCTTGCGCTCCCCACATGGGTAATAAACTCATTTGCATACGGGGCCTACAGAATAACCTAAATCATCTAGACGGGGATATCCCAACACGTCAAAGCACATCCAGGTCATAAGGGCAGAGGACAAATTGTGGTATCCCAAACGTGTGACAACTCATCAGTATCGGGTCTCCAAGTAAATATCAACGAAGTCAATGAGAGACATGACTTAAAGAGGCTCAAAAACATGAAGGTAGATTAGTCCTATAAGGTAGAGGTAACTGGGTCAGGGTAACACAAACTCTTCATCCATTTCTACTAAGACCCTAAGTCTACCCGGTCATGAAGGTAGTATACCCAACAATCCTGAGATGCCCAATCGGCAGTCCGTGAACTGCATCATTCATAGGGGACCTTCGTAATCCTAAGGTCAAAGGAAGGAAACTCTATTCTATGACTATAAGATGGAGCTTCAAGGGGTGGGTCTTACACCTGCCAAGTTGGCAAGGATGCCTCAGGAAAGAAAGAGAAGCGAAGGTTCAGCTACAAAGCTAGAAATGCTCCAAACAAAAAGACTTACACCCCATCTGGGTCGGGGAGCCTTCTAACACCGTAGGCGCACTAGATAACCACCTGTAAAGGTATGCTGAGACAGTCAGGTTGGAGAAGCAAGGGGACTCCTCCTAGGGACATGCAAATATGGGTACATTATGACTTTGATGCGGTCGCCATATCGGCCCCGTCCTAAAGATCTGAAGGATCTAAATGGCGTCACGAAGAGGGGTGGCACAAGTTAAATCCATTGGATCCTTAGCACAGTTATACTCGTGCCAATTTCAATGACTTAACTCGCATTACTTACCAAGATCAACCCAGCAAGCAATACTCATTAAGGCATTGCGACCGACATGGGGTTACTCTCTTAATGAGTCTGGCTCGTTACCCATGCAAACATGCAAATAAAAGTGTAGACAGTCATGTGAGAGAAGTAATGAGTATACAATGGTGCAGTGACTCAGGAAAATTTAGGCATGTCGTGGAAGCAACGGTCCGAATGGTGGGTGTGCCATGGAGGCAACGACCCGAAGAAGGTGTGTCAAGGTGGCAGTGACCAAAAAAGATGGATGTGTCGTGATGACAGTAGTCCAAGAAAGGTGTACCGAGGCGGCAGTGACAAAATGGATGGGGGTGTCATGACGGCAGCGACCCCGAGGAATGGGTGTGTCGTGGAGGCAGTGACCCGGAGATGGGCATGTCATGGTGACAGCGGCTCGAAGAAATGGGTGTGTCGTAGCGGCAGTGACTTAGGAATGGGCGTGTCGTGGCGGTAGCAGCTTGAAGTAATATGTGTTTCATAGTGACAGTGACCTGGGGATGGGCGTGTCGTGGAGGTAGCATCCTTAGGAAGGTGTGTCGAGGCGGCAGTGGCAAAAAAGATGGGTGTGTCGGATGGCAGCAGCCTGAGCAGGTGTGTCGAGGCGATAGTGACCAAAAGGGATGGACGTGTCATGGCGGAAGTGACTCGAACGAGGTGTGTTAAGGCAGCAGTGACCAAAAGGGATGGGTGTGTCGTGGCAGCAGCGATCCTAGGAAAGGTGTGTCAAGGCGGTAGTGACCAAAAAGAATGGGTGTGTCGTGATGGCAGCAGCTAGAAGAAAGTGTGCCGAGGCGGCAGTGAACAAAAGGGATAGGCGTGTCGTGGAGACAGAGGCCCAAGGAAGATGTATCGAGGTGGCAGTGACCAAAGGGATAGGTGTGTCGTGGCAGTAGCGGCCCGAAGAAGGTGTGCCGAGGAGGCAGTGACTAAAGGATATGCACTATGGGTGGCATAACATGCAAACAAACATGTAGATGAAACACACAACATGTAGTGGTGCAAGTGGCCAGTCGACCGGGCTGTGGTGACCAGTCGAACCAAAGCATTGTGCCAACCGGGTTGGGGTGGCCAGTTGAAGCACAAGTGGTACCGATCGGTTTGAGACGACCAATCAAGGCACAAGTGGTGTCGGTGTAAGTGAAAGATCCAAGTATAAGGTACAAGGTGGTTTAGTTGTGCGACATCGCCTCCTCCAGCTTTGGTGGCAAGTTGGAGGGCTTCTCCCTCTAATTTCTTGTAGGGAAAACTCTCCACTGTTAATTAAGGCAGACTAGCAACAAAGCTTTTTCCTCTATGCTAACACCGATGATTTTATAAAACGAACTAGTTACAAAGTTTTTCTCGTCCTATAATATCGAACTTAACTAATCCCTCCAAGGGATATTAAGATCGCCAAAGCAGTGGGGGGAGGGAGTAAGCTCGGCATGCAGCTAGGCTGATGAAAGAAAAAATGCCGAAAAAAAAGAAGGTGGCGCCGGTGGGTTCAACCGGCGGCTAGAGTATGCCCGACAGCGTTGGCGAGGAGGTGGGAGAGAACGAAAAGCATGGCGAGGCAAGCGGGTTGCAGCTACAGTTCGCGAGAGTAGGTCCCTTTTTTTTTATTTTTTTCCTTTGGGAGAGCCGTGATAATGTGATGAGGGAGAGAGAGCAATCACATATTAGCATAGATAGGATAGGATCCCGTACAGGCGCGTGGTGCTATTCGGATAGAATTGTTTTTTTTATTATATATATACACACACACACATATATATATATATATATATATATATATATATATATATATATATATATATATATATATATATAATGTTATTATTATTATTATTATATAATTATCATTCAAGAGTTTTTTCACGGGCACGACATCGTCGTGAAATGAACATCCCTTAAAGGTAAAACCGACGTTCCGGACTCATTCGTGTTGTCCGTTTCATTATCTGGGATCTTTCGGACCACTTTTCAGCAATCATACCCAAAATGAAAAATGGACTCCTCAAGTAAAATCGACGTTATGGATGCACTTGTGTGGTCCGTTTCATCATCTGGAGTCATTCTAACGAACTTTTTTGATGATTAGTCCAATTCATGTTGATTTTGTGCATGACGCATCACATAATATTTGTCATTCTGACCTGAGTCGTATGACGTGCAAAACGCCGACTGGCCTTCGCCTAAGCAAAAGCTAAAGCCTAGTAGAATGATCCTAACTATGTGCCCCTGAACACCTGTCGAAAGGTCTTGGGTGTCCGAACTCCGGATGTTAAGGATAGGCCGTAGACTATTATGAGTCATGCAGGTGGACACCTACACTCATGACATCAAAACTTAATGCTAACAACAACCTGATATAAATCAAGCTAACCCAAGACTATTTTCTTTGGGACAATCAGACTTGACTTTGATCGACTCGACTTGAGACTCAACTTCAAGCTTGACTTAAGTCTCAACCATTGTTTAATCAAGGATTAATTTAATCTAATCCAACTTAGACTTAAAACAACAACTCAAGTCTAAATAATTTAGACTTCACCAAACTTTAATTTAAACTTGACTTAACCTAGGGATTTTAACTTAGATCAGTCCAGCTTAACCTGGATTATTCCCAAGTTAATCCGACTTGTTATTATTTGACTTACCATAAGTCAATCTAAACCACGTAAGGCTAGTTTGACCCCAATCAAACTAAGTCAACCTGGGTTAATCCTATTAAGCTTTGGTTGATTTAAGCAATTTTGAAGTTAAAATGAGGGACAACCAGTCTAACTCAGTTTAACTCAGATTACATAGGACTCGTCTTAAATCAATTCAATTTAACTTAAACTAATCTAAAATTATCCTAGACCTAGGTGATTGAAGGTTATGCAGGGTTTGACTTATCGTATGAGAATAAAAGCACACTTAACTTCAATCAGGGACGATTTAGACTAAAGCACCAAACCAACTTGAATGAAATGACATAAAATTCACCCTAAAAGACATCAAACTGCAAACTCTAATGACCCCGGGATGACCGAACCATGGGAACTTGACTGGGTTAATCCCAAATAACAAAATAATAATAATAAAATAAAATGACAAAATAAAAATCTGATTGGCTAATAAATTTTAAGCAACCTAAAATTTTTAACCCCTGAAATCCGAACAAGACATTAACACTTAAATGAAACCCTTATGAACAAAGATCACCGAACGTAACATGAGCCCCTTTGCCTGAGTCTACAAAGATTGCTTGGAAGACGCAATTCATGGTTGTCGAAAAGAACCTTCTAGTGAAAGTTGATTTAATCACCTCTCCGATTAAGTAGACCAGGGTACTCGATAACCCCGAAACGACGGAGCCATGGACATCTTGACCGGGTTGTTTAAAAAATTTTTAAAAAATCAATCAACAAACAAATTAAATGAAGAAAAATATATTTTTTGCTAACTTTGTTTTGTAGGGCTATTGAAGAGAAAAGATGAACTTGACCCGAGATTTACTTTGCATGTATTTGGGTGTAATAACTCTGTTTTGCATGAATGGACATTCAAAAACCGGGGCAAAAGGATGAACCTCTACTAAACAAAACTCTAGGATAGTTTCAAATCTCTAGGAGCCACTACCCTTTGGATAAGACTTTGACATTCCTTTCCTTGATCACAATTTTTAAAATTTCTGAGAACAAATTCTAATCAGAATTTTTAAGTAATCTTGACTATTTAAGATGTAATGAACTATAAAGATAGGGACTTGTCCTTATACGAGGATGTGAACCCTATAACAAGTGCATCAACATGAATTCTCTAGTAGCTTGCTTTCATAGTTGTGTCCTCAAAGTATACCAAAGTATTCTCATTTTGGATTTTGTGCTTTGAACTTTCAATACGCAAATTCACTTTATGAAGGCTTTCCGTACACGTCTTTTGTTTGTCCCGTTATTACATGCCCCGGGCCATCGATTTCTCATCTCTTACTTCATCTACATGCATTGAGATGGAGGATTATTCAGAGAAAAGGGAAATATAACGGAAAGCCTATTGGCGACTCTTCAATGACAACGACAACATCAAGCAACCGATGAAATAAAGACAGTGGCGCGATCCAGATGACCATCAAGAGTTTGGCAACTTCGCTGGGAATGTACTCTCTCCCCCTCCGGTTAATAAATTTGTTCTCATGACTAGGGTGATATGCATTTTGTAGCTGAATTATCCTCCTCTCATTGGTTTATTTTGCTCATTTCAATCTTGGGCAAGATATAATCGACATGTCTTCGAGTCTAGAACCGTTCGTAATGAACGAATCGTAGGATCCTAAATCACGAAAATGACATAACAAAAAATTTGACATTAAAACTTTCAACCAATAAGAATTAAAACTAACTTTTATGAACAAAATTCCCAATTTACATAACAATTCTTGAAAGACAAGTCAAGATGAGATTTTAAAATTTCTCTAAAATTGCAGAATCGCTGCAATGGATACCCCAAAGTTAATTTTTTCGTATTCGTAAGAATTTGATCTGTCTGTTGACAAAGTTTCCCATTACCAAGGGACATTAATCAAGTATGGGACCAGATTCAATGAAAATGAGTCGGTGTTCAGTGATCTCCCTCACACCATCTTGAAGACAGAGGCCCCAATAGTAGACCCACCAATTGAGTTCGAATTAAAGTCCGACCAGGACTTCCCTCCACTCAAGAGAACTACACTCAAGAAAAATTTGCGTAAGATGGTTTTTAATGTTAAAAATACTCTGAAGCCCATTTTCATTGGTACTATCAATGAAACTAAGGAAGTCGATCATAAAGGAAAGTCTATCCTCATAGAAGAAGATAAGTATATTTTATCACCTACGTTTGAGATTGGGTCCAGTTCCAAGCATGCCACTGACCCGCACACAACGGAGGAACAGGAGCCGCTCCGCATTTAGGAAGAAAAAGAGCAAAACTGACTAGAAAGAGGCCGATGAGCTTGAATAAGTGGGGCTCCATGAGGACTACTTTCTATTAGGAGAAAGAAGGTTCTACCCATGGTCCGCTGCTCATGGCAAGGAAGATGTTTGTAGGATTGCTACCAGTCCACCCCGATATTTCTCTCAACTAAAGTAAAAAGACAAGAACCCATTTGTTTCAAGGATTTACTCTATGTCTAAGACTCTTGGCCGAAGGAGAGGTGCTCAATCACTCAGATCATGCATTAGATGAGATGCGCGGTCACCCCCCACATAAGAAAGGAAATTCTCAAGAAGGAAAAGTCACACCCCAACCATAAAGAGGATAATACACCTCGGATCCCCGCCAAATTTCACTTGGGAGACTGACCAATACCACATACATTACCCTGGGAGCCTGCTAAGCTTCGCCTGGGATCCTTGATGATAGATACTTTCACTATCTTGGAGGAGTATGTTCATCCTCCTTCCAAGGCTAGACTAAGACACCATTCAAATTCTCTACATACACATGATGAGCTGCTTTTAAGAGCCAAGGAAACATCTACCATCATGAACTCACTTGTGTGGATGCTACGAGCTGGGGATTATACCCACCCACAGCACGATGACATGCCTCTGAAGGTATCTCGTCCCATACTAAAAAATAATGTATGGAAATGTAGGCCATCAATAGAAGTCTCTGATATTGTTGGTACATGGTCTACCATTCTGTCTGATGATCCTTAGGAAGAAAATTATTCAATCAAAAAAAGATTACAAAAATTAATAGCCGGTGTTAGACAGTTAGTGGCAGACAGAAGAAAGGACTTCCCCGATGACACAGAGAAAGAGTTTGCCAAAATCAACATGGTGGAGACTTGAGTTACTTCATCCGCACGAGAGGTACTGCCACCATGTGAGGAAGAGCTGACAGAGGAGTTGCATAAGTTCATACAACAACGGGACAAACAAATCAGTCATATCGAAAAGAAAGTTGAATATATGAGGATTGCACTAGATACTTTGCATATCTGACCACATATAACACCATTGCCGGTCGTTCGGATTACTTAACCTGAGGTGGTCCATATCCTCGATGATAAAAGAAAATCAACATAAGTTGAGGAGACTAGTCAAAGGAAAAAGGACTTCACCCAAAGCGGATTTCCAAAAAAAGAAATAACCCAAATAGTTGAACAAAAAGTGAAAGAAACTATGGCCAGGTGAGGGCCGGATCATTAATTCCAAAGTGTAGAACCTACCCAGAGGAGTTTAATTATGTCTAATATTTGAAAGACTTTGTACCGCCACTCTTCAAGATGTTTGATGGGACTAGATACACTCACCAGCATGTTGTACACTTTCGAGCAAGTTGTTACAACGCAGGGGTAGTGATGCTCACTTATTCTGCCAGTTCTTTAACAGCCTTATAGGGGTTGCTTTCATCTGGTATGTCGAGCTTCCCAATGGGTCCATTAACACCTTTATCAAACTGGAGAATCTTTTTATTCAACATTTTGTTGAGGCCCAACATCATATTACAGTTGAAGACTTGGTAATAGAAAATTAAAAGTCATGAGAAACCCTTGTGGACTACATCCTCTGATGGAGGAATCTCAGTATGAAGTTTGAACCACAACTCCAAGAACAACATGTCATTGAGATTCTGCTCAAGAGCATTCATGGACCAGTGGCGTTCATGCCTAAGGGATTTACAATAGTGATATTTGAAAAATTACCCAGTAAAGTTGCCAATCTCCAGGAGGAAACCAAGCAATTGAGTGTGACAGAAAAAACAAAAAAGTCGAAGCCGACAAAATTACTCGATAAGAAGTTAGAGAATGTCTCTATAGTTGAGAAAGGCAAGTAGCGGATGCAAGTGCAACCAGATCAGAGAAATAAATGACGAAATGTCAACACATTGTAATCATTGTTATCCTTGCAGCTGCAATTCCAATAATTAACTTAGTAGAGGGCAAAAAAGAGATCAATGACAGAGCATGTGAATAAATAATATATGTTAAAAATAAAAGCCATTGTAAAAAAATATTCAACAGTTTGTTGAAGATTTTGGAGTTTAAGCTGCCTGAAGCCAAGAGGCAATAGTAAAGTGATATGAAGGATCAGCCTACCTATTGTGTCTACCACAAAATGCTTGGGCACAAGACCGAAGGATGTTTCATCTTCAAGGACTAACTCGAGTACAAATCCAAAGTAGGGAACATAGTCCTCCTAAAGGAATACTTGAAAGAACCTAAAAAGGGTTCGATCAATGTGATCTCAACCGGTGAATTTGTTCTTGACGATCCCTACAAGGACAAAGATGGATGAGAAGTTTCGCAGAGCATATCTTCCTAAAAGATTTTGAATAAGATACAATCTACTCTAGTGTTAGTATAGACTTTGAAGCCCTCACCTCCAAGAAGAGAAAAGTCAAAGAAAAGAGAAAGTGAATTCAAAAGGATTAGAAGCCATCACAACATATGGGTTGTTATTCCCATCGTACCTTCTACTTCTACTTCTACTTATTCTTCTAGGCTGGTTGTCTCAAATTTTGGGATAAATTTGTCGACCTTGTATGACTTATTCTTTGTCCCTCTAGGGACAATTAATGCAAATAATATTAGTTTCATCTATGTTTTTTTCATCTCGGATAATTCACAAATCATACACGATCTCGATGTGTCCAACAACAATCATAATAACATTAATAACGACAATAAACTTAACAGTGAAAACGAAGACAATATTGCCACACTTGAGTTGCAATTAGCACCAACTTTCATAGGTTTGGAATCATCAGACTCAAAGACAAAAGAGTCAGATGAAATGCTCTTGGAAGAAACTCTGAGTTCGGCACAAGATCAAGAAGAAATAACTGAAGTGAACTTGTAGAGGGGGAAGTTCTACCTTCAAGAACAACTTCTAAAGAGAAAGAACAACAAGTGGCTATGCCAGAAAAGGCAGTCCCACCAGTACAAGATAGACTAAACCAAGATAATACTGACAAGTCTTATTACAAGATATATTACAACATTCCAACCTATTTGAGGAAACTACCAGTAAAATTGAGCATCTTTGACGCACTCATTCTCTCCAAATAAATGAGAAAATCATTAATAATTTTTTTTTATCATAAAATCTATCCAGCTCAACTTTCTAGTAATTCCTCAAACGTCGTTGGAAGGACCGATCAAGGTCACATTCACCGAAGATGATCTACTATTAGGCACAACTAAACACAACCGACCAATGCACATCTCAGTGAAGTTTAATAATGCTACGCTTTCAAGGGTGCTCATTGACCCCAGCCTTCAATCAACATTATGAACATAAGAACCTTTGCATATTTAGAAATTGATGTCCATAGGCTAATGGCAGACAAGATGTTGCTACAAGGTTTTAATCAAAAAGGAGAAAGTGTCGTTGGGTCAATCACATTGCTATTGAAAATCGATGATTTGGTGACAACATCAAAATTCCACGTAATAGGCTCCGAGGCATCCTTTAAAGTTTTGTTGGGCCAACCGTGGCTCCATGAATATAAGATAGTTCGTTCATCACTGTATCAATGCATTAAATACTTTCATGAAGGATAAGAATGTTGTATTAAAAGAGAGATGCAACCATTCTCGATACATGAGATTGACATACATTAAGGTGTTGCATGTTATGCCCCATTAAAGAAGAAAATTTTCTCCAGGGATGTGGTGATAAATGCATAAGTAAAGGATAAAAATAATAAAATGAACGCAGAAGACAAGGAAGAATAAAAGAAAATCAATGAACACCATGTTGTGATACAACTGAAGGGTGAAAACTCTCGTAGAAGTCGCATCTGAGGTCGAGGCCGGGGACGAGGACGATGGAGAGAAGACCCAACTGTTGAATAAATAAACTCTTGAAGTTTACATCTATTTGGACTCCAGCTCCGAGGAAGAAGAATAGAGAATGAAAACAATGGTGGTGACTAAAAAGGATCCACAATTCAAGATATCACTCGAGGACAAAGAAGAAAAGAAACAATGTGAGTTTGTGTATGAGATCACCACTAACTTCAAAAGTATTTTTGATGGTTCACAAATCTTTTTAATGCGTGTTGCTAGATTTCTATTGTCGTTTTACATCATGGCTTGGGCAGTTAACATCCTGAATTAAAGAAGGCAAAGATAGGTACTCATTACATCTTGTACTTATTGTATCCATGTTATTTTTCAAGCAAGATGAGCGTTCAAACTTGATTCCCTGAGATTCCTCAGTTTGTTACAAACAATTTGCTACAAGATCGAGCACTTGTATAGGAGTTCAAAGTTGTTTTATGTCTAACGAATACAATGCCCTCATATTGATTAAGTTCTAACCAACTTACAGGAAGTAGCAACCATGGCCACAACTTAAGTTGCCTTCATTCTACAGTCTGATCAAGGAAAGAGACTGCAGCTTATCATTGCTTCTGAATCACCTGCTACTCCTCAGTTAGAGCCTCATCACTAAAGGTTTCAGACTAGCTATGTACAAATTTATTTACTTCAGTGTTACTATTCCCCTTATTAGCACTTCTGAGATGAAAATTAGAGGGTTTTAAATACATTTACTCAACAAATTCATTCTTAAATTCTGAATTTAGGTTGTGTACATAATTGAAATGTTCTTGCGGTTTTTTTATATGAGATGGATTTTGTTAATGAATTTTACCCATTTTTGGATAAAATCGATCACTTTAACGTAATAAATTCAAAATTATTATAATATAGATAATCGTCCGTTAAAGAAGGTTTCATCATGCCTTGTATGTTAATAATTTTTTCCTATTTATGTTATTTGTGTTTTGAAAGAATTAAAGTTAAGGTAATCTTAACCTGCTGCTAAATTCATTGATGATTAAGCAGCATTTAGAATGAATTTTTTTTTAGATTTATAAAAACAACTAGAGAATGAAAATATATGATATCTAGCGTTTAAAAAGCTCTATGTGCATTTTTCTGTGAATTTTTATACTTATCTTTATTAATAGATGTTTGGTTACTTTGTGGGGATTATGTATAGTGAAATGTCTTGCTTCGGTGTGATATGATTTTATTCTGAAGTTCTTTAATGCTTATTTTCTCATGCAGCTATTTAACTTTTTTTTTCTTTCATATTTTTGAAATTATACTCTTCTGAATTGCAAAAAAGAAATTCCATTTTAGCTCCATGGTCTCAGTGGTGTATCTGGTGACTGTGAACAGCAAAGTATGCTGAACTATACATGGAAGAATAAGAGAATGACTTCTGTAATTTAAGCTTGGATATGCATCAAAATATGCTTTCAACACCACAATTTTAAAATTCATGGCCTTTCCATCAAATATGTGCTTGGAAATGAGCAAATATATATAGCGATCCAGCCTTGGCTTGAATTCATGTGATTGTTAATAGTATGATTTACATGCATGCCTCTCAATTCTTATATATATATATACACACACACATATCTAAACCTAAACTTTAATTTTTACATATATTCCACCTTACCTAAAATATGAAAAGGTGTATTTCACTTTTCAAATTAACAAAGAGGTCTTTTTGATGTAATATGAAAGTATTAGGTGAGATTATGCAATTTTGCCTTTTCGGTATTTAAGAAGGCTGCGACCGCGATTCGCGAATAGATATCCACTACATGTTCGATTCGATCTGATCCCGATATGATCCGGTGATGAATCAAAATCGGATCGAAATAAAACCACTCTTTTAATTTGGCTCATAGCTCGACTTACTTATTACGAGCCAATTTCAAACCGAGCTAATTTTAGATTTGATTTTCGAACGATTGTGATCTTCGAGACAATTTCACAACCTTATCCAAGAAGTACGAATGATGCTAAAATTAAGCACCACTTCAACACCAGTCGAAGCACAAGCTACAACTGATCACCAACCCTTGGCCTTTCGTGACCTCGGAGCCCATCATCCTCATGTTGTTTTCTCCATCAATGGGCCAACATAATTTTTTCCTAATTGACGTAGATTATTTTTCAAATGGATCAAAGCAAAGGCGCTTGCTCATATCACAATAAAATTCACCCATAATTTCATATGGACAAAGTTTATCTGTCAGTTTGGTTTAATGCTGTTCATCGTCATTAACAATGGGACACAGTTTGACGAGAAAATGTATCAAAGGAAAACTGGGTCGATGTCCTTCCGTCGGTCCTCTGAGCAATCCAAACGACTCCTTCAACATCAATCAAGCAATCTATGTTCTTAGTATCACATAAAATGGAAGCAATGTTGTCGATTGAATACAATCACTGCAAGTAGAGGGTCGCAACAACCTCAACATTCGATGAAGAACTTTTGGTTGATTGGTAGGAGGCTAACGACAAAGGGATATTGCTTGCACTCGACTTAATCAAAGAAAAGAAAACTGAATCAGCTCTCGAATAGGAGGGAGTGAAATGAAGAATGTCTCACTACTACAACAGACACGTTCAAGGAAAGGTCTTTGCCCTCGAAGATCATGTATTGAAGAAGGTTTATCCAACTGCTAGTGAATAGTCGATTGACAAACTGGATTAAAATTGGACTGATCCATTCATCATCGACCATTCAGACATCATCGAAGCATACAAATTCAAGGCATACATAGAAAAAGAGCCTCTCAAATGTAGAGTGGAGATGACCTCAAAAGATATTTTCCTTATAAAAACTATTCGTATCAACATGTGAAAAATAATAAAGGTGATTCTGTTTCAAAAAATATTGTAATATTTATATAGAAATATTAAAATCACGACTTAAATAATTATACATGCAATCTTATGTTCAAAAAATACTTGGGGAACTCGAGGAGTTTGAGCAAATAGATAGTTGGTCGCTACTCGACGAACTTGGTACCGGACAACAAAATCAACAGCAGCGTGGGAAGCTTAATTAATAGAAATTCTCAAAGCTGACAGTGGCAGTACAATGTCCAGTTGACAAAGTAAACAAAAAAAACTGGTCTGCAGTGCTCACACGTCATAAAAAATTTGCCTCCAAACTTAGTTTGGATTAAGCTCTAGAGGCGGTTCCCTACCCCTTTGAGGCAAGATTAGTGGTGGGCATCAATCAAATCACCCTAGAAGCTAGTTTTGACGATCAACTCCATAAAAGTAGTGATAAGATTTGCTTAATATACTCAACACAATGGGTACTTTACCAAAATGACACTCTGACCAAGAGACTGAGACTCATTAAGTGTAAGACGCGAATTAGGTGATAAGCATCTCAAAAACAAACAACTAAGTAAGACATTCAATCGATTAAAAGCAATCAAAATGATTGGCGGTGATGCAAGTTGCCCACCCACATTTAATGCAAAGAGCAACCCTCAAATCCCAAGCAATAAAAAAACTCAAATGCCCCTTAACTCGACATATATAAATCCCTAAATTTGGTTCCCCATTCATTAGCAAAAATATCTATGATCAATAGCACACAAATCACCTTAGTAGTAAGTCATGACGGTTAACCCCATGACAACAGTGACAAAGCCCGCTTAATACGCCTGATAAAAGGTGTGGCATGCTTTGAAGATAACCTGGTCAAGCAAATGGGACTAAAAGTGTAATACTTGAGCTAGGAGATAGACATAATAGAACCAGCCCAAAACCTATCCTAAGAAAACTAATTGAATGACCAACAAGCATTCATCACAACCAATTTACAAAACAAAGAAAAATGCAGTAAGGTGAAAATTACGAGACATTGGTATCCTCGGATGACAAAACTCACACTTCATTTTTTTGGGCAAAAGATTACATACTTTTTTTTATTTAAAAAAAATCATTATCTATTTTTATACATTTGAGTAAATGAAATAAAAATATTTTCCTAAGATCAGATGGATTAGAGCTGAATTAAGAGTCAGAGGAGCCTCCGTCGTCTGCAACGCTTTCTTCTTTCATTTTGGCAGGCTCCTCACTGCTATCTTCATCTTTGACCAACTCCTCACCACTATCCTTTTCTACTGCTACTGGCGGAGGTGGAGCAGTAAGAAACTTCTTTAATTCATCTAAGCGAGACCATTTGAAGTCCACTAATCCTGCCTGATCAGAGCGCTCAATCGCTAACTTTATGAGAAACCAAAAATGTGTTGGTTGGTCGGCCATGAACTCTTCCTTTGTCTTAATTGCTGTTTTATCCTTGAAAGCTTTGTTCTCCTCTTAGATAGAGAACAAAAACTTTGATAGAGTGTGTAGTTCACTCTCTGCTCATCTCAGCTTCACTTCAACAACGACCGCCCATTCCTCAACCCTCGCAGCTCTTTCTTCAACAACATCTGCCCTCTCCTCAGTCTTCACCCATTAGTCGTCTACTTCTACCCAGTCATTAAATTCCTTGAGTGGAGTCATGGACTAGAAGTGAGAGTCTCCTCAAGCCATGATGTGATGTAGACCAAAATCTTGCAGAATTCTCGGCGGATGAGGACTTGAGAACTTAGTCGAAAGTGTGAGTCCATATCACTTCAATGAGGGTGGAGGGGTACTTAGCCACATAAAGAGAGTTGACGTAGCAATCTCTCCTCAAACCAATCATGACAAACAGATCATCAGCTGGTGCTCAACTTTGTACCCTTCAGCTGAATGGAACCCATGTTGGAGGGGACCCTTCTGTTCTTCTTGGAACTAGGAGGAGGAGGAGCACATGAGTCACTAACAGGGACTTTTCCCTTATGACGACAAGATTCTTTTGCTAAAGCTAAAGTTGAAGTTCCTTCCCCTTGCTCAGGTTCATGTCATAGTTTGGGCTTTGGTAGATTCACTAGAGAAGGTTGATTGACTTCAACTCTCTCATAATATGGTAGGAAGGTCATGGTGGTCAGATGAGGAGTCACTAGTTTGGTCTCGCGCTCATCCTCTGACAACTCCAAATACTCAACATCGCTCACCATGAAGCTTGTGGTTCGGTCCTCCTCTTGAAGATGTGACTTTAATATACCTATAGAAAACAAAGAAGTTCTAGCCTTTCCCTCAATTAATGTCAGCTCGCTTGTCGAGACTAGTTGAATTACTAATGAGGTTTCAAAGATAAGAGTAAATGAATTCCACACCCTTGGTACTTTCATAGGCCTGGGAAAAGGACTCACTAGTGGCACATCGATTATTGGGGCATCATCAAAGGGAGCGGTCTTCTTCCGGTGCTTCTTTTATGTGGCCTTGGCCACTGCAGCTACCTCGCGTTGGGCCTCCTTAGCGTTTGACTCCACCCACGACTCCGTGATCATACCATCGTACTTGTTTGGTATTAAGAACTGGTCGACTGTCGTTGCATCAGTATATGGATGCGTAGAGAGTCCCCTTCTATCTATCCCCTTTGCCTTATGTCGAGTCCATGGAGGAATTAGCTCCTTCTTCTTGTACATATCTTCAGTTTGAACTATCTTGATTCCCCAGCTATGGAAGATGGCCTTACGAAGAACCAAAGCTACCAATCCTTCATCATTTTCTCAAGTTCTAGAAGTTGGAACATCTTGCTTGAGCCAAATTGAACGCTTCCGTTTAGGTCAACGCTAAATGAGAACGAGTAAGCAAAAATATCCAACGACCATGGAACCCCAACTCGCTGACATTAAACTATTAAAGTCACAATCACTGCTATGAAGTTTTGACATTATCCGAGCTGGGATGACAACATAGTGGTTGAAGATCGATCTCAGCTAATGTTAAAACATGAGACGAAACCCCCATTGAAATTGATCTTTGTAGAAGAAGAGATATTCCCCAAACGATTCATTCGCTCTCTCATGGATCTCAGCAGCCCGAGTTGGGTCGTTATTCCGAAGATGCAAGTCCTTTGGAGTAGGTCCACATCCCTGAGCGATATGATTGATCTATCTAGTGTTTGGATCGAGCCAAACTCACGAGGCACGTACTTTGGGGCCATCTGAATGAAAGAAGAAGATATAAGGAGCACTAAAATAAATAGACAAACAAGGAATCATAAAATATAGTGCGAGACTCCAACCGCTCACCTTTATATATAGGGAGCTCCTAGGAAGTGAAACCGTTATACCTCAATTTTAGGAATGCACATCACATCAACATGATTTTAAAGAGAAAATAAGTATCAAAATTAAATTTCTTTGAAATAAACAAAAAAACTCTAGAGTTTTATTCAAAAAAAGAAAAACTTTAAAACAATTTTCTTCGATCTCTTTGGCCAAGACTATTCCTCACCGAAGTAGCTTTTGGTGTATCAAACAACCCCTAAACTTGAACCTATCTACACTGTTAGCTTTACCATAGACCCAACTATCGGGTAAGTTTTTTGAAGGTCTGTCAACTCCTTCTGAAGGGATGCAACCTATTCCACATCTTATTTATTTCTTCACCTCTCAACATCCTAGTTATTCGAGCATACAAGTCATCCATCTCTTCCATTCGATAGGCTATAAACCCAAGGTAAATCTTTGTTCGTCAGTTCTCCCACCTAGGTTGTAGAATGGTTGGTCGATCGGTTCTCTATGTTCTCCTCACTTCGAGCTAATACCTTAGGTTTCTCCTTAACCACCATCCCTAACGACGAGTCGATGATATGAATCATGGCGGTTGCATCAGAAACAAACATAAAAAATAAGAAAATAACAAACTTTAATAAGCCAAGATAATCAAGTCTCCTGTACCTAGAAGTCAATTCATCTTAGTCCAATTAAGTGATAAGCTGCACTCACCAGTCGGTAAGATGGGTAGCGCCAATCTTCTCAGTCCCTCTGTCGATGGTAGCACACCATCAGCTTTTTACCCTCCGTGCACAAGGATCCAGAAACCTTCCACATAGGTGGATCAATCAGTTGGATGTGGGTCACTTGGGGAGGTTATGTCGATGCTCTTGTAGTTTGAGCAACCAAACTACTCCAATCCTCTATCCAGCCCTTCTCCTTTCAAAGCCCTAGAAGAGAGTTAAATTATCCTACCTCATCCACCGACTCAACTATCTTTTACTTCTTCGAGGAAAATTTCTTCTTCCAGACTTTGCTTTCTAGTTTCTTGCTAGCCTTGGGTGCCATCTTTCCCTCAAGCATCTTGTTCCCTATGGACCTTTTGCTTCCCTCTGACCTCTTATTCACCTCATAAGACGGTTGAAGCTTAGGCAATCCAAAAGCACTTTGCATCAGTTCAACATTGGGAACATCGTATGAAGGTTTATGAGCACTTTCCATGAAGGGAATAATTATTGCATACATTCGTCATCTACACAATTGTGTTCGATCTCCTAATTAAAACTCCTCCTATCCCAAAAAGTGTGTGGTAGTGGACCCAAAATTTAAAATTTTTTAAATTAATATTAATTAGGTGGCGTTTTTCCATTTTCGGATGGAAAAATCGCTCCCATGAAGGAGCCGTAAGAACCAACCTGCTTAAGCGCGCATACACAAAAGCAAGGATGATTGGCCAAGGAGTTCAATTGTTAAAAAGCTTTAATTACGAAATAAATAAAAAAATCAAGAAGCTAAATATGTATACAGAATAAGTACTAGCATAAATCTCGAGAAAATCCAACAGACGATAGGTAAAAAGAAGAATAATATAATGGGGCCCATGAGCATAAGACTAAGGGCTCGTGGGCAGAAAACCAATGGTCCCTCAACAAATTTCTATGGGTCCAACACCATAAGACTTAGCATCCACTAGCGAAAATACCTGAAGACTTACTTGATCAGATGCAACCTCCTTTAGTTGGCCGAACTAGCAAAGTCTGACCGAGTGAGAGTCATCTGAATCAAAAACCGTTGAGCTCTATAGGGTCACTGATATGCCTTTCATCATGAACGTATTCAAGGGAATGACATAACATCGAAATATATCTCAAGCGATGCCCCGAGACTCTTTATCTTGAGCTGAGAATTGGTCACAATGTACTTAACAGGACATCCCAAATGATCACTCTTGTCGATGAGTGAACTACCTATAGGATTACATTAATTTACCCTCTGCCTGATAGCTTAGTTTTATTTCTTTGACAGAAGTTTCCTATTCTAGGATCGATAGCCACAGCCAAACTAATACAGTCGACTGATTCCAGTTCAATCAACCCGAATAACATTAAAGGTTTGTTGATAATCTAATTCAATATAGGTCTCGATGAACTTATACATATTAGTTTCCGCAGACCATATCAAAGGAGGGTCTAACCAAAGGCTCACATATGTAAAATACGAAGAATAACCTACACAACCCATATTAAAGCATGGAATAATTTTATATATTGTATTATATTTCTCCATAAATAGGAGATCATTTCATGAATTAAATGTTACACACTCTTTCAAAATTAGTGTTCACAACTGTATATTTCTCAATGTCTCTCTCTCTCTCCCTCTCCTAACTTACGCTCTATTTATTGGATGTGATTCACGGACATATTCAGATTCAACACAAGTGTAAAAAGATATACATGTCATCTTGACCTAGAAGTTAAGAGCTTTTGTCTTCAATCTATAGATCCTGTTGCATATGTGAGGTCCATGAGTTTAAGGGTGTGCATGGAAAAAAAAAGTTTATAGTTTGGTAGGCGAACAATTTACCACTCTTTCTTGAAAAGTTTCAGTTAGAGTCGAGCCAGGTTGGTTCAAAAGAGGGAATGTTGGATCTGCAATATTGCATATATCACATATCCACTTACTAGTCCATGACCTTAATAAAAAAGAGGCTTCATTATTTTGCTTCACTTTACTATAGAAAATATTAAGTGTCACAATGGTCTGTTTTGGGTAGTTGTTTGAATAAATAGTTGTGAAACTGTTGAAAAAGAAGTTGTTGTTCAAAGAATTGCAGTAGTTATTATAACTTTTTTTAAGTCATAACATAATTTTTTGGCAGCCACCGTAGGTAGCCAAGTCTGATGGGAAAACACAGCATTCAGTTGTAGCTTTTGGAAAACACAAGTAAAATGCAGTTTTGCCAAATAAAAAAAAAACTATAGTTCGACAACACACCGTCACCGCACTGTCACCCCAAATGCACCCTAAGAGGGTGTTTGGTAGGATACTTTTAAGAGGATTTAAGTTTGATTTAACATAAATCCAGCCAAATACAATAAATATGTTAGATAAATCTATCATTAAGTTAAATCTAATTTTTACTTATTTTTTTTATTAAATCAGAATGTACTAAATCTACTTATAAATTGAAAAGATTTAGCACAAAAAAAAATATATCTTAAATAGATTTATATCAATCATATCAAATAAATTTAATTTTAATTGAACTAAATATTATCACAGATTTAGGCTTTGTTTGGTGCGGCTTTCTCTGTACGGTGCTGCGAGAGGCCACCGAAAATTACTGTTTGGAGCGATGTTTCTCTTGCGGCGCCCACGAAGCTGAGCAAAAAAACTACCGCGGGTGAGACCCCGAGGTCTGCGTTACCCCTCTGCTTTTTTACTCCCGTACCCCTATTTCTCCTTTTTTTATTTCTTTCGCCTACTTTAGCTGCCCTGTCGAGTGTGACATTACGATGCCCTAACCGTAGTTCCAGATATCTTCTTCTTCGGGTATAACTATTCCTAAACAATATTTTTTTTGAGAAATCTTTGGTTTATCATAGATTTGCACTGTGAAATGTTTCTTGTCTTTATTTGATTTTTGTGTTCAAATTGTGCTGGCCGGTTTGGTAGTTATTTATATTTGTTTATCTCTGCTTGAGAATGTTCATGCAATCCAAAATACAAATGTTATGCTTAGCACTCATGCGTTAGGGCATATAGTAAGCCAAAAGCGTAAGAAGAGGCAATAGCCCTTCATTGCCACTATTTTTATTCTCAGACCCACAAGACATCTCTAGCCCCCTTTTTTTTAGAATGCTGATGCAAACAACATTTTCTTTCAAAAAGTCAAAGGAATCATATGTCTCGATAACATGCAGAGACCCATAAACGAGGCAGTAAAGTAGATAACCTTTGAATAATTTGTTCCAAGTTATTTTATGCTTATGTATTGATTCTCCTATTTGACATATAATAAGAAAATTGTGTATGACAGGGCAACAAAACTTGGTAGCCACCATTGTGATTCTCACTTTTTATGAAACATCAGTAGTTTTTGTTTGTTAGAACATGCTCATGCAAACCAAATTACAAAATGTTATACTTAAAGAAGTTTTTTTTTCAATGACACACACACCTATAAATGAGACAGTAAAAGAGATAGTCTCTGAATAATTTGATCCATGCCATTTTATGCTTATATATTGATACCCCTTTAAGAAATATAGTAAGAAGATTGTTTGTGATAAAGCAACATAACTTCTTTGCCACCATTCTTTTTGACAGTCCTATGAAACATCAGCTGTTCTTGTTATGCTTAGAGAATCTCCTATTTTCAATGACACACAATAGCTAGTATCTGAATAATTTGTTCCATGCCTGTCAGCATATTTTAGGTTAAGTGTTGTATTTTAGAAAGGGGTCGTATACAGAAGTTGTCGGTGAATTTTAGATTTTAAATTATATATATATATATATATATATATATATATATATATATATATTTGGAAAGTAGTATTTTAATTTTTGAAAATACTTTTAAGTTTGAAAATTTTAAAATATGAAATCAAACCGATCTCACACCTCAGAAAGTTTATATAAACGAGCGCTACATCACAAACCTTGTATCTATCCTCAGGAATAGACACACTGTTTGATAATGTGGCTCGATTAAATAAACTAATAGAATTGTGACATCCGTTTGGTCTGCAAACCAATTTTATAAGCCGACAAATTCCCCTACTTAATATAAATGAATTAAGTAGGGTTTATATTACCTAGGTTCTTAAAGTTTCCTATAAGGGCAAACCCCTATAGTTAATTACATCTTCAATGACGGGAATCATTTAAGAAAACTCTCGATAAAGATCAGTAGTTCCGCTTTCAAGAATTTTAAAGTTTAAGGTTTCGAAGGATTGAATTTTGAAAATTTCAAAAGGGATCGAATTAAATTTAGAACAGTTATTTCAGGAGTCCAAAGGAAGAGAAGTAGGGGATGTCACGGACCCGAAGTGAGCTTCGGTGAATTCCCAACTATTCTATTATTTGACTTCAATTTGAGAGTTTATTTAATGTTTCAATACTGCCAATTTTAATTGATTAGGACTTATACTTGTATGATACGATCATACAAATAGCCTCGAAAATATGAGAGTTTATGTCGTACCAAACGACTACCTCGGAATCCTAAGACCAGTTAGGGCTTAAATTGCATAACATGATTATGTAAATGCCCAAAGAGAAATTGAGAATTTATGTTGCATTAGGCAAACTACCTCGAAATCCTATGACTTGGCTATTTAATTCTAAGGAAGGGTTAACCTGATGAAGACTTGTTTTGCTGTTGAAGATGACTGTGCTGCCCACTGTACTTGCTACAAGCTCCTTGTTGTTGCAGAAGGCTTAGTTTTAGAAGTGACAATCAGGGGGTGAGAAAAGTGTTTTGATTTAGATAATTTGAAAATTAAGATGACTTAGTGTTTTAATTAAAACAAATTTTAAAGTTGATTAAGCAGAATCGGTTAAGATCCTACGGTTCCATCATCCCGGCACCACTATTTTCATCGGATTCACTTAGTTCAAATGAATTTGCTAAACTCAACTGAATGAGTTCTACGCTTTCATTTAGACCATGGGAAATCTTGTTAGCAACACGTGGGTTATATCATCCGAGGGATTTCCGATCATTCAACGAGACATTTTAATTTTAGTTATAATTGTAGTTTTGTTTTGTTGGTGATTAAATTTTGAGTTGTTTAAACATGCTGGGTTCAATCATTTTCATGAGTTTATAAATGCGGGAAAGTAAGACATTTAGTAAATTGCGGAATGTAAATTGCAATGAACTTAAATGTGTACCTGGTAGGCACTCCCATCATTTTCACCTACATTTAAAATACATGTTTTGACATTTATATATTCGCAACAAATACCTAGGTAAAGCTAAGGGAAGGATATGGATATCTACCGAATCCTATAATGTCTGGTTGAAGTCCTATTCGACTACCAAGTCCTATGACGTCTAAGTTGTAGTCCTAGTCAGCTACCAAACCCTATGACGTCTAGATTCTTAAGTTTCGGTTAAAGATGATTTTCTTCATCAAAGAACAATGAAGTCTCACTGTTCTTTTAAACCATCCCATCATGTTAGGGAAGTGCTCAGAACTTAATTCTGAACATCTTCTTAAACATTTTAGGGATTATTTTAAGTTCAATTAGTTTCATTGTGGTGATGGATTAATCACCCAGGTTTAGTTGAGTTTTGACTCTTGCTCAGTGAACTTGGATGCTTGATTATCCTATGAGTGAGGTGGCATTTCATTTGATACTTCATTTAAGTGTTATGATAATGAAAGCCTTTTGGGGCACATTAGTTCATTAAAGAACTTAACCATTCTTAATTTGAACTTTGAGTTAATAGTTTATAGTGATTTAATTTAGCTATAAGGTTTTGGTTGATCTTTTCAAATGTTTTAAATTATTTTAAGCTGGAAAAGTATTTAAGTTGTTCAATTTAGTTAAATTTTAATATTTTAATTGGTCTTAACATTTTAGATTAATCTTAAATATTTTAAACTTATTTAATTTAATTATAACATTTTAATTATGAATTGTTCCAAATTAACCTTAATGTTTCAAATTTGTTTTAATTTAAGTTTTAAAAATTTTCAGATTAGTTTTGATATCTCAAGTTTGTTTTAATTTAATTTTGAATCATTTCAAATTAATTTTAATTTTTTTAAACCTTAATTTGATTATGAGATTTCAAGATTATTCCCTTCCTAATTATTAGTTTCAATTATAATTTTTATAGCTTAATTAATAAGAACTTAATGGTATTTGATCAAACCATTGATTAGGGATTCAATTTAAAGAATTAGAATCTGCTTATATCACATTCCCTAATCTTAATAATTCAAGCTTTAATTATTCTTCCAAAGTTTAGGTGATTTAATTAATTAAAATTTCCTCTTTAATGTTTAAGGTGATTAATGAGTTTGTACCCCTTAACTTCCTATGTTTCAATCATCCAAGAGGTAAATTAAGATCAAAGTTTTATCTTTCCCTTTGGTTTAGTTTAAATTTTAATTAAGGTTAAAATTCATTAATTACCTTTACACCCTCTTAAACTTGTTCATCTCATAATTTATTAAATTAAGCTCAAATGAACTTAAAATTTTTATGTCACCTCACTCACATGTCAATTAAGACATTAGAGGATAAAATGTGATTTTTCTGATTTTAATTTAATTTATAGAATTATTTCAGTGGAAAATAGGGATTTTCAATGAAAATTCCACAATATGACCAAGAAGAAGTTGCTATTCTTAGAAAAATTATAAGAAGTTCCCATTAATCAGAGGACTATTTGGACCAATTTTGGTGATTTTTTTACTTTTATTTTATTTATTATAATTATTTTGAGTTTTAGAGTATTAATTAATTATACAATAAAATTGAGGTGGAAAATTAAGTTTTATTTTTTTCTTAAATCTCTCAGATCCCAAGGAAGTTGGAGAAATAAATTTTATATTTTTCTGAATTTTCTTTGATTTTTTAGAATTATTTTAGTGAAAAGGTTCAAAAATCTATTTTTTAATATTAAAAAAGTACCCAAAGCCTTTAAAATTTAATAACTTTACTTAGAGACTTAGAAAAAATATTTGGTTAGTTCCCAAGTGATTAGGAGATCAAATATGACATTTTGGTGAATTTTAATATTTTCATGATTTTTTATAATTTTTAATTATTAAAATATTCAAAATTAGGTTAAAAATGAAATTTTTAGGAAAATTCTAATTTTAATTTTCTTAGACTCCTATGATATCAGAGAATGCCCAAAATCAATTTGAGGAATTTTTGAATTATATTTTAGGCTTTATGAATTTTTTAATTTCCAAAATGGTTAGGTTACTTAAAAAATTCATTTAATGGGTTAAACCATTTCCAATTAACTTCAAACTTTTTATGGGGGTTCCTATTAGTGGAGGATTGATTTCAAGTTATTTTGATTTTTTGTTTGCCCTAACTAATTCAAAGTTGATTTTAGGTTAAGTAGCGAATTATGTTTGTTTTTAATGTTTTAGTTCACTAAATAATTTTTCTAAGTTCCTCTATTCATAGGAAACCTACCCTAATTTTCCAAGAATTTTCCAAACGACATGCTAATTTTTAGAATTAATTTACCAAAAAAGGCATAAAAACTTAAAAAATAGATATCTTGCCATAGGGACCTTCTTTGACTTTGAAAAAATCAGGGAATAGCCCTAATTACAGAGGGAACAAAAGCCCCATAATCCCAAGTCATGGTGAATTGTGTATGTGAGTGGATAATTAATTTAAGGTTTACTGTATTTAATTAATTTAAAAATAAATACTAAGCAAATAAATTTGATTTTTCTTCCACATCATTCTCCTCTGTTCACTGAGCATGAGGGTATTTTTAAATTATTTTTATGTTTTTTCTATGCAAAGTTATGAATTTTTAAAGTGCATGTATTTAAATAATTAAGAAATTCCGGATTTTCTTACTTAACCAAGTAAGTGCCACCTCAACCTACGGCGACTCTGAAAGCACACGTGGCTTCTTCTGGTTGGGCACAGCCTTCTGAGTCAGTGCCACGCGTCTCCGCGGTTCTGTTTTATCTGCTCATCCAGCGCAATCCTATCCGTCCATTCATTACACGCGCGATCCGACGGCTCTGGTTCATCATCTCCGCCTGGTGTGAACCCACAACCGCACGTTTTCTAGACCTAATATCTCCCACATTTCTCAACCAAATTGCATGGGGTTTGTTTCTACATGCTCGTCTTGGCTAAACGAACCCATCCATATGGTTAAGATGCATTGAAATTAAACCAAACAAAATGGAGAATCACCGGAAGCTCGGGTTAAGCAGAAGTCTCCATACCTTGGTCCAAGAGGTGAAGCCTCTATTGGATGTGCTCGGCACGTTCGTTGGAGTCCAAGGAGCCTACGGATTGAGCCTCGAACGATGGTGAAATGTCTGGCTATTAAAGTGACCAAACCAGATTTGGTGTTCTGGCGGATAGAAGAAATGGGTGGCCTGGTGAGGGGGCTTTCACTAGGGAACTTCTTCTCAGCCTATGGTGAAGGTGTGGGAAGAGTTAATTTGGTTTTGGTGGAGATTCAGAGAGTGTCCTGGTTTCTGGCCTAAAATTGAACTCTAAAATTGAACTCAATCAATGGGGTTGAGCTTATCTTTGCTGGGAGGAGCTCTGGGAGCAATTTGGGAGGCTTTCCTTGAAGAAAATTTTAGCACCTTAATTTGGCCGAAAGGGGGTGCTTATATGGCCAGAGCCATTGGGCTGAGTTGGGGGCCAATTGGTGGGTGGATTCAGCTGCCTAAATGGAGGGAAGAAGAGCTCCAGTGGCAATTTTGGCTGAGGTGGCCAATTGTTGGATTTTCGATGAATTTCACTTGGTGGTGGTTCTCGGTTTTGGTTCCCTCCGGCGACTAGGCCGGCCGACAAGGACAAGGGAGCTGGCCATCAGGTCAGGTGAGCCAGAGGTTAGGGTTTAATGGTGATCAATCAACTTTGGGGAGATTTGGGGTAATGCAAAAGAGGATTTAGCCACTTAAGGGAAAAATTCCCCTAAAATGGGGGACCCTTGGTCCATGGCTCACCTAGCTTGGGTTAGGTGGATTTAGTGTGGTTCCTAGGGTTCAATTAGTGGCTGTGGAAATGTTGGTTTAGTCACATTTGGTTTAATTTGGTTCATTTGGGTCGAGGTTGGGCTAACTTGGGTTTGAGCTTGAGTTGAGTTCAAATGTCTTGAGCAACATTGTGTAAATGATTTCAATGAAAATTTTTCATGAAGACATGGAATGGGTTTGAGTTCAATTGATGGGTCAATTTAGTGGATTTTGGGATTTTGATCAATTTGGGTAATGTTAAGTTAACTTGGGTCTAAGTTGGGGTTTAGAACCAATTGAATGTTTCAAATGGTTTAGAGAAATGTGGTGAAGAGTTTCCAACATCAATTGAGAGGAAATTTTAGGATTAGGCCAATTAATTTGATAGATTTTGGGCATGTGTTCAATTTGGGTTAAAATTGTGTATTTAGGGAATTCAAGTGGATTTAGGCCAGGCTTGGGCTCAAATTGGGACAATTGAATGTTTCATGTGTTTCATAGGAGTGTCATATAGGTTTAGGATTGAAATTTTGGGGGAATTGGTTGACATTGGGTCAATTAGGGGATTTTAGATCATTTAAGCAAAATTGAGGATTTTGGATTTCAAGTGAAATTGAACACAAATGTGGGCCAATTTGGGCTTGGATTTGGTTTATATTGGTATTGGGGATGTTGAATTTAAGTTTAGAATTGAATTTGATCAGCATTGGGGTCAATTGGGTTGATTTGGTCTGACATTGGGTCCATTTGGGCTAAAATGAGCAAAGTTGGGATTTTGGATTAAATGTGGGTTAATTTGACGAAAGTGGGTTAATTTGACAAAATTGGGTTATGGTATAGTTGAACAAAATGAAATTGAGAATATTTGGGATTTTATGGATTTTTTTGAGATTTTTTTGAATTTTTGGAATTTTGGGCTAAAAAGGGTATTTAGGGTATTTGGAGGTTATTTGGAGTGTACTGGGGTATTTTGGTAGATTTAAGAAGTGAGAATTGTTTTGAAATGATTTTTAGGAATTTTGGAAAATTTGGGTAATTTCTGGGAGATTTGTGGTTGTAGGGGCAATTTAGGTAATTTTAGGCAGGTTTAAGGACCCAATGTCAAAACTAGAAGTTTTGGAAAAAATGAAATTTGGTTATGGTGGAGTGGGTAAAGTAGCTTAGATTGAGCCATGGACCAAGAAGGTGATCATTTTGAACATCCAATATGTTGTTTCTAACCCTCTTAGCCAAGGAGCTAGGGGTTTGGATCCAGCCATATGAGTGCTCTAATGAACTAAGAGTCAAGATTGGGTAAAGATGGTTTAGGGTTTAGGATGTGTGTAGGATTGTAGTGTGTGCAAGCTAGACCTCACCAAGACCAGGCCACCCAGGGTTGTCCTAAGGCTTGAGCATTTTATAAGAACTCATCCTTGTCTCCCTGCATATTGGTCCTAACCTTCCAAATGATTTGGAGGTTGATGGCCATCCATGTAGGATTCCAAAGAGAGTTAAGATTTTGTTTGAATTTATAAATGGTGGGTTCCATCTCTAGTCTTCTAAGATAGTCAAGAAGAAATCCTATGGCTAGATCCTAAGCACTAAGAGGAAAGAAAGACCTCACTAAAAATGAGGTCAACAATGCCATGCTATGCTTGTATATTGATACCCTCTGGGGCATATAATAATAAAAATGTGTATGATTGGCAATAGAACTTGGTTTCCACCATTGTTATTCTCACTACTATGAAACATCAACAATTAATGTCATGTTTGACCAGACTCATGCAAACCGAATTGCAAAATGTTATGCTTTGAGAAGTTATTTTTGTTTTAATGACACACACACTCATAAATGAGGCATTAAAATAGATAACATCTGAATAATTTGTTTCATGCCATTCTATTCTTAGATACTCTCCAATGGGCATATAATAAGAAGTTTGTCTGTGAAAGGCTGACAAAACTTCTTTGTCATAATTGTTATTTTAAATGTTATAAAACATCAGTACTTCCTCTATTTTATTCACACACACACAACCATAAATGAGGTAGTAAAACATATAGCCTCTGAATAATTTGTTTAATGTCATTCTATGCTTTGATACTCATACTTCTCTAGGGAATATAATAAGAAGTTTCTATGTGAAAGGGAAACATATATTCATTGCCAACATTGCTATTATAACTGTTATGAAACATCTGAACATCTTCTCCATTTTTTTCATTGACACACACACACCCATAAATGAGACAGTAAAATAGATAACCTCTGAATAATTTTTTTCATGTCATTTTATGCTTACATACACATACTCATATGGGGCATATAATGAGAAGTTTGTGTGTGAAAAGGAGACAAAATTCATTGCAACCATTGCTATTCTAAACTGTTATGAAATATCTATACTTATTCTCTATTTTTTTCACTGACACACTCTTATATATGAGTGAGTAAAATAAATACATTTGAATAATTTGTTTCATTTTATTTTGTACTTAAATACTGGTATTCTTCTGGGGCATATAATAAGAAATTTGTGTGTGAAAGAAGAAAAATTATTGCGTACGTACAGTGTCGCAAAGTTGTGTCCGGACTCCAATTACATGACGACACGTGTTTGTGTCGGCCCCATTTCTCAAAACACAAAAATACAACCGCGGTTGTATTCGAATATTCCAGAATACTACCATAATACAACCGACATATTTAATCACGCGGCGACCCGACCCAATTTTTTCGACATAAATAAAGCCGTGGTTGTATTCAAATATTCTGGGGTTTTATTGGAATATTCCCCAGTTTTATTGTGGTAGTATTCCGATAACAGAATACAACCGTAGAATATCGGTTGTAATTCAAATATTATGGTTGTATTTTTGTGTGTTGAGGGATGAGGCCGACACAAACACATATCGTCATATAATTGAAGTCCGAACACAACTTTACGTACGCTGTACGTACGCAATAATTTTTCGTGAAAGAAACACATAATTTCATTATCAACATTGTAATTTTAACTGTTATGTAATATTTGTACTTATTATCTATTTTTTTCCACTAATATGCGCCCATATACGAGGCGGTAATAGTTTTAATAACTTCTATTCCTCTTATTTGGTCGTAGGAGCGTGAAACGCACATAATATGTTGTGGCTCTAGCTGCCCGTTCGTTGGTTCTCCGTCTCTGCCCACACTGAAATGCCTTCTGTCGCTTCCGCTCCTTACTCTCCGCTTTCTCTCCTGCGTCCATGCCTCCCTCCCTTCACTTGCCGAAGTGACGGCTGCCTTTCCCTAGGATCCCTCCGCAATGGAAGAAGATCGCCTGTTGCAAGGCCTTCTCTTTCCGGTACTCTATTCTCCCTCCGCCCCTTCTCGTCAGGGAGGAAACAAGAGTTCTTTGAACTAGAAGAGGAGGATGACATGGAGGAAGATGAAGAAGATGATGAAGATGTCGCCGCGGAAGAGTATGTAAATGGGGTTTTAGCGACTGGGGCTTTTTCTGAAGATGTGAATGAGCACGCGGAGAGCGAGGAAGAGGACTTGGAGGTGGAAGTGCAGCACTCAGTGGGGTCTTCGTCTCCGTACAGCCATCATACGCGGCAGAGGATGGAGAGGCTTATAACAGAGGTTAAGGAGTTCGGGGAAGAGATTATTGATTTTGATGAGCTTGCTGGCGTCTATGATTTTCCCATTGATAAATTCCAGGTTTGTGAGCTTACATGGTGGACTTATCTTATGTCCGAGTTGATTTCTATGAATCCATATCTAATCTGTGATTTACTATAAACCTATATCCTGATTTATGCATGTGCGTGATACCTCTGGTAACTTCATAGTTAAATGTAGGCACCTAAGACTCATGAGCTGTACACCATGGTATTTCTTTTATTATTCTTTGAAATTACATGGTCTTTTAAGGGTTTATGCGGACAAAACATTGTACTTAAGGCGGTGTTTGGTACGCCATTTACTGGCAGATTCACCTATTGATTTAACATAAATCCGTCAAACACGAATTCAGTGCATTTAAATCCTGCTGTTTTCTGTGACGTTGGTAATCCCGGATTTAATAAATCCGGACTGGAGGCGGATTTAAGAAAATGACTTCTTTTTATCTGTTAAATCTTAAAAACAAATGTCAAACATTTGGTATGGATTTAACTGGATTTAATCTAAATAATACCAAACATAAATTTGGATTTAACATCACTGGATTTTCCGAATTTAGTAAATCCTACTTAACTTAAATCCAAGAGGGAGCCAAACACCTTAGAATTCGAAGAAACTGTCATGCTGTATTTGAAATGCATTCTGCGGATGTGTGTGTATCCCGATCTTACTATTTTTTTGAAGTAACTGGTGTTAAAATGATGGATTTTCTGGACTATTAATGAAGCTGGAAAGTGTTGGCGGGCTTACCTGGTAGGTGTGGAGATTTCATCTCAGGTTCAATGTAAGACGCCCATCAAACATAAATATTGTCCAAGCTCGCCTTCTAAGCTAGTATTTTCCACTGAGAACCCTTTTATGCGGTTCTTAATAGCTCTTAGAATTAAGCTACTGGTGATATACTACTGCGAGAGCTGCTGCATTTTCTGCAAATTAATTCACAAGGGTCTCCTTGTTCAATCCCTTACTTTTTGTTGTGTCCATGTGGTATTTCTATTGAAAAGTTCATCTTTGCACCAAAGCTTATCTGCTCATGGTATGCTACACATGAAGGAACATCAAAACCATACCCCAATTATGTAAAATCTAATTGGAAAAGTTTTTGTGTAATTCAGTTTAATTTGATACAGTTTAAAGGTGTAAAATCTAATCAGACTAATTTGCTTGTTAGACTATACATTTTGAAGGAATTTGACTTCATTTTGATTTTATTCACTTATATTTCTTAGGTTTTTAATTTTTAATTTTTACTGTATTCTATTTCTACATAGAGGTTAGCCATCCAAGCATTTTTAAGGGGTTCATCAGTTGTAGTTTCTGCACCAACTAGTAGTGGGAAGACATTAATTGCAGAAGCTTCAGCAATAGCTACTGTTGCTAAAGGAAGACGACTCTTCTATACAACCCCGTTGAAGGCTTTGTCTAACCAAAAATATCGAGATTTCAGGTATTTGCATTATCGAATTGAAGCTTATCTGAAGAAGTTTTTTAGTTGCTTTCATTTTCTAAATATTGCTGTTCAGTTGTCAAATTACATGCTTCTCTTCCTTTGGTAAGGTGCTAGATGTGCATCATTATTTATGCGCATTACATTTGTTCTCATGTTTTCTATAAATTATAGGTAAGAGCATTCTATTTGTGCATTTTGTGGCTTGAAATGGGTTGAAATAACTTGCCAAAAGTTATGTGCCTTACCATGATCATCAGTTACTTTATCAGAGTTTTTTGGGTTTATCATTATGCATTCTCATCAACCAATCGTTCCTTTAAACTACAACTTGGGGTGCTAATTCTATTTTGAATATTTATTTTTACACAACTTCTAACCATTTTATCTTTGGTTAACCATTTTTTCTTGTAATCAATCCACTAAGTTTTATTCACCTACATTTTCTACTCTTATTAAATTCTCAAACTAAGTTTATTTTTTATTGATTCATCTTTAATAAGCTTTACTCATATTGCCTCTTGATTTTTGTAATTTTTATATATTATTTTTGGTTTTATGTCACATCCACATTGATATTCTCATGTTTATCACACTTAGTTTGGCTATCAATGGCTTTGTTGTTGCCCATTATATGGATCCATGTAACAAGGCTATCTAACTACTCTTTCATTAAATTTATCTCTAAATTTCATGTTGCTCTCATATTGTATAGTACTATCAAGAAAGTTTTTCGTTATAAGTACCCATATTTAACTTTTGAAGTATCCCAATTTATCTCTAATTTTTAATAAGAAATGCATTATGTTTAATAGTCAAATACATAACGTGTTATTTTTATTTTCATAATATAATTGTGTCACTACCGGGCCTGGTTGCTTCGAATACTAAGACAAATATTTTCATTTAGTAAACAAAATTATCCAACATATAAAATAATCATTTTTAATACACAAATTTTAAGCTACAAACATTTGCTCAGATTTAAAACTTTTACGACTAAAAGAAATTAAAATTGAATTGTAGTACCTATCTCTATGAGCTTTTCGACGTCTTTACACGTGCTCCATATGATTCATCTATTCTATAATAGATTTTCCTAGAAAATATTAGCAATTGAAGGTATAAGATAAACTATTCAGTACTTAATATATTTTAAATTATAATAATTATCATTTTATTATTATTTGTAAAAACACAGTAAACAGTAAAGGGACCATAAACAATAAAAGAAACAACAAAAAAATCAATTTTCACTTACTTTTATACGTTTTAATTACAATATTCGCTAATAGAAGTCACAGTCTAAATGTACATTAAAAGTATACATTTAACTTTTTTCCAAAAAAAGATAGGCAACATTTTTATTTTACTTCTCATTTTACATGCACGAGTACATTGCATCCTTTGTCAGTATCATCTAGAGGTGACTCCAAATATACATGCATATATTATATATATATATATATTTTATTTGACGTTAGAAAAATAGAAAACTTACATTTATTAAAGAAGGTGCTCAAAACTGTAAAAAAATTGCAATTAATTTTATAAATAAAAAAATTATTGTAAAATAAAAACATATTTACCCATATGTATAACCTTTAGTTGATTATTTTTTCTCAATCAAATTATTCTTTTAATGCACCTATAGTAACAAATTAGCTTTGGTTAGTTTCTATTTATTTCTGTCATCTTTCATATTAATTATAATGCTATTATTTTTATCATCATCATCATTATTATTAGATACACTCATTAATAATTTTTCTGCTTAATTAGCTAATTATTACTTTATTTGAAAAAATATTTTTATGATTCAGATAATTGGTCTTTTAAACATAGAATCTTAAAATTTGGCTTTAATTTAAGCATAATTTATTTAAGAATTTAATAGTTAAACAATTATTTAAGCTTCATACTTGAAAATTTTCTACATTTTTCGCCTTATTCTTCTCACCAAATGCCTTAAACATTTTTTAATATAAGGTTTTCTGGAATTTAACTGAATTAACAAGGAATCAAAATTTTTAGCACATTGACAAGTAATTAATTAAAATTTCACATATAAAAATTTCAAGTTTATTACCTAAGCCACACACTCTATCATTCTCCTCGCAACCTTCCCTACTTCTGTGCTCAAGTATGTATTGACTTAGTTGAGCTTTTCCATATTTAAAAAAATGCCACACAGACGTGATACCTTGGAAGTTGCTGCTCAGCTTTCCCCATCCTTGCTTGTAGATGGTCGGATCTGAACACTTCTGCACAATGAAAAGCCTTGCTTGAGCCGTTGCTTGAGGAGCTTAAGGAGCTCTTTTAAGCTTCTCTCAAGTGTAGGAAGTGATGCCTGAGTAGAGAGGAGTTGCTCGGCATCCCTCTACCATTCCTCATTTTTCGCTGAGCCCTAGACTGTTGAGATGCTCTCAAACCGCTCAAAGCCTCTTCTTTTCGGTTCGATTTTGTCCTACCTTCCTCCTTCGATCAGGGCACAAATTTTTTTGATTGTAGCTTAGGTGCTCGATCGAGTCCTTGCAAGCTGCAAGATAGGGAAAGCTCTCGTCTTTCTTGCTCTTCTTCTTCGTGGCTTCTCTCCCTTTTCCTTTGCTCGCTTTCTCTTTCTCGCTCATTGCTCTCGTGCAGTGGGTTCTAATGAAAGGAAACGTGGGATAAGCCCTCATATACTTTCTCTTGACGGCGGGGATGACAATTGAACGACACCTAAGAAGTAGGTGTCATGAGCAGAAAATCCTTTTTTTTATGTTAAATTAATTGAAGATTAAAAGCTTACTATTACAGTCTCCCATTCTTGTGAAATTTTCATATAAAATTTTCATCCTCAAAATTTATAAAATACAATAACATAATCCATGTCTTACTTAAATGATTGTTGATGGTGTTCTTTCATTTCCGATTCTTTCTCTCAAGTAGCATCACTTTCATAATACGAGTTCAAATTGAATTTATCCACTTCTGATCTGCTTCACATCACAGTCTATGATTCCTGTGATTCCTCTATAACGATCAGGTCGGGTTGGATATTTACAGGGTCCGTGACAAACTTATTAGCCTCTTCAACAATATACTTTCAAAGCAAAGAATATGAAATATATTATGTACTTCGTACATATTTGCTGGTAGGGCAAGTCTATAAGCCACTTTTCTAATCTTCTTCAGAATCTTGTAGGGCCCAGTATACCATGGGCTAACTTCCCTGACCTTCCAAACCGTTTCACACCTTTCATAGGATCGACCTTCAAAAAAAAAAAAATCTCTTACTTCGAATTTACCTGTTCGGTGCTTAGCATCCTAATGCTTTCTCCATGTGTCTTGAACCGCTCTCCGTTATCACAAATCTATCAGATCTTCTCATCAGTTTAATTAACTAACCCAACATTAATTATCTTCTTTTCACAGTTTTTCCCCAACACAAAATTGTTTTGCATTTTCTTTCATACATGATTTTATATAGAGCCATATCATTATTGGTCTGTAAGCTATTGCTTTCGGAAAATTTTATTAGAGATATGTGCATTTCCCGCTTCTCACTTAAATCATGTTCACAAAAGCAAATCTTTTATGGTTTGGATCTATCTCTGCTTGATCGTTTGTTTGTGGATGAAATGCTGTACTAAATGTTACTTGTGTAACCAAAGCTTCTTAAACTTCTCTCCATGGTCGATGTGAATCTACTATCTCGATTTTATATAATTGACTCTGAGACTCAATGTAATTATTCATCTATATAAATTGTCAAACTTATCTATAAAATCCATTTGTTTGATAGGTAAGAAATATGGAGATTTAGTCAGAAACTCAATAATCACCCATATAACATCATGAATCTGTTTTGATCTTAGTAGCCCAATCACAAAATCCTTAGCAATGTCTTCCCTTTTTCCTTATCATGTAGGCAACGATTGTAATAACATATTAGGCTTCTGATGTTGAGTCTCAGCCATATGACAAGTAAGACACATTCCAACAAAGTCTGTTACGCCGCGCTTCAACCCTGACCATCAAAATATGCTTTTAAGCTCCTGATACATTTTTTTGGTTCTTGGATATATGTTATATCTCGAGTAATGTGCATCATATAAAATTTCCTTCCATAAATCATTCATATCGGGATTACAAATTCTATTTTTATATCTCAACAATTTTTCTTCATCAATTTCATACTCCTCTACTTGATCTGCATTTGTCCGGTCTAAAATTTTTTGAAGCTTAGCATCGTGTGATCATACATCTCTTATCCTATTTTTCAAAAATTGACCGAATGAGTGTTTTATCCAACTGTGCAAAAATTTCATCATTTGTTGTCGCTACTGATAACTGTAAACACTTTATAACTTTAATTAGCTCTTTAGTTATTTAATTAACCAATTTGCACTGTTGCTAGTATTTTTGCTTAATGTATTTGGCACTATATTTGTTTTCCCCATGTGAGAATATATATTCAAATCATAATTTTTAATAAGCTCAAGCCATCGTCTTTGCCTTAAATTAAACTTTTCTGCGTGTATAACTTTAAGCATTAGTGATCAGTGAACACTTCAAATCTGACTCCATATAAATAATGTCTCTATAACTTCAAAATATAAATATGACTGTTGCTAATTCTAGATCATGTGTAGGATACATTTTTCTCGTAGTTTTTTAGTTGTCTAGAGGCATCTTCCTATTTTATATAATGACATGTCCAAGTCCTCTAAAAGATGCATCACTATAAATCTAGAAGCCTTTTGTTTTCGAGGGGATCGTCAATACTGGTGTTGTCTTCAATCATATTTTAAACTTCTGAAAAACTTCCTCACAACATTATATCGACTTAAGTTTTACTGCCTTCTATTTCAACTTGGACAAAAATATTGTAATTTGACAGAATCTTTTAACAAATCATCTGTAATAGTCGACTGGACCTAGGAAACTTCGGACTTCTTTAATAGTGGTTGGTCTGGGCCATTCAATCATCACTTCAACTTTGTTTTGTTTCATTGAGATACTATCACTATGCCCCTAGAATGTTATGCTCCTCAACCATAACTCACACTTTGATAATTTGACATAAAACTGATTTTTTCTTTAGTGTTTACAAAATTGTGCGAAGATGATTTAGCTTCACCATTTGAAAAGATTAAAATGTTATCCATGAAGGCAATGACAAATCTATCCAACAATGGTTTAAAGATTCTGTTCATAAGATCTATTAAAGCTACAGGTGCATTTGATAACCTAAAATGCATCATCACAGACTCATAATGTCCATATCTTTTACAATATAGTAAAAATCCGCTTATGTGGGCCAAAACATGTCTAACATGCTTCATGGGCTTGATAAGCCCATCTATTCAAAGTATAAAACCATCTCTGAAATAACCTTCGGAGATGGTCTACTGACCCCACATATTGATATGTCAACTATCTTGTACCAGCTGCTGAACTGACTTGTTTGATTGACCTGAGATTCACCTAGAAAACTGATAAATCATATTCATTCTCCAAGCTTGTCTTAATGGTAATACTTTGAATTGATAGGATTCAAAAGTTCAAGCCTGACGTTATTGATTGACATAGGCTGCAAGCTTATTTTTGAGTTGCTTGACACCCACGTCACAATTTTTTCATTGAGACACCGTGGACAAATTTTAGACACAACGATTTGTATTTTAGTAATGGGCTTATACATGTTAAAAAGAGGAGATCCAAGGAGGGAGGGGATTTTTCTGGATAAACCCTCTCTTTCAGACCTTATTTGGAAGATCTCAGGCTGTTGTAACTCTCTCGTGCACTTTTGCTTCCTCTCATATCCTTTTTTTCTCTTGCTCGTTAGATTTTCTTCTCTTTAGGGGAAGGATCATTGCAAGAATATATAGTCACATATGGGGACACATCCATTCTCCTTTTTTACCTCTTTACACAGGTCTCTCCCATGTTGTATAAACTCACAAATAATACGAGACCCAACATCCTAAAAGGATTCAATAGGTACTGAAAAATGTTTCTGCTATCTCATTTTTTATAATTCTTAGCCGATGATAGATCAACCTTTGTAAACATAGAAGCTCCATCAAATTGATCAAAAAGATCATCAATTCTTGGTAACAAGTATTTGTTTTGATTGTGAGCTTATTTAATTTCCGATAATCAACACATAATTGATCCTATATTTTTTCTTAATAAAATGGAATGGGGGTCCCCAAGGGAATGTACTTTGTCTAATGAATGATTTATTTAATAAGTCGTACAACTGACTCTTTTGTTCTTTTAACTTTTTGATTGCCATCCTATAGGGTGCCTTCACTACTATCTCTCTTATTGGAAGCAAGTTTGACAAGTCATGTAAAATGACTTCTAGGTACTCCATTATTGTTGGTATATCCTCCAACTTTTTTGGTTCTTTCGTAGTGTCATTGACTTAAGCTAGAAATCTTTGGCACCCTTTTACTAGCAATTTAATAGCCTTTAAACTCGATATCATTATATATAACACTTCTCTTTCTCCCATAAATTTAAATTTCTTCTCACGGGATATTAAATTTGGCTATTTTTTTAGAGCAATTTATAGTTGCAAATTGATTGGATAGCCAATCTATCCCTTTGACCAATTCGACTTCGGTTAATGGTAAAACTACCAAATTTACCTTCAAGCTTCTATCACATATGATACTTACTCACATAACAATTTTCTATTCGCCATTATGCGAGTCCAATTAAGCAAAATGACTAACATAGTATTAGACATCTTTATTGAGTCCAATCCTACAGTTCTCACAAATTCTTCTGTGATAAAGGAATGTGATGTCTAAGCATCCAATAAAATTCTGACCAATTTATTTTGGATAGTTATGATAGATATAATAAAAAGAATATAAAGTCTAGAAATAAATACAAATATGACAAAACTACTTAAATGAAGAAATAGTTGTAATGACGTTAGGCGAGCCCTTCGCTTCTTGTTGAGTTTGTGCATAAGCCTTAGGTTGCACATCCGGGCTGTTGCGACTCTGAGCCGGTGTTGATTCTGAAGACTTAACCTACCTTGGTTTACCAAAACTCATCTAAGGAGGTGGAGCACTAACTCTAGTATCTATAGAAGGTCTCTGAACCAATGATGGACGCGATCTCGCAATGTGTCCTAACTGGTGACACTAAAAGTACGTATTGATGCATGATAGACATTCCCATCTATGCGCCTTTTCACACTTTAACATAAGTTTTCACACTGCTACTACTACTAGTGTCGCTATCATTTGATTTAAGCTTATTCAAACTGGACTTCTTAGATTGGATAGACTCAGTGGCTTGCCTAGATATGGTCCTCTCATCGCCGCTCCTCTTTTGAAAATTGCTACGCCTCTGCGTAGCTCGTAATTCAATATTTGTCCTCCCTACTCTCTCAATCAGAATTGGATAATTCTCAATGCCTAGAGGAATTGAAGGTTGTCTAATAACATCCTTTAATCTAGATAGAAATTAATGACATTTCATTCTGCATTAGGGATTAGCTGTGATGTATATCTGGGCAACATTGTGAACTCGACTTCATATGTATGATGGAACGTTCATATTGCACCAACGTGATGAATCTATTTTGCATTTGCCAATCATGAGAAGGTCTTCACAAAATCCTTCCGCTGGATTAGGCTGCTGTGTCATCCCCCGAGCTTCTCCTATTGCTACTCTTGCCACCGCCTCTCTGTTCCTCCCGCGAAAGCAAAGGGGGCTAATATAACTCCTCTCCTGAGGGCATGACATACTGTCAATGATATTTTCTATTCTTAATAGTCAGTTCTTGGCCTCTATTAACCCTCCTACTCTTGAAAAGAGTTATGGTCTTATATCTTGGAACTACTTCAGATAAGCCCATCGATGCTCTCGCTATCATTGGCTTGGATTAACCTTGAATTAGTCATGTTCACTGTTGCCATTATCTAGGTAAATGCTTCCATGGTGATGCTAACACCACTAATGAGTGATCAGTAAGTGCTGGTGGTTTCAAATTGTGTTATTCAACAGCTCTAGCTTTTCTAGTGTTCTCTTCTATATCTTCCTGATTTATTATATCAATTGTCCTGAGATATCAAAATTTTATAATTATTATCACGAACATTAGAATTTCTATTTAACTTAAATGGTAATTAATGATTTTCCTAATAACTCTTTTACTATGATTATCTTTTCATTAGCCCTATAATTGGCTCTGATACCGCCGTTGTTATGACTCGGCCCATGATCTTGGAATACTAAGGCGTGAATGGTTTGTCAGATAGAAGAAACTATCTAAATATTTTCATTTAAAAAAAAAATCATCCAACATATAAAAGAGACATTCCATCCCACATTTTAATTTACAAACATTTATCTAGATTTAAAATTTTTGCAACTGAAAGAAAACCAAAAGTTGAATCATAGTACTTATCTTCTTGAGCTCATCGACGCTTATACACATAATCTATAGGTTTCTTCTATACTATATCAATTTTTCCTGAAAAATGTTGGCAACTGAATGTATGAGATAAACTTTTAAGCGAGTAAAATATTTATAAAGTTATACTATTTTTAATTTTAAAAATATTTTGTAAAAATACTATAAACATAAAAAGTCCTTATGCAGTAATAAAAAACCGTGAAGAATTTATTTTTTGGTTATTTTTATTCATTTCAATTACAATATCCTTTAATGGTTGTCATAGTTTAAACATATACTAAAAGTATACATTTAACTTTTTTCAAAGCCCAACAAAAAATATATAACCATTTTCATTTTACATGCAAGGGAATATTGTTCAACACTGCCATTGCTATTCCCAAGCTCCATATGTGAAAACAGAATGTTTCGTTAGCTTGTTAACAACTAGCAATGTAATTTTTTTGTGGAAAAAATTATGAAAGGAATCTTTTGAATTATTGTGCACATGCTAAGACATCTCCAGGAAGAGTGCGGTGTATGACCTGAATACAGTGAAAAGTGTGCATGGGCTGCTACACTAGTACCCAGATGTAGTGTTAAATAAGCAATTGTTCCCACACTACAGATAAATGTGGAAAAAAAGTTCGTCTATGAAATTAATATTAGAGTATGATCTTGGAATATAAGTGCTCTTACAGGTAAATTAATGGAATTAATAGATATTATGGTTTACAGGAAGATAAATATATTATGCATTCAAGAAATTAAATGAGTTGGAGAAAAGCTCAAGGAAATTGATAACTTAGATTCTAAGTTTTGGTATTCAGGTAGGTGTCAAACTTTAAATAGTATTTGTAATTATAAATAAAAGTTTGAAAAATAATATTGTAACAATTAATAGTATTTGTACTAAAATTAGTCCTAAAAACCGTTGTTATACTAAGATTTTTAATGTTATAAATACTTCATCAACTTAAAGAAAAAATTTTTATTGAAGAAAATTTAAATGAACATTTTGGTATAGTAGAAGATTGTAAAAATATTTATAGTGACTATGGTTTTGAAGTGATTAATGAAGAGGTTAGAACTATATTAGATTTTATTATAATTTATGATTTTGTTATTTCTAATATTTTATTTTAAAAATATTTATAGTGATTATGGTTTTGAAGTGATTAATGAAGAGGTTAGAACTATATTAGATTTTATTATAATTTATGATTTTGTTATTTCTAATATTTTATTTAAAAAAAGGGATGAATATATTATTACTTACAAGAATGAATATAATAAAACACAAATTAATTACTTATGAGAAAATATATTGTTGATAATATAAGATTGAATATTTAAGTGCTCAATATCAATTATTGGCTCTGGATTTTAAGATGAGAAGTCGAAAAATAAGAAATAATATAATGAAATATTATCATATAAAAACACAAATAAAATTATTTTTGTAAGTTTTAAATTTTCATGATCATAATGTTTATGAGAATCTAATAATATATGGGATAAAGTAACAACCATTATTAAACAAGTGAGAAAAGATGTACTTGAAGAATCAAAATAAAAAAAATTTATAAATAAAAATAATTGTTGGTGAAGTAATAATGTGCAAGAAAATATAAAATATAAGAAGTTTTGTTAAAAAAATTAGTTTAAACGTAAAATCTTATAGAAGTGGAAAAAAGAGTTTAAGAGAATAATTTGTGCTGATAAGAATTCTGCTTGTGATGTTTATAATAGATTTGGTATTAAAGAAAGTGAATGATATATATACAAACTAGCCACAAAAAGAGACAAAAAAGTAAAACTTTAATTCAAGTAAAGTGTATTAAAGATGAAAATCAAAAGTGCTTTTTTAGAGGAAGATATTCAACATAGGTGAGTGAGATTTTACAAAATTTTGATGAAGTTTTTAAAAATGCGATCGAGCTTATTGATCTTAATATCATTAATAATAATAATTTTTTTCATTTTTACAGTTGGATTAAGTAAAAAGAAAGTTGGTGAGGTTTTAAAGAAAATAAGGGTGGAAGTTCAGTAGGAATTTATGGTATCCCTATATAATTTGAAAAATATTTAAGAGATTTGAGAGTTTCTTGGCTTACTAAACTTTTTAATATTATTTAAAAAATTTAAAATATTCCTGAGGAGTGGAGAAAGAGTACTTTGGTGTGCAAATGAGTGTTGTCCCCATTTTTATTAAAAAAAGGGGATGCACATGATTGTGCAAATCATATAGGAATTAAATTAATTTGTCATACATTAAAATTATGTGTGAGAGTAATTGAACTTAGGTTAAGACGTGATGCAAAGATTTTTTATAATCAATTTGGATTTATGTCAGACAAGTTTACTATGGAGGCTATATATTTATTGAGAGGTTTGATGGAGAAGCAGAGAGAGTAAGGATGATATATATATGATTTTTATTGATTTAGATAAAACTTACGATAAGGTTCCATGAGAAGTTCTGTGAAGAGTTCTAAAAAGGAAAGATGTTGATATGACTTATATTCAAGTCATCAAAGATATATATACTAGAGCTGTTACTTGTGTTCGAATAAGAGGATTGGCCAAGTATATTCCTATTTAAGTTGGATTACATCAGGGATCGACTTTAAGCCCATACCTTTTTGCTTTAGTAATGGATGCTCTTACTGAACATTTACATGAGAATGTACCTTGGTGTATACTTTTCACTGATGATATCCTTTTTATGGATGAGACTAGAGAATGAGTTCAGGAAAAAACTTGAATTATGGAGGTTTACATTAGTTTAAAGGCCTTCTTTTGAGTAGATCTAAAATCAAATACATGAAATATAATTTTAGTAGTAGTACATCTTGTGGTAGAGTTGTAATAATGGGTGATCTAGTTATTAGAAAGAGTGAACATTTTAGAGATCACAGGTCTATTGTTCAAAGTGATGGTGATATAGATGTGGATGTTATTTGTATAATTCAAGTTGGATGGTTGAAGCAGAGGAATGACTCAGGCCTACTATGTGATAGAAAAGTACCGCTTACTTGAAAGGAAAATTTTATAAGATGGTGGTGAGACCTGCAATGCTTAATGACGCATAATGTTAGCCTATAAAAAAGAAGCATAAAATTAAGTAAAGTGTTGCTGAGTTGAGAATGCTTAGGTGGATAAGTGACTTGACACTTAGAGACAAAATGTGAAACGAATGTATTTGTAAAAGTGTTGGTGTAGCTTCAATGTCAAACAAAATTAGATTGTCAGTCTTAGATGATTTGGTCACATTAAACATCAAACATCTGATGATTCAGTTAGGAGAGTAGATGTTTTAAATTTAACTTATGTTAAGGAAGGTCTACCATGGAAGCTATACATTTATTGAGAGGTTTGATGGAGAAGTATAGAGATAATAAGGAGGATCTACATTTGATTTTTATTGATTTAGAAAAAGCATACGATAAGGTTCCTAGAGATTTTCTTTGGAGAGTCCTTGAGAAGAAAGGTGTTGATTTGACTTATATTCAAGTCATTAAAGATATGTATGCTAGAGCTGTTACATGTGTTCGAACTGAAGGAGGATTGACCAAATATTTTACTATTTCTGTTGGTTTATGACCCACTTTTAATATGTTTGCAATTTATGTTTATAGCAACGACACCAAAAACTTGATCCCGCTTTAAATATAGATATATGATTTACGCAAGTATACGTATCGTATCAAGAATACGAGACTCAGTGAAGTTCATTGTATCGATCCCATGCGAAGCTTTTTAACAGATTTGTTATCAGCTAAATTTAAAGAAATTACTTACTAATAAAGTGAATGAAAATTTAAAGTAACTATAATAAACTAAAGTAAAATAATGCTTGAAATAAGTTGATTTAAATAATTTAGAAAAAGTATCATTCTCCTTGTTTTTAGAAAATTAAGTGAATGATGAATTTAAATAAGATTTTTTTTAATTGTATTGTGACAAATAGGAGCATTCCTATTCTTTACCCTTTGGTCTAAGTGCGAAAGAACATTGATTAATCCTATGTTTGATCATCGAATCTGCTATATTTAGTATGATATCTGGCGCCACTCGTAGCTCCACGTTCCCTCCACTCGAAGCTAGCATCTACACTTCAAATTCTCAAACAATGAGATCAAATTGAATATTTTAATCGTCACACTAAAATGTTCGATTCTACGTCCGATAATTAATATTTCACTGTTTATTTGCATGACTAGGCTTCTGAACTTCCTCGAATATTGGATGTAATTTTTACTATAGTTGATAATTCAACATATTTTAACTACTTCAATTACGTAGGATTGAAAGTAAATTAAGTTTTAAGTAAAAATTATCACGATTTATTTTCTTTATATTAGTGTCTTCTATTTAATTTCATCAATCCGCGTAATTTTCATAAATGAGGAGAAAAGCTAAGAAAACTACTTCGAATGCGTAGGAATAAAACAAAGCATGGATTTCATTTAAAGTTAACAACAATAAACAGAGATACTTTATCTTAATTTCATCAACGCCAACTTCATCGAAGTTCTTTGACTCTTCCTTCTAAGATGCAATGAGCTAAATAAAGACTCAATTAAACTAACGAACTCACTCAAACACACTCAAGCTCATCTAAATTAGACACACACGAAACGACACTTAAGACACTGTAGAAAGAGACACGATCACTGAGATTCGGCCTCTATTTATAGAGGTAAGCAAAAGTCCGAGGGTGCTTAAACACCTCTTGAAAAGTGTCCGAGTTCAATGTATATGCATTTTGAACCGTCTCGCCGTCGGCGGAAACGACCTCGCCGTCACGGGAGCTTCAGAAGGTCTTCGAACCGCGCGATCTCGCTGTCGGCGGGCTTCAGGCTCATTGTCGTCGGCGAAGTAGTTATAATTCCTTCGAAATTCTCCTCACGATCTCGCCGTCGGCGATCTCGATCTCGTCGTCGGCGACTTAGTTCAATTCCGTAGAATTCCTCCTTTTCGATCTAAATTTGCTCCATTTCATGCTTTTCTTCCATCACTTATAAATCTTCATTCTCGCAATAAAATAAAGGAAATACGCTTTCTTTAAAGTCGCAATTTCATCAAAAATAGATATGAATTTGTTAATGTATTTTTCTACGATCAAAATCCCCACATTTAATTATTATTTGTCCTCAGTAATTTTAATACTTAAATAAAAATAATGATTTCATAATGAATTTTTCAATTCGGATAATATGAATTAAATTTAAATAACATTACGATAAAGTTAAATATAAATATTTACGAGTAATTAAATTAACTTTTATAGAGATAAGATTATTTAGTTATCGTGTCTAAGATTTCAAGTTTCTATTTATTTCAGTGAATTAATTATATTAAAAATAAGTAAATTACTTAAGATATTTAGATGATAGGAAATTCGTGAAACACTATTTAAGTAAAATACTTAATCCACAAATATAACTTTAGAAATATAATTAAGTTTCTTTCTTTAGGTTGAATCTATTGGCCTGATTTTTGATAAGCGCATATCCTCAAGGTTCTCCTCACTTTATGTTTTTTCTTTCTTTCTTTTCTTTTGGATTGATTTTCAATCCTTCTTTTTCTTTTTTTCTTTTTTTTAAGTGAGGATTATCGTATCCGGATAGCGCTTGTTAATAATTTTGAACTTCAATTTCTCTTCCTAAATTTGAAACTTGAAATATTTCGCATTATATATATTTCATAGCTTTTACTTTATTGAGTTTCTATCATTTCTTTTTCACTTAAATACTTAAGAATTTTTAATTTCAAAATATAGTTTTCGCTTACTTTAAATAGTTTACTTATATTACATTAATCCTTTAACCAAATATCTTATTCCATTAATTAATTGAATTACTAGAAATATTTTCTTTAACTTTATATAATAATTAAATAAAGTAACTCATATTTATTGAATTGAAAATTACTTATAGAAAATCATTTAATAATAATTTTTGAAAATAGAAATTGAGAACAATTTTAATAATTAAATTTTGTATTTTTACCTTCCCCAAACTTAAATTTTTCTATCTATACTACGTAGTGAAAAAGGAAAGTATATATTAAAATGCATCATACGCTTGAAGCTTTAGGTATTTCTTTTCTTTGAAATTTTTGCGAGCTTTTTCATTACTTACGTAGTTCGTACTTTTAGTATTCTTCCACATATAATATTTAAAAGAAAGTGCGTAGGATGAAATTTTTAAAATAAGTATCAAGCATATAAAGAAAACTTAATCTATTACTACACATACATTTAAAACTTAAACAATGCATTAAAGAAAGACTAACATCCTATATATATAAAAAAAATTGCAACTAATTTAACACACAAGAAATCTAACGTCAAAAACATAAACAAACATATCAACATTCATAGTCCCTAAAAAGTACGGAATAATCACATCTAAAATAATAAAGTTTCCCAAAATAACAACAAATCTAAACAAACCAAACAAACTAAACAAAAAGCTCTAATATTCTGCATCAAAATCCCAAGCTATGTTATCTCCCTGATCTCCATGTAAAGAAAGTCGAAGCAAGCTGATATCTTGTGAATAACGGGAGCACTCGGGAAAGATAACATCTAAATCACGACTCCTATATCGACGTTCGACACCGTAGTATGCGATCTCGTACTTCGAATGTCGCTGAGATATTCATTATCATAATCGTGTCTTCTCTCCGGACCTCCGATCCTTTGATCATATGCTTAAATCTTCTTTCCATATTTTCTCCAAATAACTCAAACTCTTTCTACTCGGGGTCAATTCATTCATCGAATCTTGAAGGGTAGGAGTGGTGTACTGAGGGGTGGATCATAACTCAGTAGAAGGTATATCTCTACTGAAGAAGGTACATAATCCTTTGTCCCGGATCTCCATCCTTCGTGGGATTCATATTTCTTTATATTAGCTCGAGTAAGGAGTTTCATAGGTTTAATCCATTCATCATCATCTCTCTCTCTACTGCAGGATAATTGATGAAGTGCGTAGATAAGGCACGGGATGTCCTGAGTCACTCCTCCACTTCATTTCAACGCAATAGCTAATATGTTTTTATATATAACATTTCCACATTAATACTCTTTTGGTTCGAATACGAAATTCGAACTCGTTACATCTCTTGTTACCTCACTATGGTGGTAGGTAGGTAACGAAGTAGAACAAATAAAATAATGCTGAGAACTTTAGATGTTGCATTTAGCATGTAGAGAGAGAAGTTTACCAGTTCACTGCTTTATCTTGCGGACTCCTTTCCCATCGGTGAGAAAGTCGATCACCTCTTCAGATGGTCCTTCCGTAGTCCAAAAGTTTCATATTCACTCGGTATATGTTTATCGTACTTCATAATAAGCGTTTATTCTAACGAACGTTGAAATCTACAAAAATCCTCTAACCTTAACCTAGGTGCATCTTCATCCCGTGTTAAATTTGCATAAAATTCCTTTACTACTTCGCAATCTTGCTACTTGGTAACGAAACGAAATTTTCCCATCCTCGCTCCTCGAATGATTCGCTCAACTTCTCCTCCTGGATTCTCGAAAACTCGATCTTGAATGCGTTTTCTTGCTCTGTATGTTTTGAAAATATCGCGTTTGTGTCGGTTGCATTAATGAATCGGGTTTCGTCATAATCTATTCGCCGCTTTTGTCGTGGAGCCATTTCTCGATCCGTAAAATTTGCAAAAATCTTAGCTAAACTCCAAAATATTACTTAAAAGGCTTCCTACAACAACTAAAATCCATTTAAATCGATTTTTATGAAATTCTTCCAAGTATTTTTCTACATTTCAAAATTTTTCAAAATTCTCCGATGTAGAAGAAATCAATGGTGAAAATAAAAAATTTTTGCATAGGAGTGAAAGCTCTTACAAGGAAGATGAAATCCGATGTCAAAAGTGTTGAAATCGCCTCAAATCCGAGATCTCTCAAGCTCTAGGTCGGTTTTTTTCGAAAATTTGAGGAAAGTGATGATGAATAGTGTCGGTTGACCGGTCAAATATGTCTTTTCGCGTTCTCGCTGTCAGCGAGATTTTTCTCGCCGTCGGCGAGCTAATTAATTTCATAAGGCAAAAATTTCAGGAAAAATCCGTCGTCGGCGAGCTCGGTTTCGCTGTCAGCGGGTTTTCTCCTGTCAGTGAGATAATTCTCGCCATCGTTGAGCTTCCAAAAATTTTAAATTTTTGAAATTAGTCAATCATTTTCAACCTCGAATTGCCTTTAATCAATCTTCGATCACTGAATTCGATAATAATACGAAGATTAGATACTTTATACTCACAAAAAGTCACACAACACAAACAATATAACTTTATATATGAAATCATGAGATTTACAAATTTCACCCTAATAACTTAACACATACTTAACTTAAATGTTCAAATCTATAATACTCAGCATCGCAATTCACACCACAATACTCTAAATGCTGAGACATAACAATTTACATAAAGTCTCATCAAATCTGAGATGATCAAATCAAAGTTCGACTCATAATAAAATCTAACTCCAAATCAAACACACATATATATACAAATATAACATAAACATATAAATCTTTCCTGATTCTTCGATGTACGAACTAACATCTTCTCCGATATTTCGATGCGACGCGAGTCGCACAAATAAATTGTAGAAAGGCACGAAGGAATTCTGCGATAGATTCTTCATTAATCCATCCTTTCGTCTTAGTAGATGAATAAAGCTGGCTCAGGATGTCGGAGTATGATCGAAGTGCTTCCTTCATTCTCCAATCAATATGATCAAACATATCGGAGATATTAGTAAATGGAATTCATTACGTTTCGCAATTCTTTCTCCAATCCTTTAATCTTCTTCGGAATGAAATTAGTCTTATCGATAAAGGCGCTTCCTAAAGGATTGTTACGTGATGTTCTGTCGAAATAACGATAATCTCATCATTGTTATCCGAAGTGGGAAATATATCGGTAGGATCCAATGGTTTCAGTGGTAAAAACACTTTTTCCAAGCCTCATAAGAAACTTGGTACTAACTCGCATAAAGCGAATATAGTAGATGGGTGTCCAAGTCCATGCATTGACCGCATGCACAATTAATCCCGATCGCAGACTTTACTTATTATTGATCCAACATCGATAGGTAATCCAATTTGAATACGATAGTTTAAAATAACGCATTCCTTTGAAACTTTATTTACTCTCATGAGTCGGTAATAATTTTGATGATATAAAGAAATGCCAGTCTTTGAGACAGGGGTTAAGAGTGATGCGAGAAAAGCCGACATACCCGTCTTCTCGTAACTCACGATCATCCGGTTCGTCGATCGAGTATCTATAGATTTCGTTCATATTGTATCTTGAAGGCACAAAGTTGGAATAACGACAAACAGATGTATTTTCTATAGAAAACAATTTATTTACCTTTACAGGAGTAAATGTTACCCATCTTCCTCTGACGTAGACATTTCCATTGGTGATCGCATGTAAATTAGAGTAAAATTCTTTAACTACTTGGTATAAGCTACAATGGATGTTGTATAACAAAATACTCTCCCAATCGTCGTTGTGCGATCATTTCTTCGATTTTGTAGTAGAATTCTCTACTTCCTCTCGTTGACGAATCTCTTTCTTTAATAAGTCTTTTTCATTGACGCTTTGTTAAAAATTCGTCGTGCCTCCGAATCGACGAATTTTCTCCGAGTTGAAAACTTCGGTTTTGTGGTTTAAGAATTTGGAGGCCATTTTGGATGGAAATGATTGGTCTCTAGTCGTTTCTAAGGAAGAAAATGGTGTAAAATCGGATTTGGAATAATTTCTTACGAAGGAATGGCTTAGATCCTTCCAAACCGCACGAAAAATCTTTAAGAACCAAATTTTCAATTACCTCGCCGTCGGCGGAAGTTCCTCGCCATCGGCGACTTAGTTATAAACCGAATGAAGTAATGATCCACGATCTCGCTCGTCAGCGAGCTCGAGCTCGTTATCGGCGAGATTCGTAAAAATCGCCATTTTCGCTCTCGGTCGAATATTTTCCGATCTCATCGAATAAGTTGATTTTGTGATGATTCTAATAAAAATTTGAGTAGTAAGATTTGTTTTAATAATATAGACTCAATAATATGTAGATATTTAAAAATAAAAGATGCTAACGTCGTTCTCCCATACAGTGACTTAGTTTAACGTCGTCAATCGACCACAATTTAGTTAGTGTTCGAGTTGACTAAGCATTAAAACCTCTTTAAAATTTGGTCTTATTTTCGAAATATGGTTTTTATCTATGTCTATTTACTTTAAATTTATTTCCTGTTTTTGGATCTGCAATTTCTATAGTTACGTATGAAAATATTTGAGTTATGGTGAAAGGTCCTAACCATCGAGATTTCGATTTCAGGAAATAATTTCAATCTAAGTATTATAAAAGTGAAAACTTATTGTCTACAGTTCAAAATTTCTACGATTAATCTTCCGATCATCGCCATAATTTCATTCTTTCTTTATAAATCTTATCATTATCATATGATTCGTTTCTTGGATTCTTCGAATTCGTTTAATTGCAATAATCTCTTCTACGCAGAACTTCTTTCATATTATAATTAAATTCTTTAATCGCCGATATCTTTATGTTCAATTCATTCAGTAAGTAGATGAGTTTTTTCATATAAGCGCTATTAGGAGTCGTTCCGATCGGAGTTTTATAAGCGATCCTGTATGCTATAATGCAGGTGTCTAGTCTTATAGATCAAGTCCGATCTATTAGGATTCTGCGTACTTTCTAATATACGTTTAATTTCTCGATTAAAAGCTTAATTAATCCATTAGTTTGTGGATGATAAGCGAGTTGATATCTTATGCGTAATATTATATTTTTCTACTTAGTTTGTGAATATATTTGTTCTAAAATGAGTTCGTCCGTCGATGATAATCACTCTCGGCATTCGAAATCTAGTAAAAATATTTTTCAATTAAAAATTTTGAAACACTTTTAAGCATCACACTTAGATAAAGCTTGTCTTGATCCATTTTGAAACATAATCAACAACTACTAATATATATGAGTTTCGAAATGATCGGAATAAAAGGTCCCATGATCTAATCCCCAAACATGAAAATTTCAAGTTTCAATATAAAATTCGAGGCGTTTCGTTTTTATCGATATGTTTCCTACTTCTTTGGCATTTATCGCGGGTTTTTATATATACTATATACATATCTAAATGAAGTAGGCGGTAGAATCCAGTTGTAGAATTTTATATGCGGTTTTATACGTCCGAAAATGTCCTCCAACATCGTAGTCGTGACATTCTTGAATAATTGGTTCGGTTCTTCATAAGGCACGCATCTTAATAATTAGATCCTTACCTAAAAGTATGATTTAAGTATCGTGAATGAATTTTTTTTGTTGTCGCAAGTTAACATAGGTGGTAAAATGTCACTTACAATATAATTTACTATATCACATGCCAAGGTATTTTCAATTCATTAATATTATATAATTGTTCATCAGGAAAACTGTCTAAAATTTCATTATCGGTATTAGATAATTCACTGATTTTTAATCTTGATAAATGATCTGCAATTTGATTATCGGTTCTCTTTTTGTTAATTATCTCGAAATCAAATTACTTGCATTAATAATATTTATCTAATTAATCTTGGTTTAGAATCTTTCTTTTGCATTAAATATTTTATAGCGAGAATGATCGGTATGCACAATACGTTTAGTTCACTATTAGATAATGCCAAAATTTATTAAAAACATATCTACTCGCTAATAATTCTCTTTCGATATGCTGTATAATTTATTTCGACATCGTTTAGAGTTTTCTTAGCATAATATATAAGCTTTGAAAATCTTATCATATCTTTGCTCGTCAAGCGCTCCTATACACATATCACTAAGCATCACTTGCATAAGCTCAAATGGTTTCTCCAGAGTTAGGTGAAACTATTATAGGTCTTAGTAATTAATTTATCTTTTAATAATTCGAAAGCATTCGAACATCTAGTTGTAGAATTCAAATTTCTTGCCATTTTCGAAAGTTGGCATAGAGGTTTAGTAATTTTTAAAAAATCTTTAATATAACGTACGTAAAATCAAGCGTGATCAGAAAACTTCTTACACTTTTACCGTAGTTGGAGGTGGTAATTTAGTTATTACTTGAATTTTTGCGAAGTCTACTTCCATGACTTTTTCGAAATTTTACGCGTATATCTAATACGCACTTATAGTCATAAATTGACATTTCTACGATTGAGAAGCAAGATTAGTTTTCTCGCATCTTCAAATACTTTTTCAAGATGATTTAAGCATGTGTCAAATGTTGTTCCAAATACGGAGAAATCGTCCATAAATACTTTTATTCCATTTATCGATTAATTTACTAAATATATACATCATACATCTTTGGAATGTTGCGAGTGCATTACATAGTCCAAAGACGTTCTTGAACAAAAATTCCATAGGATGTAGTAAATGTAGTTTTATCTTGATCCTCAGGAGTAATTTGTATTTGATGATAACCTAGGTATATCCATCTAAGAAGCAAAAATACTTTATGTCGAGTTAATCTATCTAACATCCTGCCAGTGCAGAAATGGTAAAGGGAAGTGATCTTTTCAGTGGTATGTGTTTAATTTTCTATAATCAATACGTATTCGCCATCCAAGTAACTTGTCTTTATAGGGATAAGATCATTATTTTCATTAGACTTTGATGATCACTCCTCCTTTTTGGTACACTGATGAATTAGTGCTTACCGCAAGTTTATCGTGAAATAGGATATATAATATCGTTATCTAACCATTTTAAAATTCTTTCTTGACTACTTCTTTCATTATCGGATTTAATCTCCTTTGTGGATCTGCTTTAGGTTTATGTTCGTTATCTAAAATAATTACGTACATACTGATTGAAGGACTAATTCCTTTAATATCACGTTAAAGTCCAACAAAAATTTTCTTATATTTTTTTAATGTATCTAAAAGTTTTTGTTCTTGAGATTCATTTAATTCGGATGAAATAATAAGCTAGTAGAGTTGAAGAATTCACTAAGTAAGCATCTTTAAATAATTAGGTAACATTTTTAACTCGAGTTCATGAGGGTTAATAATTGATGAAAGCTATATTTTTTTCGGTATTTTACGTGTTATCCAAAAATTAAATTTCTCTTGAATATAATCTAATTCTTCATTTATCTCGGATTTTTCGATTAATTCAATATTTTCTTTTTCTAATTTTTCTTCTTAATATTCTTTAAAATATTCTTTTTGTAAATGATCGAAGTACTTCAATTCGAAAACACTCATCATCTTTTTACATACGAGGATATTTCATTGATTTATCGAAATTAAAAGTTACTTTTTAGTCGTTTACTCTCGTAATTAATTCTCACTTTCGAACATCAATCATAGCATTTTCCAAGTAGTTAAAAATAGTCTTCACTAAAATGATAGGAATTTCTTTATCTTCTTCCATATCTGAAACAATAAAATCTACATGGAAGATAAATTTATCCACTTTTCTTAATACATCTTCGATAACTCCTTAGGATATGTAGCGAACGATCGACTAATCGAAGAGTTATCGAAGTAGGTGAAATTTCTCCCGATCTAATCTCTTAAAAATTGATAGAGACATTAGATTGATCTTTCGCTCTTAAGTCACATGAAAGCTTTTCCTTAGAATTTTTCTCCAATAGCATGAGGTATAGTGAAACTACTAGGATCTTTTAATTTTTCGGGAAGTTTTTTCGAATAATAACACTACACTCTTCATTAAGTCTGCAACCATTTCATTATCGGTAAATTTTCTTTTTTTATTTAGAATATCTTTCATAAATTTTACATAGTTTGACTATCTGATTCTAAAACTCACGAAAGGAATATTTATCATTAATTTCTTCAAAATTTCGAGGAATTTAGTAAATTGTTTGTCTTTTTTATGTTGAATTAGTCGTTGAGGAAATGGTGGTCGAGGTTTTCAATGAAATTTTCATAGGTATTAAAGGATTTTTAAATTTGGATCTTGTTGATTCTTTTCTCTTCAATTTCACTTACTCTTTTTGACTTTCGAGTTCTTTTCGAATTCGAGTGTTAATTCTTTTCAACTTCGTAATTGTATCGCTTTAATTTGTTCATTTCCCTTGTCTTTGGGATTTATTTCCACTTTCTATAGGAAATGTTACGGTATTCATTATTAAGTGCGATAGCTGATATGTTGAAGTTGAGTTTCGATATTTTTGATAAATTGTTCATGATTTTGTAATTGGTTTCGCTTGTATTTGTAATTGATTTCTGATTTTGTAAATGTTGACTCATATTTAATATTAATTCTTATAGATAATTTCTTATCTTTAAATTGAGGATTATTATTATTAAATCCAGGGTGGATAATTGGGTTTATAATTAAGATTTCCTTGATTAGATGGATTTCTAATTGTTGTGTCATATTATTCATCCAATGGTTGATTAGTTGTATTATTATTACAATTAAAATTGGGATGATTTTTCAGTCAGGGATTGTAATAATTTGCATAAGAATTATTAGATTACATTGTTAATTGCATTAATTGTTTCGTATTGAGATTGAGATTCTATAAGTTGTCAGAGATGAATTTTCTTCGATATAGTTGAGAGTAATTCATTCCAAAATGATCTAATTTTTAGATATAACGACGGTTAGTGAAGCTAACATAGATATTGCATTATTTTCATGAATATCTAGATATTTTTTCGATTCGTTATATCAATGAGACTAATTGAAAATTATTAGTTGTCATTTCTTCGATTAGTGCGTAGAGCTCATCAAATAGTTTTGACATTAATGATCCTCCAAGTAATGACATCGATGATTGATCTTAAAGATCCTACTAATCCATTATAGAAGTTTGGATAATTAGCCAATCTGATAACGCATGATGTGGGCGTTTCTAAGAAGTTATTTAAATCTCTCCCAAGATTCATATATTGATTCTCAATTAGTCGATTAAAAAAGTTATATCGTTTCTAAGGCTTAATGAGTTTTAGATGGCGGAAAATATTTAGATAGAAATTTTGTGATAATTCTACCAAGTTTTAATAGATCAAGTCTTAACGAATTTAATCACATTTTAGCCTTATCGCTTAAGAAAAAGGAAAAAGTCTAAAGTCTAACAAAGCGTCGTTAGATACTCCTTCATATTTGAAAGTAGCACATAGTTCTAAAAAACTAGCAAGATGTAAATTAAGATCTTCAGTAGGTGAACCTCTAAATTGATTATTTTGTACAATTTGGATAATTGCAGGTTTAAGTTCGAATGAATTAGCAGCTACATCAGGGTTTTGAATAGTTAAATGAATTTCATCTAATGTAGGGTTGGCATAATCTCGTAATGGTCTTGGTTGATTGATATTTTCATTTTCGAGTATATTTGCGATTTGTGTTAAATTTATAATTTCTCTTTTTTGTTTTCTAATTCTTTAATTGTACGCTCTAATTACGAATCGTAAGGTATTAAATTTTTTTTCAAATTTTCGCATACAATTTTATAAAATAAATTTTAGATTAGTCAGTTACTTTAGTAAATAATTTCTTTACTTCCATCTGCATGTGCAAAAACTTGACCACTTTTAATATGTTTGCGATTTATGTTTATAAGTAACGACACCAAAAATTTGATCCCGCTTTAAATATAGATATATGATTTAATGTATAATGTGGATTTTACGCAAGTATACGTATCGTATCAAGTAATACAGAGTTCATTGAGTCACGGTTATCGATCCTACGGGAAGTTTTTAACGATTTGATATCGGTTAAATTTAAAGGAATTCTTACTTAATAAAGTGAACGGAAATTTAAAGTAAGCTATAATAAACTAAAGTAAACTAATGCTTGAAATAAGTTGATTTAAATAATTTAGAAAAAGTATCATTCTCCTCGTTTTTAGAAAATTAAGTGAATGATGAATTTAAATAAGATTTTTTTAATTAGTATTGTGACGAATAGGAGCGTTCCTATTCTTTACTGCTTTAGTCAGAGTCTGAAGAACGTTAGTTAATCACATGTTTGATTCATCGAATCTGCGGTAAAATTTGGGAGGATCTTGACTGTCACTTGAGCTCCACGTTCACTCAGCTACGAAGTTGACATCTATACTTAACTCTCAAACAATAAGACCAAATTAAATATTTTAGTACGTCACACTAAAATGTTCGATTTACGTCCAGATAATTAATATTCTTTATTTATTTGCACCCGCCTTCAAAGTTGTTGACTTACTTGAATATTGGATGTAATTTTTACTTATAGTTGATAATTCAACATATTTTAAATACTCGATTAGCAGGATTGAAAGTAAATTAAGTTTTAAGTAAAAATTATCACAATTTATTTTCTTTATATTAGGTGCTTTATTTAATTTGATCAATCCGCGTAATTTTCGTAAAACGAGAGAAAAGTAAAACTACTCGGAATGCGTGAATAAAACAAGCGTAGATTTCGTTTAAAGTTAACGACGATAAACGAGATACTTATCTTAATTTCATACGCAGACTTCATGAAGTTCCTTTGACTTTTCCTTCAAGTCGACAATAACTAAATAACGACTCGATTAAACTAATGAACTCACTAAACACACTCAAGTCGAGTAAATTAGACACGCACGAAATGACAGCTTAAGACACTAGAAAGAGACACGATCAGCTAGGATTCGGCTCTATTTATAGAAGTATGAGGTCCGAGGGTCTTAAACGCCTCTTCGAAAAGTGTCCGGGTTCGATGTATATGCATTTTGAGCGTATCTCGCCGTCGGCGGAAACGGCCTCGCCGTCGGCGGAGCTACAGAAGGTCTTCGAGCCGCGCGATCTCGCCGTCGGCGGGCTCGGGCTCGCTTGTCGGCGGAGTGGTTATAATTCGTTCGGAAATTCTCCACGATCTCGCCGTCGGCGGTCTCGATCTCGCCGTCGGCGACTTGAGTTCGATTGCATGAATTTCCTCCTTTTTGATCTAAATTTGCTCCGTTTCATGCTTTTGCTTCATCACTTATAAATCTTCATTCATAACGATAAAATAAAGGAAATACGCTTTCTTTAAAGTGCGATTTCAATTAAAAATAGATATGAATTTACTTAATGTATTTTTTTGTGATCGGTTTAAATCAAGGATCGGCTTTAAGCTCATATCTTTTGCTTTATTATGGATGGTCTTACTGGGCATTTACAAGAGGATGTACCTTGGTGTATGCTTTTTGCTGATGATATCCTCCTTGTGGATAAGACGAGAGAAAAAGTCCATACCTGATGGTGGGAAATAAATTTTATTTATTTATGTTCTATAACTAATTATTAACGAATGAAAGTGCTACTAATCAAATTAAATTAAAACAGTATAATATAATTGATCTCGTTACTAATTGTCCTCATCTTCTATAAACATTTTTGATTCTATCGCTCATCTTTTAATCACTTATATTAACCCGAAAAGTTAGTTTAAAATAACAGAGAATTAAACAAAACATTGAATACTTATATTCCTAAATTGTAGTAATATAAGGGAAAAGAAAGTAATATGCATACAGACTTTTAATAAATCAATATAAATATTTGATATTTTAGAACTATGATATTATTCAATGAATCTTACTATATTAATAACATGTATATATCTGTATAACCGTCATATGAGCACAATCTAAAAATTGTACTACTTAAGATAGTTCAATATCAATATCATTTTTCATTTACGTGCATGAGTATCTTAGTGTTTCTCCACTAATACCATAAATGGGTGATTACATCATAGTTAGTCATGCATATACAAGCAGTCAATATAAACATATCAATCATGTGCTTATCACATTCAATTCATTATACTATATAACATATACCAATACATGATAGTAAGTAGCTACAAACATTCATAACAATGTGACCAATAAACGAAAGAATATATAAATCAAAATAAAGTTTGTATAAGTATCATTAACCACCAATACAAAATAGTTGAGAAGAATCAAATTTTACCATAGATTAAAATTACAAGCACTTATCTCGATGTCGATTAATTTGCTATTTGATTTATCTTGAAGTCGATTTTTTTTTTAAAATTAAGAACCTAATATAAATATGATATTTATATTATAAAACTTTAAATAAATTGTTATTTTAATTAGCTATTAACTCTACATTGTTTATGTATAAAATTTTTCATATTTTACTTTTTATAATTCCGCTAAATTTCTTTTCAATAAATAAATACACACACACACACACATATATATTAATTTTATTGTTAAATCAATTAAATAAATATTATTAAAACTTACCTCGGTCGAGACCTAAACGATGCTTGGACAACTTCTTCCTCCTCTTGCATGCGTTGGCTGGGCGACCTCCTTCTCCTCTTGCATATGGCAACTGGACACACAAATCCCCTCCTCTGCGCACGGGAGAGCTTCTTCTTCCTTTGCACGTGGGATCCACCTCATACCTCGTCTTCCTTTGCCTTTGGTTGTGGCTCGACGCAACAAAGCAACATTGTGATCCTCCTCTTCCCTTAAGCACAACACACGGCTCGCTGCGTCGTTTTCTCGGGTAAGAAAGCACACAACACCTCTCCTTTTTCCTTCCTCTGCTCTTTGACCACACGCACGGAGCTCTCACCTCTCGCGTCGATATATAGGGTGAGCTCGCCTTCTTGGCTTCTGCCCCCTCACTTTCTTTCCACCCTATTCAGTTTCCCGACTCCTCACTTCTTCAATTCTTCATTTCCTCTACCCCGTGTGACTGAAACAGGACGTCACTATTTTCCCTACTTACAAAAGTTTCATCCTTAAAATTTTAAAACAGGCTGCAAGTCATATCTCATTAATCAGGTCGACATTAGCTATCCATAAGTTTAATGATAAAAATTAAAGGTTATTTTATTAAGATGAAAAGTAATTACCATAAGATAAGTATCCTATACAATGTGGCTCAAATATACTTCAGATAACAACAAATGGTTATTAAAGCAAGAAAATATGCTAGGAAAACACCCTTATATATAAAAAATGCTAAACTCATCAGTCCTCGTCATCATCAACAACAGTAGGTTCTTCAGGCTCACTATGAGTGAGGGAATAAATTCAAGGCTGAATAAGCTGCTTGCTTGATCTTGATTAGGAGCTGAAGCTATAAACTCTATCCTTTTCGACCTACTTGCAGTCTTTTGTGAAGGAGCTCTATCTGATTTCTGATCTTCAGTGCTCTTCTGGCCAAGCGATGGACAATATTTTGCTATATGTCCAGGTAGACGACACTAGTAATATATGTTGGAGCCTATCAATCATTCACCCTTATGTTGTCTTCCACATTTGCACAGGTAACTACATTAATATGAGTTGTATCTCTACTTAATCCATCTGAATTTTTCTTGGACTTCTTCCCATTGGATCATTCTGATCGATCTACATGTTCTTATTCATCAATATTCTTCCTCTCATGCTCCTCCTTACGATTTTGAGTAAGCTGATAGTCGATCTTCACACTTCTAGCTCGCTCCACTAATACCGAGTATTCATCGATCTCTGAAGGCACCAACAGCTTTCTGATCGTTTTCTTATGCTTCTAGTGTATCATTCTCCCCTGCTTGTAGCTGCTCGGAACCAAATACTTTTGCACAAAGAAAAGCCCTGCTTGAGCCGCTCCTTGCACTAGGAGCTTAAGGTGCCCTTCGACCTTCTCTCGAGTGCAGGGAGTGAAGCCTGAATGGAGAGGAGCTGCTTCGTATTTGCCACCCTTTGTTTTCATTCCGTGGCCTGGACTGTCGAGACACTCTTGAATAGCTCGAACCCTCTTCGCTCCGGTTCGATCTTGTCCCACCTTCCTCATGCGCCTTCTTCTTATTCTGTATCTTCGATTAAGGCACGAGCCTCTTCGATTCGAGCTTACAAGGCTCGATCGAGTCCTCGCGAACCGTAAGACAAGGAAACGCTCGACTTCCTTGCTCTTGTTCCTCGCAGCTTCTCCTTCTTCCTTTTCCTTTGCTCACTTGCTCTTCCTCTCTTACTGCTCTCGTGAGGTGGGTTCAAAGGGAAGGAAACAAGGGATAAGCCCTCGTATACTTTCTTGCGGGCGATGGGGGTGATAGACGAATGACACTTGCAAAGCAGGTGTCGTGAGCAAGAAATCCCTTTTTTTAAGTTAAAATTAATTAAACTTTAGAAGCTTGCTATTACAAATTGATAGTTTTCAGTTTTTATATACACTAAGGTTGTTTATCAACTTTTAATAACTTAAATTATTTTTCACTAATTCTAAGCCCTTGATATTCTAGAGGATATTTTATAATTTAGCACGACATCATGTACAATTGTAAGGGTCGCAATGACATTATCTTTACAACTGTGAGGTAAGGTTGTTCTTTAAATACTCAGACTTGCATTGGCTGGAACATTATGCACTGAGTTTGCTCCTACCATATGAAGATAGCATAAATCAACATACTTGATTTTGAATATCTTCGGAAGTATTCCCTTGCTAATAGAAAAAATGATTTAGTTATTGATAATGCTCTTCAATATAATCCTGATGTGATTTAAAACTCTTTAGTCACTTTGGCATGAATTCTAAGAGTAGTCACCTCTTCATCCTTGCATATTTTGAACTACAACATGTATTTATTTCACATATTTTCTTCTTAATTCAAACCAACATGTTCTCATAATACATCACCATAGAACTTTTTGAATCAACAAAACTGATTAAAAAATCCTTCCATTAGTCTCCATGCTTTTTCCCATAACTGTTTGAACACAAAAAACGACTTAATTATAGATATTTATTATAATTTGAAATTAATTAATTGATTTCGGTGTGATTACTTGTATACTTATGTGTTCTAATATATTCTCTCATAAATTATTTTGAAAACTTGCAAATTTGGTTCTCTTACAATTATTATAATTCTAAATGTATCTGTTGTTCTCATGTATTGATAAATTTATATCCTTCTATCATTTATTGTACTTTCTTTTACAGGATTTCAGTAAGGGATTTGAGAACCTAAGTTTCCTAACATCATTTGTAACTCTCCAACTCTCAACATATATTGCATCAATTATTTATAATTTTACCTAACATAACGCCATCATATAAAGGAACTCACTTCTCTTTAGGATTAATCTATAGTGAAGTTCATGGTTCTGCTAATTGTTTTTATTCTTATTTTTAAAAATGTTTTTCTTTATGAAAATCTCATTTAATATTTCTTAATATTAGCATTCTTCATTGGTTGGACTTCATCTTTAATTAAGCTCATATTTCTTAATAAATCTAACTTGACCTTTGTCTCTCTATTTCTCCGTATTTCTGTCTCTCTCTCTATCTTTAACAAATGCAATCATAGATGAAATGATCATGAAGCTCAAACTAACATAAATTTGCTAATATAATAATGTTTAAAAAAGAAAAGTAAGGTTTATTACAAATAATAAAACAGGTTGTGGGTTCTCCATCAATATCTCAAGCTTTTGATTGGTGATTCAACTTTTATCAAAGATGAGAGACGCACCATTTGGTATTGTATTCATCATCTTTTATTCCTCAATGTAATGACAAATTGTTCCGGGTTGAATGTTTATAGGAAATCATTTGGTGAGAATAGAGTCGGTCTTTTGACGGGAGATTCTTCTATTAACAAAGATGCATCGATCTTAATTATGACGACAGAGATTCTTCGTAACATGATGTATCAGAGGTAATGTAATTGGTCTCGCAGTTACTATTTGACATTTTATCCCATTTAAATATTGTTTGTTACTATTATTGTGATAACTAATGGTATTAATTTTGTGCAAACTACTTTTTGATATCTGTCACTGGCTAATTATCCTATGTGCATTTTCTCTTTGCCATTTTAGACCTATATTCATTTTTTATATAATTTTTTTTTGTATGGGATGCCATGTTTTCATCATGCCCATCATATTTTTATGATATTTTTTTAGTAGCATTGTCATTAATTAGTTTAAGAAAATATCAAATTAATGACATTTACCAAGAAATGTCAGAGAAAAAAATAAATATAATAAAATAGAAAAATAGAAAGATTTTATTTGGCTCACCTAGCTTGAATTCTAGTGAACGACGGTGCCAATAGAATTTCTTCTAATATCTGCCTCTTTTTGGTATAAAGAAATTGAAATCAATTATTTACTGGATAGTTAACAGTCTGAAAGCTTCAACCATAATAAAATCTGCTGTTATAAATAATCTTTAATTTTTTCATTAGTGGGAAGAGGTTGATGCATTTCAATTACTTGCGGTGTATTCATGGGAGGTGAAAACCACCAACAAAAGGCTAGCAGGGTTGGCAATATCAACCACTACATCATGTAGAAAATCTAAGCCTAGCAACAAGTTTTGGGAACAAACCCAAACATCACCAATACTTTGAAGGATCAAGATGGATTATTACATGAAATTTATTTTGGCTGATATTGAAGATTTTTTTGTTAGGGATGAGCCTTAAAGCACTCGGAGAATTTATGCCTAAAATATATCAAGAGAAACACCATGATGAAATATTTTTGAATTTCACTTTTTGACAATTTAATCAATGTTATGATTTTTTGACAAATTTCACACTGGTGGTCGACTACTTAACGCAACCTTCCACTTTTCGCATTCGGGGCTTGGGACCATACAATAACAATATTAAATTTGTCGACCCCACTTAGTGGGATAAATGCTTGTTGTTGTTGTTGTCACTTTTTGCCAATATCCAAAAGTAGGCGGCTCAATTCATTTCATCTTATGAAAAACAATAGTAACATCCAATATTTTTATTGTGTTATGTACCTGGCATGTTTTGGAAAAGGAAGCATAGGATAATGCTCAGTGCCATTTATTTATCAACTATTGCAACCATATTAGAAGTGTTGGATTTTCTTAATGTTCTATATTTTTATTTATACATGTTTCTATTCTATAAGTTTTTATTGAATACACTAATCAAGTATGCTGATGTTCTCATACTTTGTACTCAACTCTATAGTTAACTTTTCATTACACCATTGTCACGATAGTTGTTTTGGTTAATTTATAGAAACTCAGTGGACCAACAGTTATTAGGTTAGGAATGTATTTTTTTCTTGGATGTAGGAAAACATTGTTCCTATATTATTAAAATTTTTTATTAAATTTTGGATACCAGTACTTTCACTTTAAATTTTTTATCAATTGATATAGTTTGACAATATGATCTGTTATGTTTATTCTGCAGTGTTGGAATGGTGTCTTCAGGGAGTAAGTTGTTTGACGTCGATGTGGTTGTTCTTGATGAAGTTCACTATCTTAGTGACATATCACGTGGTACTGTTTGGGAAGAGATAGTATGTGTACTTGTGATCTTTAGTTTGCTTATCTTATAGCATTTGGTATTTTTATTTCACATTATTTATTTTTTTCATTTAAGTAATACAGGTCATATACTGTCCGAAGGAAGTCCAACTTATATGTCTCTCAGCAACTGTTGCAAATCCTGATGAGTTAGCTGGTTGGATAGGTCAGGTAAAATTTTTAGTTAATAATGCTTTTTCCTTAAAATATTAAGACTTTCTACTTGTCTTTTTGTGGGCTATGAAATTCCCTATGTGACTTTGTCACGTGCAAGTGATTTTCACTTACGTTTTTTAGAAGACATTGGATATTAGATATAACACAATCTAGAAATTTTTTCATCTTGTGAAGATTTTATGATCTTGTTTGAAGTTTTTCATAGGTACAAGTTTTTGTGATTAATTGTATTGTCTTTCTTGATTATAAGAAATAGTTTTTGATTTAGTTCAGTGTAGCCTTTATGCTGTTTTGCTTTAGTGGCAATAATTTGGATTGGGCGAAAAATATAATCTTATTGGCACATAGCTGATGGCGGGGGAATTATGATGGACCTTATTAAGAACCTACAATTTTGTTGTCTGGAGCTATCATGGAGCTTAGTTTATTTAGTTAGATATTGTAATCATTTCACTTTGATTGAATAACCTTCATGTGACTATAGATATTTACATCGTTGAAGGGGTCTCACAGATATGAGGGGGAAAGCTTGTTGAAGAGGTTAATTTCAAGATTGACCCTAACTGGGAAAGCTTGTCGAAGAGGTCAATATCAAGGTTGACCCTAACTAGCAAAATGCTTAATTTTCACTAAGTGCACTTAGAACTCATAACCCATAAAATTAGCCATTAAGTATCATTTAGGCTTGAGCTATTACCATAATATAATGGTCTTGTTACAGTTAAGCTAACTACCCACTTAGAGGACCAACATTATATTTTTACTGGTGTAAAATTTTTAAGTGTGATTATTCATTTACGCTTAATACTATAATGACCATTTGTAAGCTTTGGTTAAACTTAAATTAGTGATCAATGGGAAATTGGTGTTGAGGATAGACATGGTTGCTTTGAGCTTTGGCGACCAATATATATAAATTTTGTAATGGGCTAGCTTTTATGAAGCTATCTTAAATTATGATTGTGTTTCGACTATGCCTACCATAAAAAAAGAGCTTGAAATGCATTTTTGTTGAAGTTCTTAGAGAGCATTTTGTGGCGAGATTCTTTTGTTTTAATTGGTGATAACGGTACCTATCATACATGAATAGGCTTAAAATAATTGTCTTTAAAATGTTAGCTTGATTTTGATGATCAACCTTTTGGTTATAACATCAGGGTAGATACTTTAAAAACACACATGAGGTTCTCACACTTACGATCCTTTCATCGTTTACTATCATGTTTTAATCATTTTGTTGGCTTACAAATTGTGGTATAAGTAAACTTGCCTTTATTAATTTTTTTATGTAGATTATTGCGTCATTAGTTATATGGACTATACTGGCTTATTGAGGTTTGGACTCATAGTAGGAATTATTGCCTAAAATTTTAGGTAAGGTGCATAATTGTAAATTGGGACATTACCCTATTTTATCTGCATGACAGCTCTTGAAGCTCTCTCATTAAATAAGTTCTCATCACAAAAGACCTTTAAGACCCCATAAAAATTCGTAGATGGATATTTTGATGTTATTTATTATTGAATTTTGAATCCCTGGTTCATGATAAGAAATATTAGCTCAATTGGGCAAAACATATTTACTTATGTTTCAGTAACTATTGGCGAGTCACAGGCCTTTCCCATTATTCTATTTTTGGTAGAGGATCATGTATAGAAGCGGGGGCTTATGACCTTTCCCTATCAGGAGGATGACCCAAAGAATTTTCTAATTTTGAATGAATTTTAATCCGAGAACAAATTTTCAGGGGTGGTAGTTTCTTCAAGAGGGGCATTGAGGTTTGGAGTGGGGCTCGATACTAGCATTCCTTGCTTCTTCTTAGATAATATTTTGAATGGGTCTATCACTTCTATCACTACTCTCACTCCTCTCATAAGGTTCAGATTCAACATCAACTTGTCTTTCACACTACCCCTTTTTTACATTTTATACAAATTGTCCTTGCTTGAAATCAAAATCGTCTTCTGATGTTGATATGGGATTTCTAGACTGTGTATAGGGAACAAAATAAGTTTTTGAGGATGTTGTAAGATAATGAGAAGGGGAAACTTGAAAAATGAAAGGGATTTTGAAAGTTTGAGGGGCTGTTGCTGCTGTTGTTTTGGCGGAAAGTTGAGAGGAAGAGGATGGTCGACTACTACGTAAAAGGGATACAAGCATCAATGAGGATTTATCGTCTATTCCTGATTAAGGTACTGGTACACCATTTGAAAAGAAAGAGGATGGAGCTCTCAAACTAGAGAGGAAAAAACTCTAAATGACAATTCAAAAACCAAAAGTCCCAAAATTGGTTTTAAACAATATAGTGATGCAGGGCGTATCCCACTCATGCGGGATTTACTGCAATGGGAAGGGGATCTCGCCTCCTTTCCTGGATTGAAGTGGTCCAGGTATTGTCGCCATAGTGGAGTAGGCCGGTTCCCTCAGATCACTTTCGGTTATCCTATTACCATTGATTTGTTTTTCTGCTGCTTTTTGTTTAATTTTTGTGATTTTTCTGTCGGAACAGGCGTTAACATCTCTTTTTCTCTTGAAGACTATTTTCAAGGGCGAGTGATGCTCCGATTGTATCCCATTCTGTGGTGGTAACTATCCTCGGCTTTCCCTCCTCTACCCCGGCGCTGCAACCATCCTCCCCCGTGCTGCGGTGGCAGACAACTTCGTGGTTGCTGTTTTCTGCAGTTCTAGCTGTCACAATCGCCTTCCCTTCCCTCTACTTCTTTGCCCCAGTAGTTCCAACCCACCAACATCGCTGCCGCCACTGTGCACATTTCTGTACCACAGCCACCTCCAGAAACCCCATCTCTATTTTCCTACAACCTCTTGTCTCCCAGCCGCCTCCCCCTTACCTTCCTGCAGTGTTGTCACCCAAACCACCTCTTTCCAGCCTTGTTCCTGCTCTTCCAGCCCTCCCACATTGCTGTCGTTGTCCAAGACAGCCAGGAAACAATGCCTTCCTGCTGTTCCGCCACTACCCACCCCAACTCCTTGCTTCCACCATCCAAGACAATAACCATACTTGTTGTCTCCACATTTTCTCACCCAAGCCCCCCCCACCCCCCGGCGATTTCTTTGTTGCCCCCACACCCGCCAGTCATTCCAACAGTAATAAGGTTGTTCACAGAATTGAATATCCATGGACAATTTTTTCTTGTAGGTGGATAATAATGTTTATAGCATTTTTAATAATTAGAATAACCAAAGGAGATACACTTAAGGGCATAGGGCGATCAACCTATCCCATATAACAGTAAACATAAACATCACACGCTAAGGAACACCTTAGTGCAAAGGTTTAGGACAAAAAGAATAATACTAATTATTGAGAACTTCCTCAAAAGACGTTTGATAGTTAATGCTACGTGTAGGCATTCAGTTTATAAGGAAGACAATAGTCATGATAAGCTCAATCCAAAAATGTTTAGGAACGTTTATAGTAACCTGTAGGTTCCTCCTCAAGGATATGCTAGTTCTTATGCTCTAATATGCTATTCTATCATGGCATGTAAATGCATGTTGTTTAGTGGGGGATTCTATGTTTTTTGAATAAAGAAATATTAGACTGATTCTTAAACTAATGCGGATTCTCAGAGTGAGAAAACTTAGATCAGAGTATGCAGTTGAGGTGTAACATCACTCTTTGACTTATATAAATATGTCCTAATCTTGTAAAATATTTATTAAAAGACAATATATATGACCCAAGATGTAAGGAATAGAGAAAGGTCCTCAAACATCAGCATAAATACATGTGAAAGTAAGTAAGCTTTTATTGAAGCTTATTTTAAAAGGAACTTGATTTTTAGCTACCTTAAACTAAGGGTCCGTTTGGGACGGCTTTGTTCGTGCGCCGATAAATTTATGTTTGGTTCCCAGCTTCAAGGTTGCGCGAAGCTGAAATTGGCGGAAAGCCGGCCGCGGGATCGACCCCGCGGCCTCAGCTTTCGCCTCGCTAATTTTCTTATTTGCCCCTCGTCTTCTGCCCAACACTCACCCCGTCTCCTGCCTTACCGTGCCGATCGTGTTCCGGAGGCATCGCGTGAGGCCCCTGCCTTCTTCTCCGTCGATCAAGAGCGACTCCCCTAAGCCCCAGGTAGGTAAGCGTTTTCAACCTCTCTTCTTTGCTGCTGTCCAACAATCCAGCCGACCACCGGCATCCCCCACGACTGCCATATCTTGATTTTCAGCATTCCAGTCACTCTAGCACTTCCAATTCCTCTTTCCTATCCCTGCCGCCAGTCAAAGAACCTCCCTTCTGCGTAGGCTATCAAGTCGGTACTCGTATCAACAATCAATGGATTCTAAGGAACGGGATGATTGCAGCAGCTCCAAAAGAGAAAGCAGCTAGAGGTCGCATACATTTCATCTTTCCTGCACCAAATACTTCGACGACCTGTGGTTTTTCCATGAAAAACCCAAGCCTGGATTACCCCCATTTCATCTCCCTTACCTCATACATTTCATCTTTCCTGCACCAAATACTTCGACGCCCTGTGGTTTTTCCATGAAAAACCCAAGCCTGGATTACCCCCATTTCATCTCCCTTCCGCTTGCGATCCACCCAGACTGGTTGCTACAAAGCTTTTAGAAATCTGTATGTTTTTTTATTTAACTTAGCACTATCATTTTCTAAATGTTTTTTTTTTCTGTATGTTAATTTCTAGATGCTTTTTTCTTTAACTTGGCACTATCATTTTCATTAGTCTTCTAAGTTCTGCAAAATAGATGAGCCTGTTTTTTCTAAATTGTTCAACTAGGTTAAGAGTAATTTCCATATATTGGGTTATATTATAAAGCAGTAAATCGAGTGTAAACTCATCTTTCAAGCAAGAAATGCTTTGGCTGGATGCATGTTTGAAAGCAATGCCAACAACTCATTGACCTGGTCATCTTCTTTGTTGATAATCAATTTAACAGGTTTGAAACTCAGGACTTATTTTCGAAGGATGTTAGGCATCTATTTGTTTGGTCAATTGTGCCAAAAAATATAGGAATTGCTTGACTAACAAAATGCAACTTTATGCTCTTAAACAGCAAAAACAAGGATTGAAACAAAGTAGTGCTATTACATTGCTCTCTTATGAATCTGTGTCAAGCATTGTCTCTATAATTCTATACTGTTTTTAAGGGAATTTTGCCTTAAAACTATTAAATTTATGGCTATAACAGTTTTGTTAAACACTAATACAAAATAGGGGTAGAATGGACATTTTTACGATATGTTGCCTATACACTACTTTGCTTGTTCGCACAAATACAAATCGTTCGTAGCAACTATAGAAATGATTCCACGAATAGTATTCTTAGAATGCGCAATATACTGGAACTACGAAAAGTGCATTGCGCCAAACAGAGCCTAAAAGCATGAAGCTTCTGATAACCGAGGAAATAAACTTTTTGAATAAGAAAAAGATGGGTAACTTAAATGACAATGTTATAAAAGAATGTTTTATACTACCTCTTTTCTTAGCAACGCCATTTGCATTTTTCGTAAGGATATCATGGACATGGTTGGTAGAACGAAAAGTTTCAAAACAATTAAGATGTTTGCTGAGTTCACTGATGCAAATGAACATATTAGAGTTAAGGCAAATTTAAGTAGAAGCCATGGAGAATATAAGAGAAAGTGAGACATTTCCTGTCTCTATTATCAGCATATTGGTCCCATTAGCAACCTAGACTTAATAAGAAGTTTACAGAGAGTTGAGTGGAGAAGAATTACTAGTCATGATCAATGGCTTCAAAACAAATAAGTAACAGTGACATTAAATTAAAGGACAAATCAAATTTCCTTTCCAAGAAGAATTACCTAATTATCCTTGTATATTATAAAAGCTACCAAAATAACATGCTAGCATAATTCACAACTTATGACCAACCATCCAGTTGCAAAATCTTTTATAAAAGCTCCACGGCTCTGCTTGACATCTAGCGATAGAATCCTTTTAACAATAAAATCCTTTGTTTCACTATTTATCATTAAACCCATTTTTTTTTTTTGAACTTCTTATCCTGCTTTATGTTTTTGGTGTGCTCACAGGGATCTCTTTTGAGATGTGTACGTTGTTGACTTGGTCTACAAGCTTCTCTTCTAGGTTTGTGTGAGGAAATTGCGTGAACAATGTCATCAAGATCAACTACAAACATACTACCAAAATCTTGTCTAGGAAAAATACACTCAATTCAGAACAATCCTCCATATTTCTTTTGTTGATTTGCTACTGCATTATGAACAATAACATTTCACTTCAATCAGTCTAATGTCTTGATGTAGATTCATGGCAAAACAGAATTGGTGGTTTCCACAAAAAGGCCAGTTCCACTACAGTGGTACTTCTCCTTAAAGAACTCTCTGCTACCCCTTTTAGATGAGAAAGGCACAAAAATCAATAGGTACTTCATATATTTTCAATATCAGTTTCATAAGTGTATTGCCACATTTTTATTTTAACGTTGTTTATTGGTCTTCATTTAAACTTATAACCTGATTGCTAAATTTTCTTATCTTTTCTTTGTATAGCTCTTTTATGATATATGGTGGTGATTATGACCTAGGCTTGGATCAAACTCAAGATTTTAGACAATTTCCAATGCCCTCACCAACCAGATTAGCCGGACTAGTAACCATTTAAAAGGATAGTCACTTATGTTCACACGTTTCACCATCCATCACAAAAGTTGAATGTATAAATTTAAGCAATTGAAAGATGAAACTTTTTACTTAATTTTTTTCCAATGGTGATATACTTTTTTGATCCTTTCAAAACTAGAAACTTTAGAAGCAACAAATAGGTCGTCTACATTGTGACTTTGAGATTATTGACCACGTGATAGAAATAATGTCTTAAGAATGCATTGTTAAGGTGCATGGATCAACCTGCACTAGATCTGACATTACTTGGAAAAGTCTTGCATCGCACATGCACCTTTTTCTGAAGATATTTTAATTAGCTCATTTTAGTGTGATGGTTGCTTATCTGATAGCTTTTGATCATAGGTATATAGAGCAAGTGATGGGGACAGGAGGGTACACGGATTTTGATTGTGTTCAAAGGCTAACACTTACTTGTGTATGATTTAATTGATAAACAGGAAATGAAAGTAAATGCGACACATTAAGTGGAGGATGAATGAAATTTACATTTAGAGAGCAATTGGAAGAAACTGACAAGGGCATTTTTAAAATAAAGTTTTTGGTTCAGATCTACAGTTATATTTGTGTTTTTCCTTGTATGAATTTGGGAGTTGGGTTAGTTAGATGGGATTTTAGGAGTTCATCTAAGGGTTTTGGTAGAGTTACCATACTGTTGATACTCTAGTTTTCTTGATGCTATGTGCTGCTTATTTTTTTTTAATTGGAAAGCAGGGTAGGTCTAGACTTTAAAATTGATGTGTCATACTTTAAAATTATGGGAGAGGATAATTGATCATAGGTTAAGACGTATTACGAAGGTTTCTCATAATCAATTTGGAATTATGCCGGGCAAGTCTACCATGGAAGCTATACATTTATTGAGAGGTTTGATGGAGAAGTACAGAGATAATAAGGAGGATCTACATTTGATTTTTATTTATTTAGAAAAAGCTTACGATAAGATTCCTAGAGATGTTATTTGGAGAGTCCTTGAGAAGAAAGGTGTTGATATGACTTATATTCAAGTCATTAAAGATATGTATACTAGAGTACATTACATGTGTTCGAACCGAAGGAGGATTGACTAAATATTTTACTATTTACGTTGGTTTACATCAAGGATCGGCTTTAAGCCCATATCTTTTTGCTTTATTTATGGATGGTCTTACTGTGCATTTACAAGAGGATGTACCTTGGTGTATGCTTTTTGCTAATGATATCCTCCTTGTGGATAAGACGAGAAAATGTCCAGGAAAAACTTGAATTATGGAGGTCTACATTGGAGTCTAAAGGTCTTCGTTTGAGTAGAACTAAAACTGAATACATGGAATGTAATTTTAGTAATAGTAGGTCTAGTGACGAAGTGTAACTTTGGGTGATCAAATTATTAAAAGGTGTGAACGATTTAGATATCTCGGGTCCATTGTTCAAAGCGATGGTGATATAGATGGGGACGTTAATAGTAGAATTCAGGTTGGTTGGTTGAAGTGGAGGAATGCGTCCGGCTTATTGTGTGATAGAAAAGTACCGCTTAGACTGAAAGGAAAATTTTATAAGATGGTGGTGAGACCTTCAATGCTCTATGGTGCTGAATGTTGGCCTTTAAAAGAGAAGCATAATGTTAAGTTAAGTGTTGCCGAGATGAGAATGATTAGGTGGATGAGTGGCTTTACACTTAGAGACTTAGAGACAAAATGCAAAATGAATATATCCGTAATAGGGTTGGTGTTGCACCAGTGACAGATAAAATTAGAGAGAGTCGCCTTAGATGGTTTGGTCACATTAAACGTCGACCACCTGATGATTCGATTAGGAGAGTAGATATTTTAAATACAACTTATGTTAAGAAAGACAGAGGTAGACCTAGAAAAACTTGGGCTTATTGCATAAAAAATGATCTTAATTTATTAGAATTAAACGAAAATTTGGCACTAAATAGGATGCAATGGAGAAAAAGGATTCATGTAGCCGACCCCACTTAGTGGGATTAAGGCTTTGCTATTGTTGTTGTTGTTGGAAAGCAGGGTGCTAGACCCATTTCATTAAGATAAATATCAGATAAATACATTAATAGACACTAGTGAAGAAAAGAAAAAGATGAAGCTAATAATAGATTATTCCAATAGAAGATAAAGCCCCTTGGAGTTTTCAGGAAGATTCAGGTCTACCATAGCCTTTTTGATTTTATAATATCCATGAAGGTTACTCCAATAGAAGATAAAGCCCCTTGGTGTTTTCAGGAAGATTCAGGTTTACCATAGCCTTTTTGATTTTATAATATCCGGGAAGAATAAGCCCAAATGATAACGACTTTACATCTATTTTTCTATCCCTCAACAAACGCTATTTCTCGCCACTCATGTATACCAAATAACTGCTAATATGATGATATCCCATAGGCCTTTTATGATTATCCTGTGTTTGCTTCTCCAACTATCAAAAGTAGTTTTGAGAACTCCAAAATGAGTATTTTTGACCTAGGAAAATAATAAGAAAAATTATCTGTGTATTTGGTTGTACTTAAATCATTTTAATCACTCTACTATTATATATAGAGACATCATGTGATTAGTACAAATACTTTTCCATTCTAACATTGTATTAGAGCAGGATTTGTCCCAACCCTAACCCCCTCTCTATCCATTCTCATCTTTCATCTTTTAAGCTTATACACTCCTCATAGCCCAATTTTCTACATTTCTGCGGCCCTAACTCGCTCGCTTCGGCTGCATACATCTTGTTCTTTGCTATTATAGCACATTGCCTGCTGTTGCTTCATACATTCTGCTTGTTGTCTTTGCATGGGCCTTACCCACTATTGCTCATATGTCTTATTCGCTATTATTGCATGCATCCCTCTCGTCTGTTGCTACTATAGATGTCCCCCCAGTTATAACTTCACTCATCCTTTCCACTGCTGGTGCATGCCTCCTGCTCTCCATCGCTACTACACAAGTGTTATTTGTAACACCTTAAGTTCAGGAGGTGATACATCTTGATAACACAAGACATGATGAAGGCATTGATTTCAACTAATGAGATAAATCTCAAAATTCATGATAAATAAAACAATTTTGTATTCAAGTGGGAAGCTTCATGTATAAATAACTTTAAGCAAAAGTAAAGAAGTATAAATATTAGTAAATAAATAATATTCCATTGTTTTAACCGAGTCCTTACAATAACTCAATGATGAAATATAAATATCAATTAATGGAAAGGAAATGAAAAAACCAACTTCAAAGTGCTAGCTAACACAAAATCCAATTTGAATATAAAACAAGATGTGCAATTAAAATATAAATATTGAATCATGAAAATAATTACCATTGACAGATTTGTTTATAATATAATGACAGTCCTACAAGTAATGTGATTGAATTTGTTAGAAGAATAGTTTATTGTTAATTATTATAATAGGAAAATTCAATCGAGAATTTCTATGTTTTAAAATATAAATGGCAAGACACGGGGCATGCAAAATGAACGATAAAAGATGCGAGACTTACAGTGTAATATCAACGTAATAGATGTCATTATGGCATCGGTATATTATCATATTTCTTGTCTTGAATGATAAAATATTAAATGCTCGAGATTGATTTACAATAAATAATGCATCTATATTTTAGTTACTACTCTTTTGAGAATCATTAGAATTCTATGAGCTCGAAAAATTCATTTGAAAAGTTATAAATAATTATGTTTGTTAAAGCCACTAGATTTACAATATGAAAAATAATAATTACAGCAGGCCACCATCGCCACCTGCCCTTCGCCTGTCGGGTGCTTGCCCCTCGCCGATTCTTGCCAACGGCCACTGATTTTATTCTATATTGATTTTATTTTTTTTCAAAACGAATAAAAAAAGTAAAATTTTGAATTTATTTTACATTGAAACAAATAGTTGCAAAGTATTCATAGCACAATGTATTTCATTTATACTGAATTCCTTTTTTCATCAAGCCAAACAATCCCTACAGATGTTTGAAGCATTGAGGAATATAATGTACTTAAAGGGCAATTTCTGCGGAGACTAACTAAAAAACCCCGAGCCAAGCTCCTCCTCGAACAATTAATTTTCCTTAAATAAATTAAATTTGATTTTAGGAAGTTAATATTGAGAAAAAACATGTCATTAAATTACAAAAAACTTTATTTATATAAATATCTCGTTGATGTTTAGCCTCACTGAAAGTTTACATTGTTAAATATGAGATGTCATGTAACACTCAAAGTTTGAGAAATCAGGTAAGTTTGACATAATTAATAAGTAGCCCAAAAATTTCACTTCACGGAATTTAATCGAAATCGTTTTATTAAATTCTACGCATGAAATTGATCAAATTGATATAAAGCACTGTATATAAATTGTTAATGGATTGCAAGTTATAAAATATTGAAATATAAGTTCTCTTAAATTAATAAATCCTTAATTATTCCTTAGTTTCCTCCCTCAATCTTTAGTACTGTAGCCCATCGACTTTGCGCCATTGTTATTTCTTTTTTTCGATTGAATAGGGGCTGCTAAGCTTCAAAGTTCTTCCCTACTCTCTCAAAATTTCTCCTCTCTCTAGCAATCTCCCTCCTTTTTTGTTTCATGCTCGACAGAGATAGGCGTAGCCTGTGACCCCTTGCTACAGTGTAAGGGGCGAACAGGGCATGCATGTAGCGAACCGAGCAACCCCTAGCAAGGGGCGAATGGGGCGAGCTACAACGATTTAGGGCTCTAGAGTGAAATCCAAGGGTACAAATCTCTTTCTCTTGCCTTCTATGCCTTCATTTCCTTCTCCACACTTTTGTATTGACGTTTAGCTTGTTTTTTGTGTTTTCTTCGTTTTCGATAGCCATCGGAGGCGTTGATTTTTTTCGGAAGTGTCATAATTGTTTTGCAAGCTTTCAAAAGAATTTTAACAGGAGTTTAGCAAAGGTTAAGTTAAGTTGGAGGAGATTGGAAGAAGATTAGTCGGTTCAGAAAGATGATTTATGCCGAAAAGCCAATTTGAGTATGTTTCAGACAAATAAGTTACTTTTTGGGTTAAATCATGTTATGAACCTGAATTCTATGAATTCCTATGATGTCTACGTTCCTCAGGTTGTGTATAGGAGGCTTTAAGCTCAAGACGAGCATATAGAAACTCATTGTAGGGCAGTACCGTCAAATCAGCTGAAATAATCTTGTGCTAATCTAAGAAAAATAATCTTCAATAGTTTTGCATATGATTTACAGTTCGACTTAGAGGAAGTTAGACTTATTACATATTGTAGATGATTATTTGCTTAAAATGTATGAATGCACGTTGATATCGTTTATTATACATATGATGCTATGCTATACTATGATATATTGCAGATATTCATTTATGATTCATACAGTTTGTGAATTGTCCATGAATGTATGTTACATGTATTATGTTTTAGGAAATGTCACGAGTAATGTATGGGCAGACTATTACATGCAAGGATTTATTCCCGACTCTTGATATTTATACGATGACGAAACTCTGGGAACCAGTGCGATTAGACAATAACAGGACATTAGGGACTCGTGGGGCTATCAATAATTGCTATGTTGGGGCAAACCCAACTTTTATCAATGATTATATGGTCTTTAGGGAAGGTTGACGACTTATTATGGAAGAACATGGAAATAGTTGAACCCTATATGTTAAACAAGTGACATTATTATGATATGACCGCTATAAAATGACACTCCTATGAGAGATGCTTATGATTTACATATTGCAGTATAATCTTGATTTATGTATTTGCTTTCTTATGCTAGCGTGCTACTATTTGTGTGTCAACATGTACTGTTTTCTACGAGCATGCACGTTGCTTATTATTCCTGTGTAATATCTTATATTAGCCTTGATTATTTCTCCGAGCTTGTTGTTTGTTTATTCTTCGTTGTTGCCTTTCGGATAGGAGTAACGAGCACTGAGGCGAGTAGCAATGTGCATCTTTGTATAGTTTTTGCACGTTAGTTTTGGGTAAGTATTTTTCTTGTTATGGATTTATCAGTTCTGTATAGTTTTCATATTTTAGATGATTTAATTTCCTGCTTCCGAATATGTAATCGAAATGCAATGTACCACTTATATTGGCAGAGATCCACTTAAACTAATTTATCACCCACTGAGTCTTGATTATAAATTCAAGACGAGTGTTGATGGAGAGTTGGTTTGATCAATTTGCCAGTCTCTGTCGCACCCCAGCCGACCCATAAAAACGAGGGGGGGGGTCTGTTGGGGTGTGATATATCACTCTTCTTAAGAATGAAAATCTGATAAACTTAAGCATTTTATTTAATTATATATGTATGACTTCAATTTAGAAATTGTATGCTTGATAATATAATAAATCTTTTAACGTAAGAGCTTGCATGTTTGCTAAAGTTTGTGTTAGCGAAAAGAACTTAAATCAAGTTTTTGAATCAATGTTGTTGACTTGGCATTTGTTCATGGATCCTTACATGTTAGCTTTGGTTCTAAATATTTGTTTAAGAAAATTTTCAAATTGAATTGACCGAATGGTCATCACTATTACTGGAGGTTGGCCTTTAAATTTTATTTATGCATTGGAAATGATCACAAATCATTGTTATATTTATTGGTTAAATAGTGCCTACACTTAGTTCAGAATAGATAATATGTCGTGTTATATTTTTTTGACTTCAAAAGCTTAAGCCTAGATCACTTTGAGGTCGTTTTTGTCATGACTTAGGTAGTTAAAAATTGCTTTTGTGATAATATAATATTGCTTATAATATTTTCTCATTTGCTGCATGAATCCTTTTTTAGAGGTAGAGCTAGAAAGACTTGGGCTTATTAAAAAGAATGATCTTAATTTATTATAATTAAAGTAAAATATGGCACTCAATAGGATGGAATGGAGAAAAATGATAGTCGACCCCACTTGGTGGAATAAAGATTTGTTGTCGTTGTTGGTGTAACGTCAAAAGAATATTAACCATATTGACATCACTTTTGTCGAGGTCTAGTTTTCTCCTTAGAATTTAGGTTCTAGCCTTAGGGTCATCCCTTTGACTATCTTAGAACCTTAGCAATGAGACCCGCCTCGTTTTAGAAAATTTGAGACCACTTCGATACTTTTTTCGGAATCCCGCATGTAATTCTGTGCCTCTAGCACATAGAAGGTTTGAACTAACACGAGGAACTCAAAGGGAGTCCCCATAGGACCATCAAAACATAAGATTCTCACACATTTACACCACCACGCGGTAAAATTTCACAATTCGCGGCCTTGATGTCTTCAAATATCCTACAATTGCTTGAAGCTGAAGTCAATTTGCCAAGATGATCGACATCAAACCAGAATTTCTTGAAGAATCGAATTCAACGCATTTTTGACCCGATCGTCGACGAGATTGTCCAAAAGACCCCGAATGACAAAACAGACTGCGTCGACACGTCCAGAACGCCGAATTTGCTTAGGAAGGACATGCACTTTGATAGGGTTCCGCACACGAATAAATCGCCCTGAATTCGACGCGTTTAAGAAATTAAATTAATTTAATATGTTTTTTCTTTTACTTAAACCCCTAAATCCCTAACACGTGGCTTCGATTCGAGCAGGCCCGAGCCCCTTTTCTCTGAATTCATTTCCTTCGACCTGTTCCTGCTCGCGCGAGGCCTAAGGTCGAACACTAGACCTAGCCGAGCTCCCCTCTCGCGGTTCGCCTGCGCCCTAGCTCACTCACGACACTCCTTCCTCTCCCGCCTTCTCCTTCCCGAGGGGAGTTGACCTATCGACGCTCTGTTCGAGCCCCTCCTTCCCGATGCCGTGGGTTTTTCCTCTTTGGTCTTATGCTCCTGTCGAGCCTGTCACCCTTGTCACGAATGCAGCAAGCTCCCTCCTTCTCGATGGCTTAGATGCCCTGCCCGAAACTTCTCTCCTGGCTTGCTTACTGCGATTTCCTAACAGCTCATTGTGTTCGGTTCACCCTCTAGGCGAGTATATGTAGCCTCTTCTTCCCCTATTTGCCTATAAAAGCCCCACTTTGGGGAGGATTTTGGGTTGGCCGAAAATCAAAGGTGATGGGGAGGTGCTGCCATTTTCGTTCCTGGATTCTCCTTGCCGTTTCTTCTTCAACTGTGCTTGGTATGCTTAGGGGTGCTGTTCTTCTTCTTGCTCTTCTCTTAAAAGGCTTTTGAGCAAGGTATTTATTGCTCCCCTTCTCCCTTAGCTATTCATCATTATTGGCTACCTGTTTGGTTGCTTGTGTTAGCCTTAATGATTCTCTAAAAAAAGAGATGTATAAAAAAAAATGAAAAAAAAGAGGGATGTTTGGTGGAACTTGTAGCTTGCACTCGGAGCGGTAGTTGGAAATCCTCTTTCTCCATTTGCTCCATACTTTAATGGTTTTGAAAGCATGCTTGGAATGTTTTTTTGTGGACCCTTTCTAGCTCCTTACTTGCTCTTCAACTCGCTATTTTGATGAAACATATGTTTAAATGTTTTGAGAGTTCTATACTAGCATGTCTAGGAGAGAATATTTGAAGCCTCTCTTTATTATTAGTTTCATTGATTTTTGAAGAATCACAATTTAAATGTTTGAGGGATTCTAACACTCTTATGGGTTTGAAAAAGATGTTTAAGAGCCCCTCTTGTTTTTGTTTAGATAGCTTGAAAAGATGGAATGCATTCTTTTTTTTATATAGCTAGTTAAGAAAAAAGGGGAAAAGAAAAGAAAAAAAAGAGGAAAGGGGTGGATAGCGGATTTTTCATGTTAGCATATTCGATAAAAGTTTTGAAGCACCGTAGCTACCTTTTTATTCCCCATTTCCTTTATTTTGGTTAAAGCATGTTGAGTACACTTGAGGATCCTTTTTGGAATGTTTAGCTTGTAATTTTGGAGCTTTTGTGGTTGCCACTCTCCTCCCTACTTATTCTCTACCTCATTATTTTGCTTAAGTACATTTATGAAGGCTTTGAGAAAATTTATGTTAAGATTATGGAGACACTTTTATACTTTCGATACACTTACATATAATATGCTTATACTTGCCTACTCGTTGTTTGAATCTTTTGGAACTAATGTTGGAAGGCTTATTTAGTTGCTTGGGGAAATAAAAAAGGAAAGGAAGGATGGTGGCAAGACTTCATGATGGCATGTTTAGCATAAAGTTTTGGGAGTCTCTATTGCAATACTCCTCTCCATTTCACCATTTTATTGATGTGCATGTAGGTGTTTATAGTGTTGGAAAGTATTAAAAAAAAGGGAAAGAAGTGGGGAAAATTTCACATGTTAGCTTGGCTCCTCGTATTGCTTGGTTTTGTGAATCTTTTGCACGCTTGTTGGTGCTCGGTTTTGGCCATAAGATGGCTCGGCTTGGAGGCTTGTATGGCTGCGGTTTTGGGCATTTGTTTGGGTCATGTTTGCGGCATTTTGGGTTTGGCTTTGAAGCTTGTGTAGGCTCGGTTTTGGCATTTGTTTGGGGCCCGATTTTGGCCTGCTGTTGAATTCGATTTTGAGCTGCCAGAAACTCGGTCCCTTGGGCTTCTGGGCTCGGTTTCATGGCATGTTGAGTCATGTTTTTGGTATTTTGTTGAGCTCGGTTATGGGTATGCTGGGTTTGATTTGGGAGCTTGTTTGGCTTGGCTTTTGGCTGTGGGTTTTGAGAGTCTTTAGCCGTGCTTTTGGAGCTTTCTAAAACTGTTTGACCTACTCTATTTTGAAGTTTCCTATTGAATTATCTGCAATCATTTGCACGATGGTTTTGGATGTTTTGGAGAGTCTTAGTTTGTCATTTTAGGAGGGGAGAGATGTTTCTTCTAAGAGGGTTCAGCTTGTTTTTCTGAGGAGTGTGGAGTCTTTAGGCCCTAGGCTTTGTGAGGATTGTCGGGGCATTGTTGTCGGGGGTCCAGGAGCGTTCTTGTTACTCGGTTTTGAGGGTCGGTCCACCTCCGTCTCTCCGTCCTTATGGGTGGATCGTTCTCTCCTCTCTTTCACCTTATTTTTCTTTCTTTTGTTTTCTTGCTTATTGGCTAGGTTTTTACACTTATGTACGAGACAAAAATGTGCACGTATAGCCTTTTGCTATATGTGGGCCATCAAGCAAGAATGTAAGTATGATAGTTTGGGATTTGGGCACAAGTGATGAAAGAACCACCTAGGCATGTGTGAGAGGTCATATCACGATCTTGACTCAGTGACCTTACGAGAATGAGGAATCGGTAGTACCACATCTGTAACACTTAGTAAAGGGCTATCCATCTCTTCTACAGGTAGTTGGAAGCTCTCGCCGGCTAACACAAATGATTCATTCACTTTTAAAGTATAAAAAAATTTCTTTTAAATGAGTGATAAATCAAAATTTCTTCTAAAAAAATGAAATGAAATTTTTGCTAAACACTTTTTATATATAAAAAAAATCATAGATTAATCGTATGAACCAGGTTAGGAGTTGCCTCATTCTGTAGCTGTTAGATTGAGAACCTTTTACTAAATGTTGAATCACACATGCATGGTGATTCGTTTGGGCCCTAAGGTCTTGATTTGACCCAGGGTACTGATTCTGAGCCCTCTCCACCATCATGCTTATGGTTCTTTCGGGCTCTCCGAGCGTTTTATACCATTTTCTTTATGTTTTCACGGGACATCTGCGAGCTTTCTTCAGGTTTTTTAGTGTTTTTTCACGATTTCTCTTGACTTTCTTCGAGTTTTCTTTTCGTTTTGCCATTTATTCTTCTGTATATGGATACATGTCGCTAAGCCCATTACTATACTTGCTCGCTTGTATTTGTGATTTTGATCATATTCGCAGGAAATAACAGACCCGCCAGACATACAAGTTCTTTTTATGTTTATAGTAGTTTACTTTCCTGCACATATTACTACTTTCCTTTACTGCACATTTACTGCACTTACTTCACAACTATTTTTTCTTATTATACACACTTCTGCTTTCCTTTACCGCACATTTACTGCATATTCTCTACTACTGCTTTTCCTTTTCTACACCTTCTACTGTTTCTTTCATTTATGCACATCATACCTTTTGGAATAGGGGGCCAGTAGCATGATTTTATAAGAGGAACCCAAAAATAAATCACTGATTCAACAATTGCATGTCCACCTTAAATTTTAAACTTGAACCTCACTACTGCTACAACATGGTGCATGAGGCCAAATTTTAAGGGCAGCACAACGAAGATGCAGCGGATGAATGAACACAATCTACAACAGCAAAATAAATCTACATCAGCTAAATCTTTTCCTTAGTTTATATAACAAGCCATATGACTTCGAGGTAGTTCGCCTAGTGCGACATAAATCCTCACTTTCTCTTTTAGGCCTTTGCACAGTCATGTTGTGCAATATAAGCCCTAACTCGCCTTAGGATTCCGAGGCCATCATCCGATAAGACGTAAATCCTCTTATTTTCTAGGTTATTTGCATAATCGGATATTATGCAAATTTAATTCCTATAATTAATAATTGACAGGATTGAAATTTAAATAAATTCAAAATTTAAAGGCCAACAATAGTTTAGTCTGAGAAGTCATTGAGGTTCGCCTCTATTCTGTGACATTCCCTACTTTTCTTTTCTTTGATCCTCTCCCACTTGACGTTCCTACACACTATCTTGAAAACCCTATCCTTTGAATTCATGAAGAAAGACACCTCTGATCATCATTGAGAGTTCTCTCAAGTGACTCAGTCATTTGAGGGGTAATTGAATATAGCGACTTGCCTCTATAGGGAGCTTTAAGAACTCATGTAATATAAACCCTATCTAATTTTGAATATTAGGTGGGGGAACTTGTCGGTCGAAATAAAATGTTCGCAGACTAGAACGGATGTCATAAATTCTTTAGTTTATTTAGTCGATCCATATCATCAAGTATTGTGTCTATTCTTCGAGATATATGCGTTTCTTGCAATATTGTGCTCGTTTATTTAAACTGCTAAATGAATGAGGTTCGTCAATTCTCATTTTTCAAATTTAAAATATTATTTTCAAAATCAATACATATATATTAAATTAAACTAAAATCATATTTTATAAATTTACATTTTATATTTTTCAAAATCATCACTTCAACAGTTGACGACCACTGTAGCTGCAGTTCATAGATTGTTTTTTTTAGGATAGCACATGTTTGTTTGGTATAGCAGTTCTTTGTTTTCATGTTAAAACATTTCATGGAGAGTTCTTTGTGTAAGAGTAGAAGTTTGTGTAATGTTAAATGTAAAGTACCTTCCATTTTGCTGGAAATTGATGCAAGGAAATTGAATAATTGAAGTCTTGGATTCTTCAATGAGAACACATCTTGATGGTAGTTTTCCCCCTTTTCTTCATTGATTCATGAAACAGGGCGGCAGGCTTCATGCTTTGAATAAATATCTTTTAAGTACAAACGTTCTCTTTTTGTTTCGTGATGAATGACATGCTTGGTTTATGGTACAAGTTCATTCAGAGTTTGCAAACTTTATGGAATGCAGGAAACTTTCAATTGATAACTTGCATCCATCATCCTCAAAGGTAGATTCTTGCAGTGAGAACAGAACAAGAAAATATAAATTGAATAAAACTGAACAAAGCCTTAGTAGGATTTCTAGGATCTCAAGAAAGACATATTTATCAAAGAATGTCATGAACAGCTTACGCCGTTCACAAGTATGATAGACCTTTCCACGCCCTCCTTTTTTTTTTTTTTTGCATCTTCTCTAATGCCTTTCGATTTCCTTAATTAGTTAATGTAAAGTGCTAGAACGCAAAATTTTTGTCCTCCCTTCAGGTTCCTCAAATAAGGGATACCTTAAAGCACCTTAGGGTGAATAATATGCTACCAGCTATTTGGTTTATTTTTAGTAGAAGAGGTTGTGATGCTGCTGTTCAGTACCTTGAGGATTGCATGCTTTTAGATGACTGTGAAGCTAGCGAAGTTGAGCTTGAATTACGGAAATTTCGGGTACAATATCCTGATGCTATTAGGGAATGTGCTGTGAAAGGTCTTTTGCAAGGAATTGCAGCACATCATGCGGGCTGCTTACCACTTTGGAAGTCTTTTGTGGAGGAACTGTTTCAAAGAGGCCTTGTGAAGGCTGTTTTTGCTACCGAAACACTTGCTGCTGGAATCAACATGCCTGCTAGGACAGCTGTAATTTCTTCTCTTATCAAAAGGGGTGATTCTGGACGGACGCTTATAAGCTCAAATGAACTACTTCAGATGGCAGGTCGTGCTGGAAGGAGAGGTATTGATGAAGTTGGTTATGCTGTTCTTGTTCAAACTCCATATGAAGGAGCTGAAGAATCTTGTGAGGTTCTGTTCACAGGGCTTGAACCTCTTGTATCACAATTTACTGCTTCTTATGGAATGGTTCTAAATCTCCTAGCTGTACGTGTTATGTTCATTAATGGTAAATGATCTGCTCCATTCAAGTTGTTTATTATTGCCTATCCAGATCTGTGACATGCTGAATGTTGACAGGGTGCAAGAGTTACTCGAATGGCAAGCAGAACTGCTAATTTAAGTTCTTTTAGTACCGGAAGGACATTAGAAGAAGCTAGAAAACTGGTTGAGCGAAGTTTTGGTAACTATGTTGGAAGCAATGTAATGCTTGCTGCTAAAGAAGAACTCACTAGGATTAGGAAAGAAATTGAGTTAATTTCACAGGAAGTTACCGAAGAAGCTGTTGAAAGAAAGTGTCAAGAGCAACTCTTGGAGGCAGAGTATGCTGAAATCTTAAATTTACAGGAAGAACTGAGGGTAATATCTTCTCACCTTCTCGGTAGCTTTTCCCCGAGTTCTGTTTCATTTAATAAAGGCATTGATTTTTGTATGATTTTCTTAATGTTCAATTATCGACAAAATAGATCATCAATTATTTGTTCATTTTATAATTGAGTTTTGTAGCATGTTGTTCCGACTAGATTGAAGAGCTTAGAATAAACTAAAGTGAGAATAGACTGCTGTAATAGGTGTTGAATTGCCCACACTTACTCGTTTTAATCATTATAAAAGATCTACATACTTCACAGTGGAATGGTACGGGACCATTCATAACAACATGTGTGTTTAATATAATAATTGTTAAAGTATATAATATGTTAGGAGTTATATTAGGAAATAATTTATTCCCGTGAGAAGTTATGATGAATAAATTATTTCCTGAGATTAGGAGTTATTTTCTTTCCTATTTTATATTTATTTTTTTGGATTATGAGTTATTTTCTTTCCTATTTTATGTTGTTTCTTTTATTGCGAAATAATTAATTTGAATTGATTATTGGAGATCTTAGTTGATATGTTTTTCCTTTTATATTATTTCTTTTTCTTATCTTTCATATTCTAAGATTAACTTAAAGGGTTGCTTGTACCCTCTTCATATCAATGAAAAAACTCTCCGTTTAATTCAACATTATTTTGAATTTCAACATGGTATCAGAGCTTTGAAAAATCCAAGAGTCTTTTACTACAACAAAACTTGCTATTCTCTGCAGTCGACAATCTTTGCCTTGATGTAGGCCCTTCGCCTCCTTTTTTTCAGTTTTTATGTTGAAAACTTCCTCTCGTTGCAGGCCCTCGTTGACGGAACTCCTTCCTGCAGGAACTAACTGCTGGAATTCTCTCCTTGCAATCCTCTAGCCCCCGTAGTTCTGACAGTTGCGCTAATATATTGGTACGATTCCAAGTTCTAGATGGAAAGGAGCTCGAGAATCTCACACATCCAAATCTTTCCAATTTGGCATTCAAAGGGCAAGTCGACGCCGACATCTCTCTCGTCTCAATAATTTGGTTTCTTTGGATCTGTTTTCCTACGATTATGCCGGTTTGTCTTTATTGCTGGAGCTCAAAAACCAAGATCTCGGAACTCTTCTCCAAGGGCTTGGGAGGCATAGTGGTTCTATCTCGATGGAGTGAACATCGCTACGAAAGGGTAGGAAAGGTGTGGAGCTTTGGCGCATAGACTCCCAAACTTTAAGAGCTGAGCTTGGAGGAATGTTTGCTTAGAGGCAGCATTGGATCTCCATTATCAAAGCTTCGATTTTTGACCATGCTTGAACTTGAAGGGAACAGTCTGAACTCCACTGTGCCTGATTTCTTAGTTAGTTTTACTTCTTTATTTGTGCCACAGTTAGGTTTCTGCGGGCTTGAAGATTTCATAGATGGCAGCGCTATGGAATGTTTGGTGCTTTCTCATTCAAAATTTTCAGAATTTTTACCTGATTCAATTGGAAATCTCAACTAGGTGAAAATATTAGTTCTTTCAAACTGTCATTTTCTGGAAAAATACCATCTTCAATCTGGAACTTGATTCAGGCTGATGAATTTGGACCTCTCCTCCAATAATCTTAGTTGTCCGATTCTTGCAGTTCAGTCATCTTCATCTTTACCCCAATATATTACTCCCAAAAAATCAAATTTCATGACCAATCCCTGAAACTCTATTTAATCTGTCTCTGTTGCAGATATTGCTGCTTTGGGAGAAGCGGCTCTCCGACTAACTTCCTGAGTTTTCAGAAACTTCTTTGTTGACTAATGTTGATCTTAGTAATAATAACATCCGAGCAAATATCCCAAGGTTACTTTTCCAGCTCCCTGGACTCAAAATTTTCTCCCTGCAGGGTGTAACTGTAGGGTCGTCCGCAGTCACCAGCTCTCCCCCAGAACCTTTTCTTGCATTAGGCCTCCTCCGGAACTTTTTCCTGCAGCAGGCTTTCTACTAGATTATTTCCTGCAGCAGGCTCTTTTCCGAAGCTTTTCCCTGTATCTAGTTCTCCTTCGGAGTTTTTTTTGCAGCAGACTATCCTATAGAGCTTTTTTCTGTATCAGATCTTCCTCCAAAGTTTTTTTTTTGTGCATCAAGTCTACCTCTGGAGCTTTTCCTTTTTTTTTTGCAGGTCATACTTGTCGGCCGCTGAAATGCGCTGCGTCTTTGGGATTTAAATTTAATTTATGTAGAAAATATTGATTTTTGAAAGTAAGACTTTAAATTTTAAAATATGAGAATGAGAATGGACGGATCTCATTCATTTAGCAGTTTGAATGAACGAGCATCATATCGCAAGTACCGCATCTATCCTGAAGAATAGACACCCTACTTCACGATATTGCTCGATCAAATAAACTACGAAATTCATGACATCCGTTCTGGTTTGCGAAAACCTTTATGTAGACCGACAAATTCCCCTACTTAATACAAAGAGAACTAAATATGGTTTATATTACCTAGGTTCATAAAACTCCCTATAGTCAATTACCCCTCAAATGACCGAAATCACCTGAGAGAACTCTCGATTTAGATCAGGGTTTCTATCTTAATGATTCAAAGGGTAGGATTTTCAAAGAAGTGTGGTAGTAGAAAATCCAATAGGTGGAAGGCGCAATGTGGAACAGTTATTTCCAGAGTCAAAGAAAAAGAGAGGTAGGAGACGTCACGGATCTCGAGAAGAACCTCGATGACTTCCTAGACAATCCTAATGTTGGATTTTAAATTTTGGAAATGAAGTTATTTAGATTTCAATCCTGCCAATTAATTATAGGAATTAAATTTACATAATCATCCGATTATACAAATAACCTGAAAGATAGGAGGATTTACGTCGTATCGGACGACCATGAAATCCTAAGCGAGTTAGGGCTTATATTGCACTAATAAGTGTCAGTAAGGCTAAAAGAACCAGTGAGGATTTATGTCGCACTAGGCGGACTACGTCGAAGTCGTATGACTCATTATTTAGACTAATGAATGGTTTTCTTTGATGTCGACACGGGTTTTCTTGTTGAAGATGGCACGTCTTCTACCATCAGTGCTTCCAAGCTCCACATCGTAGGAAGATCGCAGCTTAGATTTAAAGTTTAGGTTGAAGTGAACATGCAAATTGTTTTATTTCATTTTATTATTATTATTATCGTTACCATTGCAAACGTGAGTGTGTCTTTGCGATGACGAGGAGCGATAGTAAAGAAAGCGAGGAAAACGAGTACACATGAATATGCTTATAGTGAATAACGAGAAGCGAGCATCACAAGCGAGTTATGCTTAAGTATGTTGCGATAAACGTCTTCATGCTAACAATAAACATGCTACACTCAAGCATGAGTACGTATTACGAGAAATAAAACATACTTACGCTAGCAGAAAATATGCTGCTGTAACAAGTAAAACATGCTTTAAGTAATAGAGAGCGATCTTAGAAAGTAAAACATGTAACACGATAAAGGAAAGAAGTAAAAAAAATCGTCGCGAGTGTAACGTAGGCGGCGATTACCCGCGACGTATTATTCTTAGTTTATTATTGTCATCTTATTGTTTTCTGCGAGAAAGACGTCGGTACTGAAAAGAACAAGAGTGAACGTAGTAAGGAAAACTTGACTAAGTAGGGGGCACTACCGTACGTGCAGGAGAAGCGAAGTGTGAAATCTGGGAACAAACCCAAAAGAAAGACGACAAGAGAACAAAGAAAATCACGAAAGAAAACAAAGAAAATCGAGAAAGAAAATAAAGAACCTCCGTGGAAAACCTCGAAGAAAATCACGAAACAAACACGAAAAAGTCGTAGTGAAAACCACGAAGGCACCAAAAGAAGAAGCTCGCGATATGTCCGCTAAACTCGCGGCGAGAATCGTAAGAAGCGTGCGGGCATCCGAAAAGGACACATAAGCATGGTGGCGAGGGAGGACTCGGAGCTGGGCTATGTGCTTCCCGTCTTGGACAAGAAGCTGCTGGGCCAGACACCCTACTGAGAGGCGATCCTAACATCGACTCGGGTAATTAACCGTGCACCTTTGCTAATTTTCATTCATTTTAGTTTGCATGCATATAAAATTTTATAAGTAAGAAGTAATTTCGTCGTAGAGAAAGTTTTGTTACAAAAGTTTTTATTTTATTTTATTATTTTATAAAGTAGTACGATCAGCAGTGCTAACGCACCTGATCGAACTAGACTACTAACAACTTAAGGGTATTAGTAGAATGAGCTCGCCAAAGATTGGCGAACGGTTTCGTCGCCTGAGCCGCGACTCGACGGAGATTTTACGCGTTAGCGAGGGATACTATTTTAAACCCTCTTTTTTAAGCACACAAGCATTATCGTCGCCTTCCTAACCCTAACCACCCTACTTACAGCCTTGCTTGATAGCCCCACGTATAGCCTAAGGGGCTATATGTGCACACCTACACGTCACCTGTTGTTGCGGACATTGAACCAAGAAGCAAAGTGAAAAACAAGAGACGAGGGATCAATAAATGGAGAGAGGGGAAAGCAGCCCACCTAACACAATTCTTGTAAAAGAGGTGAACTGATTTCCAACACCAGTAAAAAAAAGTCAATCACCCTGGACTCTCGACCGTCCTTACACGACCTACAAAGACCTAAAGAAACGTCGGCACTCTCGGAGGGGATGAAGACTAGACTCCTAGGGAAAACTCTCTTTAACCAAGTAACAACAGTAAAGAACGAAAACAGACATAAAGTCATCGACAAAGCCCCCAGACCCTAGGCCACCGCTAAAGAAATCTAGACTCAACCAGAGAAAACAACTCTGTAAAGCCAACACAAAATTCCGATTCAAGTGCTAAAACTGCGGTCACAAATGCCGCAGATACAAACCCAACAAATATTGTAATTTGAGCCTCTCAAACATTATAATACAAGTCCATCAAAAATTAAAGCGCAGACCCAACATAAATAGAACCCGAGCCCACCAAAAGGGCCAAATCGAGAGCACTAAAGAGGGCAAAACCAGCCCATTCAAAGGGCAAAACCGAGAGCAGCAAGGGGGCAAAACCAGCCCATTCAAAGGGCAAAACTGAGCATTATAAAGAGTAGGAAAATAGCCCGGTAGGGGCAAAACCGATCTATTCGAAAGGCGGAAAAATGGCCGAGCTGAGGCAAAAGCAGAAACGACGTGAGGCAAATCGACTCGACAAGGGGCAAAACCGAGAGACAGCAGGGGTGGCAAAACCAACCCAGCAACAGGGGCAAAACCGAGTAGCTCAAAAGGCAGAAAAATGGCCCAGCTAGGGGCAAAACCGAGCAGCTCAAGCACAAGACCATAACCTCAATTCCTTCACATATGCATTAGTCAAAAGAGGTGCTTTCCAGAAAAGTTTTCAATGCTCAAGCCTTCAAATAGATGAATCTAATGATATATGTAAGTCCCTCATAAGCCACAAATCTCAACTTGCATAGATAGTATTTAAACAAGTTACCACATTCAATGCTTGCATAAAGAAAGGAGAAGATCTAAAACATGTTTCCCTTTTTTTTATCCTCCCAAAATAACCAATGAAAATAGAACTAATAATATGAATCTGAGAGGGAATACACCACTCCAAACATCACAAAAGAAATTACCCCGCCTTCATGTATTAAAAAGAAATATCTCATTTCATCCCCGAAGCACTTAAAGGCCTCCAAGTCTCATAAAAGTCATCCCCATCTTTAAATTTTTGAAAAGAAAACCCCCTTTTTTTATTCTAAACATAGCCACAAATTTATAGGACTAAACAATGTGCAAGACTAGCTAGAAGAGCCAACCATATAACAAAAGAAGTTCACAATAGCTCTCAACATGCTATCCACAAGAAATAACATGCATAAGCCCTAAAAAATGGAGCACATTATTATGTAGGAGTAAAATGAGAAGTGTAAAGCATGCTATTTCAAACTACGAAGTGTAAAGCATGATATCCTCAGCTATAAATCCATGTCCAATACAAAAAGCAAAGCATATGTGATACTATTGTATAAACACCTTTCTTTTTCTTCTTTTTTTTTTAAAGAAAGGAAAATACAAGAGATTAGAGAAATTTGCAAGATAAAGCATTAGCTAAGCACATTTTCCCTCCTTCCCCTCTCCATTCGAACAAGAAAAGAACTATCATGCCATTAAAGAGGAGGGGAGGATCCTTTTTTCATATTAAAAAGAAAGGACAAGCATGTTAATCAGTAAATGAAGAAACTGCTAGCCGAACCAACCAACAGGAAGCACCGGGCCAAATAGGGCAAGCTACAAGCCACTTCAAGCACAATCGAGAAAGACAGGAAGGGGATAGGGGTTTCTAGTTAGTTTGAACAGCATAAGGAGAGAGAGGTCGGGTAAGCCGACAAGCAAACCGAACCCCCCTGCCGAGCAACTCAAAGCCCGAGCAACACCAACAGGGCAAAATATGCAGCACTCCTTTCTCCTTCTTGGCTAGAGCCAAGCCTTTTCTCAAGCCTAGAACACACACTCACACAATAAGGCAAGAGGAGAGAAATGGAAGCACATCCTTAAAGAGGAGATCAGTCTACCCTAACCCTACCCTTAAGAGAGGCTTATATAGCTAGCTCAAAGAAGAAGAGGCCACGCATACTTACCTGGAGAGGTCGGCTGGAGTGGAAGGAGGCGGGAGGAGTGGCGACAAATGTCGCAGAAAAGAGTGGCGACAGGAGGCGGGAGTGGCGGCAGGGAATGCCGAAAGTACCTGCTACGAGCAGAGCCAGGGGAAGTGGCGCGGCACAGTGGGGACCTGGGTTGAAGTCGTGCAGGGAGTCGCGAGAGCCAGGGCGAGCGGGGTTTGATTGGCTGGGAGGCATGACTAAGAGGGAGGAATGAAATAAGGCTCGGGCGCGTGCGTGTGTTAGGGAATTAGGGATTAGGGAAGGAAAATAGGAGTTTAGGATTCTTTTTTTTATTTCATTTTAAGTTAATATTTTATTTGAATTTTTGCCGATTCGAACAAAATTTGACCCCGCACGAAATCATATTAAAGTTGGTATCATTCCCAGCCAAAATCAACGTTCCGGACGCTGGCGCAGTCCGTTTCGCGATCCGAGGTTGTTCGGAGAACTTCGTCATCGGTCGGGTCGAAAGTACGTCAAATTTGGTCCCGTTTGAATTTCGAGCTTGTTGTTGACCGTCTCGACATTCTGACTTTCGATTCTGGTCCGTCGCGGAGAACTTGAAGATGTCGAGGCCGCAAAACGAAGAATTTGTGCGCAGTGGTGCAAGAAACGTGCACAAGGCTGTCCTAAGGTCCGGTCGTCCTATGGGAACTCAATTTGGAGTCCTAACGTCAATTCCAACCTGCTATGAGCTAGATGTATGGAATTTATTCCGGGACTCCAAAAGAGTGACGAAGTGGCTTCGAACGTTCTAAAACAAGGTGGGTCCATTGCTAGGAATCTAAGATCGTCAGGGAAGCTCCTAAGGCTAGAACCCTAAATCCTAGGAGGAAAACTAAACCTTAACAAAAGTGAGGTCAACAATACTCTGCAGCTTTTTTTGCAGGTTGATTTTTCTGCAAACTCCCCCACAACATTACCTTTAGGAGTCTTCCATCTGCCTACAGACACTGCAGGAATTGCAGTTAAAGAAAATCGCAGTCAACTACAAGTCATTTACAAACTCCTCTGCCACATTACCTATAGGAGCATTCCGCCCATCTACAGACATTGCAGGAACTGCAGTCAAAGACAACCTCAATCAACTTGAAGTCAGTTTTTTTTACAGGTTGTCTACTTTCCTACAAACTCCCTGCAACATCTTCTGTAGGAGGCTTCTGCCTACTTATAGACATTGCAGGAACTGCAGTCAAGACAACCACAGTTGTTTACTTTCCTGCAAAATCCTCTGCAGCATACCTGCAGGATTCTTCCACCTATTTACAGACACTGCAGAAATTGCAATCAAAGGCAACCACAGTTGTCTACTTCCTTACAACCGCCCTTACAATATTACCTGTAGGAGCCTTCAGCCTTCTTATACACACTGTAGGAACTACAGTCAAAGACAACCACAGTACGGGACGAAGATTTCAAGTTCTACTTCGTGGGATCTCCCTCGCTCATTGTTTGATGTTTTCTAATCCAAGTTGAACATGATTTTCAACTATGTTTCAACTTGAGGGGGAGTGTTAGAAGTTATTTTAGAAAATAATTTATTCTTGTGAGAAATTATGAGGAATAAATTATTTTCTGAGATTATGAGTTATTTTCTTTTCTATTTTATATTTATTTTCTTGGATTAGAGGTTATTTTCTTTTCTATTTTATGTTATTTTTTTATTTTTAAATAATTTATTGGGTGATATATCATTCCTTTCATATTATTTTATTTTTATTATCTTTCCTATTCTAGGATTCATGTAAAAGGTTATTTATGTCTCGCTTCATATCAATGAAAAACCCCACCGTTTAATTCCACTTTATTCTCATTATTCTGAATTTCAACAGTCATTTAAAGGCATCATCGATTGCGTTAAAAAAAGGTTCTATTTACCAAGTTCTATTGTCATGTTTTAGTGCTCAGAACAAGAATGAAAAACGTTGCAGAGTATTTGGTTGTTCATTATACAGTTATGTTTTTATTTTTGGTTCTGTGTCTTCTTACATTTGCTTTTCATTGCATATTTATTATCTGTGTAGGAATCAATAGGTAATATAACCCCAGTATGTATATTAACTCGTAGCATTTTTGGTTACTCATACTGTTTTTTCAGGCAGAGAAACGGTTGCGAACTGAACTCAGACAAAAGATGGAGCTTAAGCGAATGGCTGCATGGAAGCCATTATTAGATGAATTTCAAACTGGACAACTGCCGTTCATTTGTCTGCAATATAAAGACAGCGATTCAGTTCAACATGTTGTTTCAGGTGTTTATGTGGGAAAGGTGAGTCCTTTTATGCTCTACATGTTGTCAACATGTTTATTTTCATCAATTTTTAGTTAAAGGATTCTGGAAAGTTTATGATACCGGAGTTAAAACATATGATGGAATGATAATTTTATTGCTTAAGTTTAAAGAGGATTACAAACAAATACACTTGACAATAGGAAAATAACAACTCAAACATAAAAACCCACTTAGGTAAGGATCGAAGCCGGTGGGCTGCGTGTTGAGATAGGGGAAATGGAGGGCTATAAGTGGTAAGGTGGCAGCAGGCGATTAGACTGCTGTAGAGTGCAACAACAAGCGGTGATTGTTGGAGCATGATACGAGAAGTTAATCACCACCTTGGAGCATGATACTGCTGGAGTACCACCTGTTTCAGGTTACAACTCTAGCAAAGGAGAACAATGCCGACGAAAAAAATTGAAGCAAAAATTGACTAAAACAAAAAAAAAAACAAAAAAAAAGAAAAAAAAAACAACCTTTGGGTAAAGAGGAGCTAGCTCCGCTCCAAAGGAAGGAACCATTCACAAGGTAAAACCGCTTGACCCTCTCCCACGTGAACCAAGCAGGTCACATGAATCACTTGCATGCTCGTGCGGGCCTGGGCCTTCCTCCTCTTTGTACAACCCCAACCAAAGCCTTCTCTCCCTCTTACTTCCGTCTTCTTCTTTGCCTCTTCAATTCACATAATGAAATTGAAGTCCTTGCCGCTCTCGCGATTGAAGATGGGATTGCATCATACAAAAACCTTTAAACTTCACACACTCGCTCCTCTCTTGCGATATCCTCTTCGTTTTGTACCTAGAGTCGAAGCCTCATTTCCTTGTTGACCTTTCACGCGATCAGATCGAGAAGCCCGAATCCCTTCTTCTCCCCTCAAACATATGAGGCACTCATCTCTGCCTTATTCAAACCGAAGCTTAGAGACGCAACTTCCTCGCTATTAAGCATGAACCTTGGTTATGTCTTGCTCTCTTGGCTTTGCCTGTGCTTGCTATCCAACCAAAATTATCCAATCCTCACTGTCTTCCTCCTGCCAAGCCGCTCGAGCCTCTCGTCAACCTCTCTGTCCGACATGCAAGACCGCACTGCTTCGGCTTCTTCCTCTGCGCACGCTTCCTTCCTCCCTTTAAGCTCTAGCTTTATTCCGCCTGCGCATGTGACCTTTCTCTGATCTGTCTCTGCTACTTCCTTGTCGTTCCTCAAAGGCCTGAAGTGAGCCCCTCGCCTTTCTATTCGAGCCCGAGCACCAAACCGAGCTGAACCTTATAGCCAAGACGCAACCCAAGCCCTTCTCCATTTTAATTTTCATAATTGATAGTTTGTATTATTAAAAAAATAGAGAAAAAATCTGTCATATTTTTATTTGCTTTTTTGTTGTCGCCGTAGATCGCCGCTGTCAATATCATTGCTTCGCTAAAAAAAGGTATAAAAATAGGGGCAATGAGACAATTTTTAAAATGTCCATTCGAGGAAGCGAGATTACCCGTGATTGGTAACTAATTGCTGTTCTGGAAATTTGTAGACTCATTTGAAATTTTTTTATAAAATTATAAGTTTTTAAATATCCTTCCCGGGAAATGTGAGTATCAATCATTGGGAATTAAGTACCTTTTGAGAAAGTAAAGTTCTGCTCGGGAAAATGCTTTCTTGTGATTTGGCCTTTTTTGCTAGTACACTGAAGCCCTGTTTCGTCTTTTAAAATCATTAAATACCTTTTTTTTACCCTTCCCAGCCACAGTGTGTCACAACGCTAACATGTGTCTTCAGTTGGGAAGACTGATATTCTTTCATTTCTCCCTAACGAGTGTTGACGCTGCCGAAATTTCGGGTGATTTGAACTTATAAATAAATTAAAACCTTCGACTTTCATATTTATAAATAGATTAAAAATATGGATCATTGGAATTTTAAAATATTTAAAAATTTTGGGGGCTTTTAAATGTAAGAACTAAAGGATTTAAAAATAATTTGGAAATTTGGGGCTTTTAAATGTAGGCTCTTAGGGTTTTTTTAAAAAAAATAAATTGTTGGCCTTTCAACTTGAAATCCTAGGATTTAAAATCAAAATCAATGAAATTTTTCAAAGTTAAATGAGCTTTTCAAAAGTGTGAGCCCAAGGTTTAAAATTAATAAAAAAATTGGGATTTTCAAATTTAAACTCTTATATTTGAATAATTTGAATTTATTAAAATTGCCCTAGATATTAATTATTTGTGCTTTCGAAAATAGTTTAATACATTTGGTGGCTTAGCTTAATCTAAAATTGAAATATCAAAATTCAAAAGGCTAAACTTAAATTGTAATTAAAATGGGGTAAAGTACTGTTCAGAGAAATGCTTGCTTGCGATTTGATACTTTTTGTAGTATATTGAAGACCCGTTGTGTCTTTTAAGACCGCGGGTTAAATACTTTTTTTTCGGCCAGTGTCTTACGACGCTGACCAACGAGTTTTAAGACAGTTGGGAAGACTGATATCTTCAGGTGCCCCATAACAGCTGTTTACGCTGAGAGGTTACTGAAATTCCAGGTGATTTAGACTTATAAATAACTTAAAATCTTTTTAGTGTGAAATTTATAAAATAATTTAATAATATAGATCATTTGAATTTAAAAATATTTGAAAAAATTTGGGCTTTGAAATGCAGGCTCTTATAGTTTAATAGTAATTTTGAATTTGGGGCTTTTAAATGTAGGCTCTTAGGGTTTCTAAATAAATTTAAATTTCGGGACTTCAAAGTTGAAATCCCAGGGTTTAAAATCAAAATCAATGAAAATTTTCAAACTTAGGTTTCAATGGTTGAAGAGTAAGCCAAAATTGAGTTTTCAAAACTAAGAGCCTAGGGTTTAAAAGTAATCCAAAACTTGGGATTTTCAAATTCAAACTCTTAGATTTGAATCATTTGAATTTTTTAAAATTGACCCAATTATTAAATATTTGTGCTTTAAAAAATAATTTAATACATTTGGGGGCTTAGCCTAATCTAAAATTGAAATATCAAAATTCAGAAGACTAAACTTAAATTGAAATTAAAATGCCCTGATTTTAAAAGCTAAGTTTGACTTGAAATTGCTTGCCATCAGATTCGCAATTCTAACTTGTAAGCGAACAAAAGGTGTTTTTCAAAAGATTAGAGCGAACATCTATATGTAGCTATTTATGTATTCAGATGAGGCAAATTTATGTAACTTTTAAGGTTTACAGATGTCATTTAAAGTAATCTTTAATTTAATCCATGTTTTGAATCATATAAATTGTCTCAAGATACTAAATGCTCCAGCTAAAATAGCTCAAATACATGAAATTTCGAACCCGCATGCGCTTCACCAAAATAAACTAAGTATTTTAAATTGAACGGTATGAGAATGTTAAGTGAGTTAAAATAAGATCCTTTCACTCGATTTCCTCCAATTTTTTGAAAAGTGTACAAAATTCTTTTCAGAGTCTATGCCTATTTTAAAATTTTAAATCTCTATGGTGAAATCAAACTCAAGATAATTTAGTTATGTAATCCTCCTCACAAGGACTGGATTTGACGGGTTTAGTAATTTTGAAATAAACGTTGAAATTGTAAGATAATAATTTACAAGTCCAAATCATCTAGTCGAATCCTTCTCCCTATTAGGACTAAAGTCAACATGACTAATTTCTAAAAGATATCAAAGTTGATGAATTCCAAATGAAAATTTCCCGATGATGACCGTGCTGACTGAAAATCTCAATCAAAGAGATTAATTTCAAACCACCATTCAAACTAAATTTTCATATCAAACACAATTTAATATTAATCACTTAAAAGTTTAAAGAAAATCTCATCCACCCTCCACAAGTTTGTCGAGGGTGACAAATTTCTGATTGACTTCAATTCATGAAGAGTGAATGTCATATGAGGTTTATCTCTATATTCACAATCAGTAAAATTGCAAAACAATAAAGACGTGACCCGTCCTCTGTCCGCGTTGTTTTACCGTCCAATGACATTACAAAGTAATGGTTACGACCAAAGCCCTTTAAGCGGGAGGTTGCCGCCAAATGACACTCTTTTATTACGATCACGATTGCAACCCATACGTTCCCCAACTACTTTTACCATTTGAGTTGTGAACCATAAATGTACAATTGATTGACACAAATCCTTCGGTCAATTAAGGTCGACTTAAATTTGTGCCCTTAGATAAACATCCATCTCATATCTACGAGGGTCCCTTGCACGATGCAACCTATGATTGTTGATATGGATCCTTCAGTCAGGTTGAGTCGTTTACGTCCTCTAACTAAGTAGATCGGAGATCACGATGACGCATGAAGACAGAACTATGAGACCTTGATCAAGTTTGTCATCGTTTCCCTACCATATGATTTAAGCTTCAAGTGATAAATTTTGCAACTTAAAATGTATGACTGCTGCTATTATATGTTGATCATTCGATTCTTAATGACTAGCCTTAATCTAAAGTTCTTTTATGTTATCAGGAGGTGTAATTAACCACACGGCATTGCGTCTATGGGAAACCTCAAACCCCATATCAAAAAGTATATGGGCTTGTTTCTATGGAAAACCTCAAACTCCAGATAAAAAATCCTCGCAAATTGGGTGTGAATCTCTGTGTATTGTCTTATCCACTATTCCATCTATCTTTGAAAAATTTGATCCTCAAAGCACTCTCAACAACAACAAAAAATAATAGTCTTGAGGCGTCAAAATTTTCGGAGTCCACTATTACCAATAATTAAGTGATGAAATTTGCTGCCCTTTTTTTGGTTTCTTGATTTTTTGCCAAGGAATTAACAATTTGATGTCTTGACGATTCAACAGAGACAAATTTAGGATTCACTGTTTTGTGTTTTTTTCTTTCTTTTTCTATGTTTTCAATTGGTTTCACTATTCCACTGCGTAATGTTCATAAATTTGCTATCAGGACAAAATTTAGGTTGGTTTAGCCCGCACTTTTCATTAAATTTTCACTCTTTTCTCTTATTTTCATTAACTTTTTCATTTTTTTTCTTAAAAAACAGTAATTTGTATGTGTTTTCCGGCTCTTTTCACACTTTTTTCTTGTCAATTGCATATTTTCCCTTCACGGAGTGCAAACTTGCTTTTGTGTGAAACACAGAAGAAAAATCTTAATTTTTATGTGATTCCCTTTTTCACGTGGGGAAAAATGTAATTATGTTTCTTCAAATCAAATGCGCAAATTTTTTGCTCCTGTACTTTTACTTGTTGCCTAAAATCGATTTTATACAAGCATTCCAGATATTTTTGATTGCTACGTGTTTGAAACTTCAATTCAACACAAGTGAATCTTAATTTTGGATCTTTTTTGAAAATCCAAAAAAAAAAAAAAAAACACACTAAAGGCCTACCATTGAATTGTACATTAGATTCAATCATACATGTGAACAAAATGTACATATACTAATTTATTAACCTTAGTTGGTAGTAATATTGGATGAATGCAAAGTTTTAATATTTCAATGTTTTCACCTCGCCGTCTCACTTGCACCATCTCACTTCTTTCTTCACTACCTCGTGCGACCTAGTTTGTTACCTTTTTCTGTTTAGCCCTTCACCTCTTTCCAATTAATCGGCACTTCCCTCTTTAAGTTTACAGAGTAAAGATATGAGAGAGTGAGTATTCGAAATAGATCTTAACAAACTCATAAATTTATTTCAATATGTTTCATTGGCATCCAAACAAACAACCCTTGCATTTCTTAAATGCATGTATTTTAATTTGTATTTCTAAATTGCTTGCATTATGAAACATCCAACCCCTTATTCAAATTATTGAATGCGATGTTGGGAAAAAGAAGGAAACTTCATAATCTAATGTAGGAATAACCCTTCATATTATATTGTTTGATTGTTCTATCATACCCTTTAATAATAATTTTGAATTTATATGGCTCAATGCACAAGTCTTTATTATTATCTGTTGAATAAAAAAACGTCAGCAGATGCTTTCATACTGAAATGACTAGATGCTAATGAGCATGATTATTATGTTTTGACAATTTTTTATGTGTATTAATGATTCATAATGAGGAATTTTCTCTAAAACTATAAAACAACAAGAGAGTTTCATGTCAAAATTTCACCACTAAAATTTAAAAAAAAATTAATTTATTTAATAATTAAAAATGTTCTCCTATTAATTATTTCATGTTACCCCTATCGATCTTAACAAACTATGTTTATATCTTTATGCTGGAGCTAAAATGAGGGCGAATGCATTTCGTTTTTTAAAACCATTAATAGAACTGATTAATTTTATAATGAATTTTCCTGTTTTTTTTAAATATTCTAATAGTGGAAGAATAATTTTGAGTTCAATGGAAAAAGTTCAAATTCATTGATGAAATCTTCTCATTTTTCATAATTTTATTATTTATCATCTTAGAGTCACTTTAGCAACTTAATATGAAGCTCTATTGAAATCCAGTGGATCCTAGAAGTTTAAATTTGAAGTTGCTAAATTGATTTAGAGTTGATTAGGGTCAGCTCGAATTAATTGCAAATTGTAGTAGGAATTGAAATTCTTAATTTTATGTCAAAGTAAACCCTCTCGAACTTAAGTAGTTATTACTATTTAGCTCTATGATATATACTACTAGCTATTAACCTTAATCTATATAATACATATACTTTTGATTAGTTGTTCTCTTCTTAACATGTAAATCTTTATTGGCTTTTGAATTTTTAATTATCCCATGTGTTGTATGAGCTACTTTTCTTCTAATTTCATTTCTTATTGCTTCAAAGCTATTATGCTGTTGAAAAGTAGGTAGGAGTGCTCATGATGTATTATGTTGAAGAATTTCAAACGGAATTTGTCTGCGTTGTTTTGTGCGTGAAGTGCCCGTAAGAAGCTGTCGGTCGCCGGAATCGAAATCCCGTCGCCCGCTTCGGAAGGATCCTTCGAAAAGAAAGGAATCAACCGACCGCATATTTTTCGTAGTTTAAATGAAAGATGCCTACTACCTCAAGTCATGCAGTTATCCGAAAGACAAACACAAGACTTGAGGGTGAGGCTCGATCAAATAAACTAAGAAATATATGACGTCCGTTTAGTCTGCTAAGCTATTATATTCGTTGAAATAATTCCCTATCTAATATAAGGATTAAATAGGGTTTATTTTAAATTTGGGTTCGGAAATGCTTATATAAGGCAATACTTATAGTTAATTACATCTTAAGTAATCGAAATCGTTTAAGAAAACTCTCGATAAAAATCGGAAATATTATCTTCGAGGAGGTCGAAAAGGATAAGACTTTTCAACGAAGTAAGATATGGAGGTGTCAGGAATTGGCTCGAGTTTGGAATCGTAGAATCCGAAGGAAAGAGACTAGGGATATCGGAGATCGGACGACGGGCCTCGATGACTTCCGAGCTATCCATAGTGCTTGGCGATGAAGATGCACTCTGTTGTCGAAGGCGATCGTGCTTGCCCACCATGCCGACTCCAAGTTCGCTTGTCGTGAAGAGGTTGAGTTTCTAAAATTGCAAGTTAAAATGTTCGATCGAGGTGGCTACATGGTCGAGTGCCTCTAAACATCACTATGCAAGTATGTTTAAATATTGTACGGTTACGCAAGATATATAAACGCAGGAAAAACGATAGATGCATACGACAGGTACGATGATAACGTCTTAAACGAGTAGAGCGTACGATAGTAACGAGGTATATAAAGGAACATACCGTAAAAATAAAACAAACTCGTATACCAGGAGATCCGTAATCTTCTTGTATGTAACGAGCGGAGTGTATCACATAAAGCCAAACAAGAGAAGGAAAAAGTCGTCGAAAAGCTCGAGAAAGCAAAGAGACCGAGCTCATAACGAAAAACCACTAGAAAACAAACGAAAGTCAAAAATAAAATCAAGTAAAACTCCGGAAATCCGGAAAAGGACGAGTGCTTCATCGATAATCAAACGAAGCCGAAGAAAGCGTGAGCACTCGGGTCGGGGCTAGGCTCGAAGCGTGTAGATCTTGCTCGAAGGGTCGTCGAAGGCTACTTCGGTCGCACGAGTGTATAGAGCCCGCCACTCAATTAGAAGGTGTCCAACTAAACCGCAGCTCGGAGAGTGTTCTCAACTCAAGTCGATAATCAACAAGTGGACAATAGGATTTTATAATATAGTTTTTGAAATTTATATTTTTAAGCATGCACATGAATTTCAAGCATACAAAAGAGAGTTTTATCAATTTCCGATTGTAGTGGAAAGATATATATATATATATATGTATGTATATATTTTTTTTTGTTTCGAAATGTAATATCATATTTTTATCAGATTTTGAAAATCATGATTGTCCACGAGTCGATCATTTCGTCGGGTAAAGGATCGCTAACAATCCTAAGAAGGTACGGGTGCCCGGCTGCGCTTATAGCGGTGAATGATACGCGTCATCCTACGGTTCACGGGGTCCGGAGCGAGTCACGATGTCGTAGGATGGGATATCGTTCTACTTCTATCACCTGGCGTGCGCTTTGCATCATCGCCGTCATTGCCTCAAAACAAAACAAAACAAAACCGACTCCGAGTGAAGCGGGAACACGTGTAAATCGATAAGGAGGGGACGAAGAGGAGATTAACCCACCTCCAGTCCAAGAAAGACCAAAACGGGAGGAAGATTAATCTACTCGCCCCTAAAATATGTAACAACAGAACGCTGAAAGCATGGCCCGAGGTCCTTGAATCAGTCCTGTGGACGTCATTTTCTCACTTGGACACAATTGGATCGGCCCCGAAATGGGTATCCTTTGCATTCAGATAAGACTAAACCAAAAGTAGTGACCTTCGAAAATCGTTTAAAACTTCGCAAATCAAACGAGAAGGAAAAGTGACTCGGAGAAAACGACGTAAAGCCCAGGACTCGTACTAAAATTCGACCTTCCGATCCTCGATTAATTCCTTATCATTTGGAACACAATTCTTCCCACACGGAACCACTCTCGGACTGCGGATAAAACTCACAACGACGGTAGGAGAATCACCAAGATACAAATGCCTAAGAAAGTGAATGTACGAGCTCCCATACCATTTCGAGCTAACTCCAAACTCGCCAAGCAAAGCAAGCAAAGAACTCACCAAATATTCGAGGCTCGAATAAGGACCTTACCAAACACCACCATTTCCACCATCAAGCCGAGCCACCAGTGAAATGAGTTTAAGCTAAGTGTGTAAGTAATGTCACAATTCTCATATGCTTAAAGTTAAGCCAAGCACAAATCAATCCATCCATCAAATAAAAAAGGAGAAGGCCTTAATGGGGTTTGGCCAGGTCATCACAGAGCCCAAACCGAGCCCGAATGAGACTACAAATCAAACTCAAAGCTCAGCTTCAACACATCTCACTAAAATCCAACAACAAAGCCTTACACGAGCCACCATAATCCGACTCCAAGACCCAACTAAACACCCCCCATAGGAGTAGCTATCAGCTCGCGAGAAAAGCCAAACCCGAGCCACCATGACTAGGAGAAACGGCTCATAGGTCAATCCAAAACAGCCCCAACACAAAACAAGGTCCAACCCATGCAAAGCCAGACCCGAGCCACCTTGGCTAAGAAAAGCAGCCCAACATTCAATCCAAAACAGCCCCAACACAAAACAGGTCCAGGAGCTATCCATAAAACAAAAAAGCCAAGCCACAATAAAGTAGAAAACGAGCCCAACTATGAGCTACAACCATCGAAATATATATATAAAAAAAATTACCAGAACTGCCAACAGAATCAAAACCGAGCCAGCACAAAGACTGAAACCGAGCCGGAGCAAAGACAGAAACAAGCCTAGCACTGATTCCAGCATGTGCCCAACAATTCAGAACATAGGAAAGCTAAAACCGAGCCAAGCATGGGGCTGAAACAAACCCAGTACAAACCTAGAACTTAATCTCAATACAAATCTGAAATAAAGGCCTCCTCACAAAAAAACGAAATCCAGCTAACATATAGCCCAAAATCAAGCCAAATATAAAGCTAAAAAAACGAATTTCTGAAAGCATTAGAGTAAGGACAACTGCTGTATATCCAAATTAGGCTCACGGGCATGAGCTAAAACAAACCAATCGAGCCTCTAAGTGAGGTTAAGATGAGCCATAACAAGGCCACAATTATACTAAGCACAGAGTTAAAACATACTTCTCCATGTATTCAGCATACCAATATATAAAACCGCAATAGAGAAGAGATAGGAGAAGTAGAGAATAAGCTTCACATGCATATACCAAGCTAAATAAAACTTCCCATTCTCCATATCAAGCCACCATATGCAAGAGACTTCCAAATCCTACCTAGCATGCTTGCAAAGAGGAATAGCATAATCTCAAAGCCGCACATTTAAGATTTTAAACTTGCTTTAAGTGTAAGAGAAGAAAGAAGGTAATATCATGCCATGCCTACACCATCCCAAGCAAGTAACCAAGTCTAAATCCTAGAACATGCTCATATTTATATTTTTAACATGCTTGAGCAATAAATCTTCTCAAATAAAGCCATAACAACGAACTAACATGCTGCTAGAAAGAGAAGAGGGAAGGCATCCATTAATTAAGCAAGCAAACAAGCTAATCCTTAGCATACAAGTGCCCGAACGAGACATCAAACGGGGAAGGCTAAGCCAACGAGCATGAGTTACGGCTTCCCCAGGCCAAACCGAGAAGAAGAGGGGGATGAGAAATACCGGACGAGTGTAGAGCGCACAAGAAGAGCGGGAAATCAAACTCCAAGCCGGCAGCACCTCCTCCTCACAATGGTTTTCGGGCTAACCCTAGGCCATCCTGAAATGGGGTTTAAATAGGGGGAAATGGGAAGAGGAGTGCCGGCACCTACCCGTGGAGTCGAGGAAACTTGAGGGAGCTACGGGGGATGGGGGAGACTGACGCAAGGAGCCTCGAATCTCCTGCGCACGCGTCGCAGAGATAACACTCGCACAGACGGGACGCCGTCTACTCGCGCAGAGATCGGTATGGGGGTGACCGCGAAAGGCTTGAGAGATAAACGGTTGAAAAGGGAGAGCGATCGAGCGAGGGAGAGGAGTCGCAGAGAGCCCCCACAGGGCTCGAGCACGGGAGACGAACGAACCGAGCGGGTCGAGTGAGGGAGAGTAGGATTTTAGGGCTTATATTTTAATTAAATAGATTTAAAAGTAATTTATTTGAAAATACGCCCCAAATCATAACTCTCGCACCCGACGGGCTATCGTCGCAAACTTAACGTCGATTTTAAGTGAAATCGACGTTCCAGACGCATTGGCGCAGTCCGTTTCGTCGTTCCAGGTCGTCTGGGCAACCTCGTCGACGGTCGCGTCAAAATTGCGTCGAAATTCGGTATCGTCGCGAAATTTTAATACGAGCACGATCGAAAGCGAGGTCAACAGAATCCTTGGTAAGGTTTGAAATTGTGTAATTGGGAATCAAAATATTTTGTCCTTAGATGTGGTTTCAGACTCAAAGCGATGTGAGGTGTAAGCCTCATATTCAACACATTGGGCAAAGCAATAAGTGTCATATCAACATTCTAATATGGAAGTATGAAGAAGAGTCATACCAACACTAAAGTATGATATTAAAGTGAGAACATAATAAGTCAAGTTCATCACAATAAGTCTCTCCCCACTTTCAAATCAACATTAACAAATAATCAAAGCCACTCGTAACAGTATTTAAAAGGGTTTTAGGCATTTATTTTATTTAATATTATTTGTATTAGTATTTTGAGATGTTGTATAATGTTTTTGATGTTGATGAGATTGCTTACTGATATTTTTTGAAATGATTCATATTCTATTAATAGGTTAAAGCTATATCTAGTTTTCTTCGTTTTCTTTACTATGTAGTTAACTACATTGGTACTGTTTGCAATGTAGCCAGAGCCCACCCTTTTTTTAATTATTGTCATGTAACTCATGTTTTTATCTTACTTCTCTTTCCTTAGAATGTTGTTGGTGATGATGAGAATATTCTATATATAAATTTTTGTAACAATTTTCTCTGTGATCATCAGAACAGTTATACTATCATTTATGGATTTTTCTCTGTATGGTTGGAAATCATATTATTTTTATATTTTACTGCGACAGTTTCATCTAGATCCTGATGATTCTAACATTGACCGGTCTAAGAATAAGTTGGCATATGCGGAAGAGCAGGGTAGCAGCAATCCATCATATAGTGTAGCTTTGGGCTCGGACAACTCTTGGTATTTATTTACAGAAAAGTGGATCAAAATGATATACAAGATTGGCCTTCCTGATGTTTCTTTAGCTTATGGTGAAGCTTTACCAAGAGAAATTTTGCAAGGGCTCTTACCAGAGGAGGAGATTGCATGGGCAAAGCTAGCAGAATCTGAGTTTGGATCTCTATGGAGCGCAGAAGGTTCTCTTGAGACATGGTCATGGAGTCTAAATGTTCCAGTGTTGAGTAGTCTTTCGGAAGATGATGAGGTGTGTATGTATTGGAGCATAAGCTTTTCAAATTAATTTATTATTGAATATTTTCATGCCAACCCGTAAGTCTGTACCTATTAAACTGTGTAAATCGTTTAATGTAAAAATAAGAACTTTATATGTATTTAAAAAAGGTAGATATTGACAAAATGGTTTAATGATTTTTGAAAATATCAAGGCTCGAGAAGATTTTGTTGAATGACTCATCTTCAGTGAGTGAAGTGGTTTTAAGGCAGGTCATTTATACCCTCCATAATGGTTGTCTGATAGAGAGATTTTAGTTTGACAGAAACTATCACTAGACTTGTTTAAAATGTTCTGAAATTTATTAATTGGAGATTCTTAATCATTCAAGTTGTTGTTATATATTTTCAAATCTTTAATTTTTCTTGTCTAATGCTTAACAATTTATTCTGTGCCATAATTCTTAAGTAGCTTTACTATATTCAGGTACAAAACTGGTCAGAAGAATATCAAGATGCTATCAACTGTTATAGGGAGCAAAGGACAAAGGTTTCCCGTTTGAAGAAAAAATTGATAAACACAAAGGGGTTTAAAGAATTCAAAAGTGTTTTGGATATGGTTAATTTCAACAATGAAAAAATTAGGCGCTTAGAAGATAAATCTCATCGTTTAACCAGAAGGATAGAACAAATTGAACCCTCTGGTTGGAAAGAGTTTCTTCGGGTACATGAGATGCGCTGCTTTAATTATGTCTTTTGTTATTTCGTATATCCAAAATGTAGATTTACATTGTCAATTTATCATACAGTTCATTTAGTTTTGCCATACCTTTCTTTTCTGCCTTTTATTTTTTGGTTGAATATTAGCTTGCTGAACTCTTATTTTGACAGAAAATTGTGGAGAAAACTTCTTGTTTTTGCCAACAAAGTGCTTGGCCTTGTATTGCTTGCTTGTTTTTGTAAGACATATCAATTTGGGTCAATTGATCGATTTGATCTTAATATTTACAATCTATGCCCATTTTTTTAATTGAATTTAATCCAATCTGTCAGCTATTGGAGTTGAAACACATAAGACCACCTTAATACGAACTAATTACGTAACCTTAGATTGCACATGCAGTCAATTTTATTAGCTAATCTGTTTGGATCAGTAATAATTTTTTTGAGTTGGTCATGATTGTCATTTTGATTTACATTATAATTTGGTTGAATCTAGGCTGTATTGAATCATATTGGGCGTATGTCATCTTCGACTATGTGGCTCAACTTGTAACTTGTTAGCTCAGCCATGATGCAATCACCAGACTCAATTTTTGTTATGACGGATTGATCTTAACGCACTTACCCTTAAGAGAGAGTTCGAAGCTGAGTTTAATGAAATGTTTGGGGGATGATTGATGTACATACTTATTACACAGATATAAAAAATAATCTTTGTATGATGAAGATCAATTGGAATTGACATTAAATTTTAAGTTATTTTTCTATTTAATTTTTGAAATATGTATGTGTGTAATATATCACCCTAAAGATTTGATTTGTACTTAGATCTCTCTCTCCATTATTTTTGCTTGAATAATCTCCCTAAAAAATTAGCACAAGTTGATGGCATGAGTTGTTCACTTATGCTAGTGACGATTGGTTACATCACTTTGACTATCACGACCCGACTTGAGACTTAGAATTAATCAAGTTTGGTTCAGATGGTCAGTGGGTGGAAATTAAAATTTTCATATTTATTTACTATGGCTAATCATTAACAAATGAAAAAAATCACTAATCAAATTAAGTTAAAACGAGATAGTTAAAGTTACCTCATTACAGGTTGTCTGCATCTTCTATAAGCATTGTCTTTTCTATTGCTCATCTTTTAATAAGTTAAGTACACCTTAAAAGTTAGTTTAAAATAACTGTGAGCTAATCAAAGCTAGTGAATACTTATATTCTTAAACTACATTAATGCAAGTAAAAAAAACAATATGAATGCCCGTTAAGCTTTTAATAAATAAATATAAATATTTGATATTTTAAAAATATGATGTTATTCAATAAATTTTACTATATTAATAACATATCTATTTCATATATGTAAAAACTGTTTAAAAATTGTACCAATTAAGGTACTTTAATATTAATATCGTTTTTCATTTACGTATACTGATACTTTAGTGTTCCCCCGATAGTGCCATAAAGATGTGATTCCATCATAGTCAGTTTTGCACATACAAACAATCAATATAGATATATCATTCATGTGCTCATCACATTCAAATCAATATACTTTATATATAACATTAACCAATGCATGATAGTAAGTAGCTACAAACATATAATATTTATAATAATGTGACCAAATCGAAGACATGACACCCCCATTTGGAAGAAGTCTTTCTTTCAGTCCATTAGTAAAGTGATCTATAACACATTGCATCCTTTTCCGGTTTGGTATTGGGGATCCTGGATTTGGCACAAAGTTTTTTATTCTTTTGTCACTTTCTTTCTTTGGAGATATTTCTTCTCCTTATTACCTCTGGATGATATTTTGAAGCTAAAGGGCCTAAGGATAGCTTCTATGTGCCCCGTGTAAATCTTTTGAGGAAAGTTTTCAGCATCTCTTTTTTGAGTGTGTTTTCTCTTTTAATGTGTGGACTTTATTGGCAGTTCATTTTAATATTAGATGGACGCACGGTGGCCTTCTCATTAATTATGTTTTGGAATGGAAAAAGCTTGCTAAGGAAGGGAAAATTTGCTCTCTTCCCTTGGTGGTACTTTGGTTCCTTTGGAATGCAAGGAACAGTTATAAATATGACACTAATCCCCCTACCCCTTCTATTACTACCTCCTATGCTCTTTCTTATTTCTCTAAAGCTCTCCGAGCCACTAATTGTTCTCACCCTCCTCCTAGAACAATGATGTCTCCTTTGCTCATCAAGTGGGAACCACCTCCTCTGGACTGGGTGAAAGTCAATGTGGATGGGAGCTGGACCGATGTTGCTTCTGGTGTTGGTGGGGTTTGTAGGAATCATTTGGGGGCTCTCCTCTTTTATTTTGATTCCCCTGTTGTTGCTACCACCCTTCTCTTAGCTGAGTGTTGGGGGTGCTCCTTGTTTTAATAGCTTCTCAGTCCCATAACTTTTCTTCATTTATTATTGAAATGGACTTAAGGATGTTATATGACATTCTTTTGGGTAAGGCCCCTTCCCATTGGGAGCTTATCCCTTTGCTTAAAAGAATTAGAGGGCTAATTGATTGCAAAAATTGGAAAGTTGTTTGGAGTTTCATATACAGGGAGGGAAACTCACCTGCTGACTGGCTTTCTAAGAACTTTGGTGTTGTACCATATGTGGGACGTTCTCCCCCCCCCCCCCCTCCGTCTCTTACTCACTGGTGACTCATTGGATATGTTGTATATCAGACCTTAGAGTCTGCTCCCTCAAGTTTCATTGCCTCTATTTTACAACTTTTACTTATGACTGTTTTGGCGGCAAATTTTTTTTCTAGGTTACTTCAGCTACACCTCTCGGCTCGATCAGTTTCTTGGATGGGTTCTTTTCTTCCTACATCTGTCGGCTGGATGTACGCTACGCTGGGTTCCTTTATTCCTAATACCTGCCACTTTTTGGATCTCTTTTCTAGGATTTCTATACTAATGCTTTGCTATTGGATCTCCTTTTGGTGCACGAGGACACACTCTGGCGTTTTGCACACAAATAATGTCTACCGCTCTTCATTTTTTGTACATTGTCCTTTTGGTTATACTCCTCTTTTTGTTAATTCTTGATATACATGTATTTTGGTGTTTTTGTTTTAGAATTGATATATTTAATAGGTTTTTTGTGTGGAGTTGTAATCGGGGTAGAGGAACCCCTAGGATTCATCTGCATTTCTGTTTTTGTGTTAGATGGGGATCCTCCCCCACCCTCTTTTGTACCAACTTTTTTGAATTAATACGTAGGGAGACACGATGCTCTTTTTCCAAAAAAAAACATATAACAAAGCTCCTAGGTCTGATGGTTTCACATCAATATTTTATATCAAATGTTGGGATATTATTAAAAATGAGGTAATCTTAGCCATTCAAAGTTTCTTTCAAGGTGAAGACCCAGGTAAATATTTCACTGCTGCCATGATTGTTCTAATCCCTAAAGGTAATGATAAAACTCACTAGCATAATTTTAGACCTATATCTCTTACTATCTTACTACTGTGATATCCAAGGTCATCAGTAAATTGCTTGTGGCTCGATTACAACCACATCTCTCTACTATCATCCCTCCTCAACAGTCAGCATTTATTAAGGGCAAGGAAATCACTGACAATATCTTACTAGCTCTAGAGCTTATTGAAGACCTGGACAGAAAGTGCAGGAGTGGAAATTTGATTGTTAAACTTGACATTAAAAAGGTCTTTGACACCATAAGTTGGGATTTTATTATAAATATTCTTATTGTCAGAGGTTTCCATGCTAGTTTTTGCACACTTATTAAATGTTAGTTATCTAATAACCACTATAGTGTCATGGTTAATGACAGCTCTTACGGTTTCTTCTCTGCTAAAAGGGGTATCAAACATGGTGATCCCTTATCCCCTACGATCTTTATTATTGCATTTGATTATCTGTCCAAGTTGCTTAATAGTCTCGAGATGCAACACCCTCACACTCAATACCCTAACAAAGCTAAATTTCTGGTTACCCACTTGGCTTATGCTGATGACGCTATTATTTTTGCAAATGCTTCCAAGCCATTTGTCAAAAGGCTTATGTCGACTCTGGATATGTTTCACCAGTGCTCGGGTTTACTCTTTAACAAGGAGAAGTGTCACATGTAATTTGGCAAGCATGTTGGGAATACTATTGCCAACTAGGGGATCTCTTATATGGGATACCACTTTTCTTCTCTTTCTTTAAAATACCTTGGTGTCAATCTGCTCAGGGGTAGAAGGAAGCAAATTCAGATGGATGAGGTGTATGAGAAAATTAAGCATAAAATTGCTGACTGGAGGAATTGCTTCTCATATAGGGGTCGGATGACTCCTCTTGCCAGTTTTCTTCATTCTATCCCTCTGTATGCTTTGCAGGTCTTTAACCCCACAAAAAGCTCTCTAAAAATTTTAGGAAAATTATTTAACAAATTTCTCTGGGCTGGGGGTGACGCAAATAAGTTGTGGGCCTCCTGGAACAAACTTTGTAAGCCTAAAAAGTCTGGGGGTTTTGGCTTTAAGACCTTGCGGCATATTGTAGAGGTTAATATGTGCAAACTTTGGTACAAATTTAGATTGTGCGATCTTTGTAGTCATCTTTCATGCATCTTAAATATCGTGCCTCTACTCGTCCCTACTATTGTAGTTACGAAAGTAAGGGATTCAAAGATTTGGAAAGCTATTCTGAAGGCTCGGTCGATTGTTACTAATTTTATTTTTTGGGATATCAGTGAGGGAAATATCTTCTTTTGGCATGATTCATTGGGTGAGTCTAGTCCTTTGAATTATCCTCATTCTCCTCCTAGTACTCATTTATTGGTCTCTGATTTTTTCAACTTGGGAGAGTGGCATATATCTAAGTTGTCGGCTATGGTTGATGAAAACACTGCACTTAGCATTTCGAGATTGCCCATTCATCCTGATAAAAAAGATACCCCCATTTGGAAGAACAACTCCTCTCAATCTATAAGCAAGATGATCTACACTCAGCTACATACCTTCCCTGATTGGCATTGGGGTTCTTGGATTTGGCATAAAATTCTCTCACCCTCCATCTCTTTTTTCCTTTGGAGGTACTTCCTCTCCATGCTTCCCCTAGATGACATACTCAAACTCAAGGGGCTTCGGCTTGCTTCCATCTGCCCCCTTTGTAGGTCTTCTAAGGAAAACTATATGCATATATTCTTTGAATGTGCTTTTGCTTATGGAGGTTTAGAATTTATTTGCTATGCATGTTGGTATAAAATGGACTCACAGAGGCTATATTGTGAACTTCCTTTGGGAATGGAAAAGCTTCTCTACTTTTGGCAAACAGTTTAATTTCTTTCCTTTGGTTATACTTTGGTTCTTATGGTGTGCTAGAAATAGCCACAAATATAATACCTCTCCTCCTACCCCCTTATTACTACTTTCTAAATTTTGGCGCACTTTTATAAAGCTTAGAGGGCTTCCTATGGTGCGGTTACTCATTATGGAAATGTCTGTGATCCCATTTTGGTTAAATGACAAACTCCACCCCACGGCTGGGTGAAGCTGAACATTGATGGGAGTTGGACCTCTTTGACAGCTGGTGTTGGTGGGCTTTTTAGAAATGTCTGTGTGCATGTCGTATTCTTTACATCCCTTGTTGTTGCGGATTCCCTCTTGAATCGAGTGTTGAGTCGATCTTCTTGCATTGAAAACTGCGATTTCCTTTTGCTTCTTCTGTCTTTGCCTATAAATTGATTCCAAACTGTTTTGTGATATGTTGAATGGTGCGTCTAAACCTCCTTGGGATCTTATTTGTTTGTATAAATAAATTAGGGGTCTCATTTCTCATCATTGTTTGAAGGTGTCTTTCACTTTTATACATAGAGAGGGGAACACACTTGCAGATTGGTTGACAAAACATGTTGGGGATATACCTACTGTTGGGTTAACTCCCCCAAAATCACTCTGTCGGTTTCTTATTGGGGACTCCTTGGATTTACCCTATGTTAGATGCTTAGTTCTTCTCTGCCCATCACGTCATGTTGGTTTTAACTTCTTGGGGCACGTTGATAGTTTTAGTTACTGGGTCCTGTGTTTCGAGTTTCACTGTTTGCTACTCTCGGTTACAGCCTGCTTTTGCTCACAGCTGCACCTATTTTGCAAGATTACTTTTTCTTTCTACTAGTATATTGAGTTACATGTTTTGTTTGGAGATCTCTTTCTTTCTTTTTGTGTGGAGTTACTAATGTGGAAAGAGGAACCTCTAGGGCTCAATGTATTTCTTTTGTTTTTAGATGAGTATCCTCCTTTCCCTCCCCTAACTTTTGTAACTTATTATTATATTAACGCGTAGGGAGCCACGAGCCGCTCCTCTCAAAATATATATATATATATATATATATATATATATATATATATATATATATATATATATTATAGAAGACATTCATTGATTTAAAAGAGAATATACAAAGGTTTTAGTGAGTGGATACTAAGAGTCCACTCATAGGGAATAAAACTCACTCAAAAAGAGACTTTAAACAACTTGTATACTCTAAATAAATTATGAAATTCTCCTAATCGTGGTGGGTGGATTTACTTCCCCTTCCCTTGGATCTAGGGAGGAAGCCCAGCAACAAGCTGAGATGTGGGCTTCCGCCCGAAACTATCAAACAACCATCCTGAAAATTTCTATGTTCTAGCATTCGTCATTCGTTTTTTTTTCTTCTTAGACTTGTAAACTTGCCATTCATCTGCCAGTGGTTGTCCCATCTGATCAATTAGTGAATCTTTGACGGAGAGCTCACCCTGGGGGGTATGTTGAACCGTAAATTGCTTAGCAGTCACTGCTTGCAGCCCACCTTGATCATGGCGCTCCTCCAGAACTGAGTACCTTCGTCTCTCGCAATAGGTGGTTCCGAAACACTTCGGCTAGCATCTGGTTGGTGAGGAATAGCCTGATTATTCAAATTTTCATTCAACATTTCTGGAAGATCTTCAATTTCTGCTATATTTTCCTCTACTTGGATGATGTTGTTAGGAACTGCAGAATCCAAGTGCACAGGAAGGTTGGGTCTCAATTGTGGATGAAGCCTGAAGCATTTGACAGGGGTGCCCAAAGAGTTCACAGTTATTATAGTAGCAGGGTCTTTGTTCTGTGACAATTGGCTGTCAATTTTCATTGTGGGCAGTACTAAGCCATATTTCATCTTCCTCAAAGAGGGTGATATCCCTTTCAACAAGAATCCTTGCAACCGAAGGCCTGGATAGGTTGAAGGTGGTATGTCCAATTTAATTGGTCTCCCTAGTGCAACTATAAATAGAATAGAGAACTTGGTGGTTAAAGCAGTGCAACTTTAGGCCATGTAATTTATACCAGATTGGAACTATAGGAGTTTCTTGGCTAGGATCAAATTCAGGACACCACTTGAGCAATTTCATAAATTTCCCATCAATTTATAAATTTCTTGGAAAAAAATTTGGCATAGTCTTCTATTTTAGATAATTGTATCACCACTTGTCTCTCATCGACGAGACTAACCTTTCAATGTCCCAATAGTTTTGAGATCTTCAAATGCCTTTCGAACGATTTCCATTTTAGGATGTCTCTATTGGAACTTTCCAATGAGGATAAATTTGCACTTATACACCAGGTTGGAAACTTCAACTTCAGAGAAGATTAGAGCTAGTTTGCCACTCTTCTTACTCGTCTTCTTGATGAGATTACAGTCCCCCTGACCTTCAAATGAGTCATGATAAACCTGAGGGAAAACCTGATCTGATCCCATAAAGGCAACCATATCAACATAAGAAGCCTTCTCAAGGTTTAAAACTGAATTAGTCGGTGGTTGAGGAGGAATAGAAGCCATAGAACAAAGAGTTGAACAGCGGCAAGCTACTGGGATTGAGACGGGAGTGCGATCGGAGCTCTCATGCATGCAAACTGAGAACAGAGGAGGAGGACGCGAGTGCAAACGCTCGATCTTGAGCATTCCAGCTGAAGGAGTGGGAGTCGAAGTCGAGTCCTCGTGTTGTAGGGCTCCACGACAGCGACGAGAAAATCACACAGAGCTTTCGTTCATGAAAACCAAGAACAGAGGAGGATGTGAGTGCAAACGCTCGATCCTGAGCAGTCGATTCTGAAGGAGAGGGGGTCAAAGCTGAGTCCTCGTGCAGTAGAGCTCCACGGCAGAGACAAGAAAATCACGCAGAGCTCTCGTGCGTGCAAACCGAGAGTAGAGGAGGACGCGAATGCGAACACTTGATCCTGAGCAATCGAGCTGAAGGAGAGGGAGTCGAAGCTGAGTCCTCGTGCAGTAGGGCTCCACGATAGCGACAAGAAAATCATGTGAAATCCACGAACGAATCGAAGCGTCGATGCTGACGAATCCGCATAAGTCAGCCGAAGAGGTTGGCCTAAGCAAACGAAGTCGGCGGTGAAGTTGATCGAGGTGGATGAATCAACGAAGAGGACGAGAGAAATCACCATCGGGCGAAACCCTAGCAGAGCCTCCCGCCATTATTGATCCCAATATATATATATATATATATATATAGTGCCAAATAAATTTTATTGAAAAAAGAAACCTATTAAATTATTTTAGTCTGATAAGAGATATTCTCTCGTTTTAATCATTTTGTATCAATTTTTTTTCCTTCTGATAATGCTTCTAAAGCCGTTCATTTTGCTTCGAAGCTTTTTATAATTTCCATAGCTTTAGCAACGACTGCATCGCCACGCTTCAAAATGCCTTCAAGCACTTCTATTTTTTCCGGCCGCAAACTGGTATTTGAATTAGTGGTATTTGAATTAGCGGATAGAATTAGCCTATCAACTTTCTCTAGAGCAGCACATATAGCTTTAATGTTGAAGAAGTCCATGAGTGGTCATTCCCTGACAATGACTCGATCAACAAATCATAATTTTCCTGAAACAGCTGCAGAAAATCATGGGGCGAAAGGGAATCCAAGGAGGTCGTAGTTGGTGGTGAGGGAGGACTCTTCCGACGGTCACCGTCGACGCCATCATCGTCGCTGAGCAGATGCCGATGCAGAGCAGCGGGCCAATTACGCCGCGCACTCACGTAGCATATATATGTGTGTGTGTGTGTGTGAAGTAATACCTTACCTGCTCGACTCTAACAAGAATATATATATATATATATATATATATATTATTTTAAGGAAAGGCACTAAGCCGATTTCATTGAAATAGGGAAGATACAACATAAAGTTTTTAGGAGAGGACCAACGGGTGAAGTCCTACCCCTAAGTTACGAAATATAAGGATAAGCTTAAAGTGAATAAGATACATAAGACATCAAAGAAAGAAAACATGCAAATACGCAAATAATAAAGACTAAGGAGGAGATCGCCTAGTCTTTCTCCTTCCTTGGAATTTTGAGTGCAAGTCAGAAAGCAAGTTTTGAAGTATTGTTCCATTGCCATTAGAGACCTGATTATCATCTGCTATGTCTCCTAGCTGAATATAATAGTCACCCTGTTTCTTTTTCCGAGAAGTGTAAACTTGTCATTCTTCATCTGAAGACTGACCTGTCTCTTCAATGAGAGGAAATGGAGAGGTCACTGTGGGTTTCAATGCTTGCGTAGTACATTTGTTCAATACTTGGGGGATTCATTTCTTCCTGCTGAATTTGTGCGCAAACCGTTCAAACTCCAAAGCTTTAGTGGCAACAGTAACTGGTTCAACCGCACAAGGTGAAATAGGAGGAGCTATCTCCTCCCTCTGAAGATGTGGGTCTGCCGTAAGTGGGTGGAGAACTGGAGGAGAAACCACGTCCCCCCCCCCTCTCATGGAGAGGCGTATGATCTGTAGTCTTCGAAACAGAAGGAGCTGAAGGCAAACAAAAATCGATTCTTTGGATTGAATATTAATATCCGTATCAGTTGTCTCACTAGTGTCAGGAATGAGATGAACATCCTGTGGATCAACTATTATCACTGGAGGGACCTCCGGATTTTCTGGTTAGTATTCGGCGATCCGTGGGACATCAGCAGAAGAGTTAGGTGGCATTGCAGGTGGCACTTCAACAGAAATCTCATGAGGTAGGGGGTGGGAGGCCAAACCGATAGTGTTTCCCACCGAGAGAGCTTGCGGCTTTAAATTTGGGTGTAGCCTATAACAAGCAGTAAGACTATGGCCAAACATTGAACAAGGCGAACAATAAGGAGGGTGAGGACCCATCTCCACTAGTTGCCACACTACTGTACGCCCGGATCCAATCCAAACCTCATCGGGATATCGCTGTGTAACATCACGTTCAACTGGAAGCGAAGCATCCGATGGACGAGTGTTTTCTAAGGTCGGTTTATCCACCTGTAACGGTTTTCCAAACCCTTTGGCAAGTGAGAAGAGAATCTCGTAGTTGAAGTGGTGATATTTAAGCCAAGGGAACTTGACTCATACTGGTAAAACAGGAGATTCAGCTTTTGGATCAAAATCAACTGTCCATTTGAGAACCTTCATGATTATGTTGTCAATTTTTATCATTTTACGGGAGAAAATAGAAGTATATTCCGTATTAGTTGTGAGATGAATCAGAACATGTCTACCATCAAGGGAGCTAACTTTCCAGGGTCCCGCAAGCTTCAAAGTGTCGAAAAATGGTGTATAGTGCCCATTTTTGGACGTCTGTACATGAATTTTCCCACCAGAACCAAACGATACGAAGAGGCGAGAATATTTGTGTCTTCCTCCGTGAGAAAAAGTGCGGGCTTGCCATTCTTACGGCCCAACTTATGAATGAATTTGTAGTTTCCATTCCCAAGTTCGAGGGCATCATGGAACTCCTGCGGAATATATATATATATATATATATATATGTAGACACATTGCAATTGAGGGCAAACCGATGAAATTGCTCAAGTAGACTCCTGATTTTGATCTCAGCCAAGAATCCCCCTTTGCGCCTATCTGGTTCTCATTACATGAACTCAAGTTTCAAGTCTTTGACTATCCTACCATATATGCAATTGGGAATTTTCTTGGAAAACCTATGCAGGTAGATACACTTGCAGTTCATTGCTCAAGGCCTTCCACTGTAATGATTTTGATTGAAAGTGATATTACACTATCAGGTGTAGACGAAATCTGGCTTGGTTCTGCTCACAATGATTATTGGCAGAAAATCATTATGGAATAAAAACCTCACTACTACAAGCACTGCAAGATGTTCCGCCACCCACAAGAGAAATGTTTCAGATTACACCCACAGTTGAGAACTTCTAGGCAAAAGCAGGACCCCACTGCTCTTGACACATTGGCTCCACTAGAGGAGGACTCACCACAAGACAGGTATTGATACATGAGGTAATTCAGGAACTCCCCACCGCTCTGGACACATTGGTTCCACCTGAGGAGGGACTCACAATTAGACTAGAGGTGGTATCTGAAGCAATTATCCCTACTTCTGATCTTACTGCAAGAGATAATGTTAGGAATGCAAATCGAGACAGTCCTGCAGCTTCTCTTCAGGAAGCACCAAGTGCAGAGGTAACATTACATACTGAACCTCCCGCTATTGCAACGATTGTCTTTTCTTCTACTGAAGTTTTACCATCTAATCAGACCGAGGATCATATGAGCCAATCTTCAGATGAAGAATGACAACTTAACACTTCTCGGCGGAAGAAGAAGGCTGGGGGCACATTCCAACTTGGAAATTTAATGAATGACACTTTGGTTACTCCTGACAATGAAACGACACTTCAAATTTTGATATCTGGCTCCGTTACTAAAATTAGAGGAAGAGGTAGGACAAAAATGACCCGTCTCTAGCTTCTTGTTTTGTTTTGTATGTTTTAGACACTAAGCTTCAATTTAGTTCTACGGATCATCTACAAACGGGCGGTCAGATGGAGGTAATGAACATGAACCTTGGACATTTGCTGAGATACTTTGGTGGGAAGAATATTAAGCAGTGAGATTTGATTCTAGCTCAATTCAAGTTTGCTTACAACAGATCCGTGAGTCGGACTCCGGAACACACCCCATTTGAGATCGCAACTCGCTCACTCTACTTGAATTGGTACCCCTCCTGTGGACATCAGAGATTAGCGAGGATGTCGAGGAATGGTTGCACAGGATTCAGAAGCCCCATGTGGATGTGGGGAATGAAATCGTTAAACAAAATTACAAGTACCAAGCACAAATAAGTCCAGAAAGAATGTGACTTTTCAAGAACGGGACCTAGTGTGGATCCGGTTGAAGAAAGAAAAATTTTTGTAGGAGTATTTGGAAAACTCAAGCCCTAATCAGATGGACATTTCAGAATACTCCGGAAGCTGAATGACAACGCATACAAGATCGACCTATCAACAAACTACATTATTTTTCCTATGTTCATACTGCGGACTTGATACCATTCTACGATTACCCAAAAGCTTTGACGAATAAATTAGAAGCTCCCCCAACACCCAGAGACTGATGCTGAGTTGGGGCTGGTTGAATCGACTGGTTCAACATGATTTTCTCGGTTTAACAGGGAGGCTGGATCGGTTGCCGCTCTAATGGACAAGAACTGCCACCCCTTCCCTCCTCTCCCTATTTTCCTATTATAAATTTATGTTACTTGTTGTTTAGAGTTTAATTTTGCTCTTTCTGATTTTACATTCTGATTCGTCAGGCATTTCTTCCTTGCGAGGGCTGTATACGAAGATAGGTGGTGGTTCGACTGTATCTTGCCTCGAGGTGGTGGTCATCTCCTCGATCCCTATCCGTATCTTCCCTCTAGCTCGCTGTCTTTCTCTTGCACCTTCCCCCCCTCTTGATTCCTGCTATTGAGGTCTGCCAGCAACCTCCTAGTTGACCTTTAGGATCCCGTTGCCTCTCTCCTTGCTGCCACATACCCTCCAGCGCTCCCTCTGCCGCCGCCAGGCATCCCTACATCCCTTGTTACCACCGCCTCCCTTCCAAACCGCTCCCATCCACTGCAGCCACCCTCCTCCCAACCTGGCCTGTTGCCCTCACCCCTATCTGTCGCCGCTGCCTCTCAAATCACTCCCTCGCGTGCTGTCCACCCGGGGTTCCTCACCATAGAAATAGTTTGAGTTCTGTTTTGTTTTATTTCAGTTTTACAAACATTTGTTATGACTCCTTTGTATTTTTCAGCAATAATATTCATGTTTGATTGTCTTTCGGGTTAACTCCGGTATCTCACTTAGCTAACTATGCGTATCCATCATCTGGATTTATCAATAGAAATGAGCCACATCACTCTTTTGAAATTATTTTTCACCCCATCTTTCATATAATTCATCAATTTAATTAATATGAGTTATTTGTGATTTGATGAAATATTACCTAATTATGATATATCTAATCAACTCATTCATCATGCTTAATTATCTATTTATAACTTTTAGTTTGCTGTCAACGCCCACAATCGTTCTGAAAGAAACATATATGAGATCATGATTTTCAGCAATTTCTCTTAATTTTTCTAGACTCAGCAAACCATAATCTCATGAATTTCCTTGGACTCCTTCAAACAATACCTATGTATCCTTGCCGTATCACTTGTGACTCGTGCAATTTCTTATACTAGTTGCAAGAATTCTTCTTCCTTATCTTTTTGTTCAAATTGTCTGACTCGCATCCCGCTCTTACCATGCTGCTTGGTTCGAATTGCATTACTTCTTAATGCCTTCAAGTTGATATCTCAACCTTTATTGTAAGTTCCACAGCATTGTTGTTAACTCCTCTCTGTTCCATTCACTGACTTACCACTAGCGCTGATCTCCTCCATATCTTTCTATTTTTCTTTGCTCTGAACTTCAAGTTTGGACTACTGCTCTTTCTAAACACCAAGACCAAACTTATCCTGCTGGCTTCACCCTAGGGACTCCATCATTGTTAACCAAGAGCCTTCTCTCTGCATACAGCAGTCGTCATCTACTGCTTTCAATAGAGAGGCTGTGGTCTGGCTTCAAGGCCAAGTGTTTCTGATCTTTTAAAGCTACGTACAAAGCTTCACTGATGGCCACTTCATTGTTTGTTTGCTAATAATACTCGCCACAGTTTCCGTATTCGACGCTTTATTCTAAGCTTCCAAGTACAAAGGCAACACATGCCCTGCCTCAAAATTTCTTTCCGAGTACCCGAGACTACTTGTTAACAGCTGAACAAATTATTAAGTGTCCTATTAATAGCTGTCAACTGAAACTCTAATAATGATCTCTATGATTATTTTCTCTCCACTTGATTTTCAATACGTCATATTATCATAAACAAAGGACAACAGCCTATCATGAATGCCATATTTGTTGCTCCATATTCATTTTAAATTTTGGTCCTGTGAATGTGTCTCATGCTTTATCTTTTCATATATATGATGATGACCACAATTTTCAGTCTGATACTAAGATTTATTGGTCATACCGTTATGATGTTGACTGGGAATTTGCAGATAGCTGTCTCTACGGAGCACATAAATTAGGTTCCTATATTATGATTATGACGATCCATTCTTTCTTCATTATCAATGGTTTTAGAGTTTATCTTTTACAATTATTTTTTTTAATCATTTCTTTAGATATGCATCTTCCAAGTGACTTTTGTCTTCTGTTCTATGCAATCAATTGCATAAGTTCACCATGTTTATTCTTATTTCATAAAGCTTAGAATCCTTTTAAGTTACTAGCTTGAGAAGAAAATTCATGTTCCTTCCTTCCATGATGATTTTTTGATAAAGATTTTTATGATAACATGCCTATCGATTTTTGAAGATGAACTGGGGCTTGAGGGTAATTATAATTTAACAATATTTGGCTTTACTATTGTGCCAGGGTTGTGATTGAGATATTATTAGAGATTAAGACAACCTTTGCGTCAAATAAAGTTTCAGGGCTTCACAATTTTGTTTAACATGAGGTTGTGTTTCTTGCAAATTATGTTGACTATAACATTGGGATATATTTACATGTAATAAATCTTACAATTTATCTTCTCCAATTTATTAGTGATTCTTGCTCTAGTTCATTTGCCAATGCTTTAATGGTATATGCTACTTCAAATGATTATAACTTGTTTCAATGTCACCTATTGAAGTTTGAGTTTGTGCTTTTACTACCACTATCATCATCTGATCCACTGTTGGTCCACATATCAAGATGTCGGAAGTTGTATGATGTTTGGAGGCACCAACCACCTAAGTCTCCAAATCTGTGTGTCTAGTTGGAGTTGTCACTACTATTGCACCCAATGCTGCATGTTTTCCTCTTCCTTTAGAAAATTTTGTCGCACCACCATCTCCACATTGGCTGCTCCTACAAAATCTATGTAGAAGAGTTTCTTTGTAGGCCAGGTGAATTGGTGCGATACATTTGAGATTGTTTGATTGTTTAACCAATTTTGCCCAAGCATGATTAATTTTTCAAAGGCCAGCTACAAAGGAGTCAAATTGGGCTCTAATGTAGCTGAAGTAGACTTTTTTTTTTTTGAACCCATCTTTACTTTTAACCAAATTATGTAACCTTTTCTTTGTTTTCATTTTATGGCATAAAGAAAAGAAAATCTTATCCTCATTTCAGGTAACAATAATATTGATAATCGCATTCTCTTAGAGGCTGTTTTCCATTATAAATAGGACTTCTAGATATGATAAGTTGTTGAATAATTTATGATGAGGCCTTATTGGTTTGCTTATTTTTCTTTTGATCCAAGTTGCACATACAGATCAAATTATGCACATGTAGTTTCCTTCATCTTTTGTCTTTTTAATTTTTTTCAAAGTTTCCATAACTCTTCTATTTCAGTTTACCTCCATCAGTTTGACATCGTTCATTGCCTTGCCACTGATGTGATGTAGAGCAAATTGCTCTACATCATATAGTCAAGAGAAACACAATGGTTCTATACATCAAATAATCGATAAGAATTGTAATGAAATAAAAGAAAATGTATTTAAATAACAAATTCTCAAGCTATAGATGCTAAATTCTCAATGCATCAGAACTGTTGAATCCTCGAAGCAAAAAAAAACTGTTTCTTTTACAACAAAAAAATTAAGTTTTATTTGTAGTATTGGTCATACATCTAAACTCTGAACCACCCCTAGGGCTTATTACATGATAATCTTCATAAAACTAAAACTATTCACTTCTAATAAATTTAATATATAAATATATAACAGGATTTTATTGGCTTGCAGTTCAAATCACTTGCACAGACTAGTTTGAGGCTCATATTCAAAGGCTGTGTGAGTGTGTATTTAATCTCAACGAATTGAGGTCTGTGGGTCTATACGCATATTTGTTATCATCACTGAACTAATCTTAATTATTTGATACTGATTTTATTAGTTTTTCGTCATCCATTTTTTCGTAGTTTCCTTTTCTTAAGTGTTCCATCTTACAAGTATCATTTACATGTTTTGTTTTACTTTCAGAATTCAGATGACACTATCTGAATGAGTTTATTATTATTGAAAGATTGCAAGCTGGAATTTTAATTATTTGAACATTTCAGTTGATATTGACTATTCAATGTTCAGATCAGCAAAGTTATACAGGAAACCAGAGCATTAGATGTCAATACCAATGTTATGTATCCTTTGGGAGAAACGGCGTCTGCAATTCGAGGAGAAAATGAACTTTGGCTTGCTATGGTCCTTAGAAATAAAATTTTGTTAGATCTAAAACCTGCTCAACTTGCTGCAATTCTTGGAAGTTTAGTCTCTGAAGGGATAAAAATTCGGCCTTGGAAAAGTAACTGGTATGGCATTTTCTTTTTCCTTGTTGTCTTTTTGTTTACATAATACTTTGCCTCTTTTTTCTTCTTTATATGCAATATATTTGTTGGCGTTGAAGATATATAAAAAAGCATTTTTGGAGAGATGGTTTTTGATTTTACTAGGCCTTCTTTGAATCAAAGCATTCATCATCCGGTCATGTAGATAGGCATGTTAACCTGTTAAAATGACATTGATCTAGGGTTCCCAGACGGTGTGAAAGGATCACAGGATAGGTTGGATTTTGATAGGAGGAACAATGGAGATAAAATGGCGGTGACAACTGAAAATGACTGCAAGCGGTGGCTGGATAGTAAGTTGGATACAGAAAACTGCAGGTAGACAATGGCACGAATAGAAAGTTATTCAGATGTCTTAGAGATATTACCACTAGATCCTGCTAAGTTAGAGACACACCACCAGAGAAAGACCAAGGATACAACAGTTTGGCAAGAGAAAGCTAGAATGAATAATCTCTAATACATAAAAACAAAAGAAAAAAATCCCCAAATCAGCCCACAACAAACATATAAATAATTACTAAATGCCCTACCCCAAATTATATTTAAAATATTAAAGAAATAGGATTTGGTTGTGTGTGTGTGTGGGTGGGTGTCACAAGGGCTAGCAGAAGCTAGTAGGCGGGAAAATCCCACCGCTGGGTCTTTTCGGGACAGGATTTTGTCTTGATCCTATGTAAGTAGGATCATGGGAACCGTTCCCTCGTAATTCTCTCCGGGTGGGAGAGAATTCACAATACCCTGGAAGCATTCAGATCCTTAACAGCACACTGAGTCATGTTCGATGTTAAATGTAACATAAATATTATAATCTTCTAGTAGATCGATCTTATAAGCATTATCATTAATTCTTTTAATGATTTTGAATGGATTATTCTCTCTAGGTTTAAGCTTCTTAAAAGAACATTCAAAAAACCTTTCCTTCTTCAATCTAATCCATACCAAGTAACTTTTTTTTCTTTTTTAATTAGTGCTTTCTTGGACATTGTTTGTCAACTCATGATATTTAATATTGTGATATTTCCCCTCTTATTCATTCATGTAAGGCCAGAATCACTTTCATTCTGATCTTTGCATTAACAGTAAGCTCAATAGAAAAACGTATAGGGATCAACTACAGTGGAGTCGTGGGATTCTCCTGATAATCCATTCAAAATCATTAATTCTTTTAATGATTTTGAATGGATTATTCTCTCTAGGTTTAAGCTTCTTAAAAGAACATTCAAAAAACCTTTCCTTCTTCAATCTAATTCATACCAAGTAACTTTTTTTTCTTTTTTAATTAGTGCTTTCTTGGACATTGTTTGTCAACTCATGATATTTAATATTGTGATAATTTTCCCTCTTATTCATTCATGTAAGGCCAGAATCACTTTCATTCTGATCTTTGCATTAACAGTAAGCTCAATAGAAAAACGTATAGGGATCAACTACAGTGGAGTCGTGGGATTCTCCTGATAAACTATCTCAAAGAGGTTATATCTCGTGGACGGATTGGTAGAGCAATTATAAGCAAACTCAACTTAGGGGAGGATTAGATTCCAATGCTTGATGCTTTTTTAGATCCTTACAGCACAGTGAGATATGTGTGATGTTAAATGTAACATAAATATTATAATCTTCTAGTAGATCAATCTTATAAGCATTATCATTAATTCTTTTAGTGATTTTGAATGGTTTATTCTCTCTAGGCTTAAGCTTCTTAAAAGAACATTCAGAAAACCTTTCCTTCTTAAACCTGATCCATGCCAAGTAACTTTTTTTTCTTTTTAAATTAGTGCTTTCTTGGACATTGTTTGTCAACTTATGATATTTAATATTGTGATAATTTCCCCTCTTATTCATTCATGTAAGGCCATAAGCACTTTCATTCTGGTCTCTGCATTAACAGTATGCTCAATAGAAAAGCATATAGGGATCAACTCCAGTGGAGTCAGGGGATTCTCCGGATAAACTTTCTCAAAGGGGTTGTATCTCTTAGACGGATTGGTGAAGCAATTATAAGCAAACTCAACTAAGGGGAGGATTAGATTCCAATGCTTGATGCTTTTTCACAGAAAACATCTAAGGTGAGTTATCAAACTCTGATTCATCACCTATGGCTGTTCATTTGTCCGAGGATTTTCTTTTTAGTTGAATTGAAGCTTTGTACCTATTTTACCTTATAAAGTCCTCTAAAGTGACTCCAAAACTTCACATCTCTATTTAAAGTGATGGTCTTAGGCACGTCATAAATATTGTCTTTCTCCCTGAATTATAAGTCGGTAATATGTGAATCATCCATTGATTTATGGTAAGATACGAAACATGTCATCTTGGAGAAGCGGTTTACTAGTACCATAATTGAATTCTTGCTTCATTGGGTCTTTGGTAGATCAACATTGAAGTCTATGCTCGCATTCACCCACGACAATTCTGAAATAGGTAGTGCATCGAGACCCATATTCTACCCCCGGGTCTTAGCTAGACGACATATTCTACACTGTCTGACACGTCTCTCCACATCTCATATCAATCTTGGACAGTTGACATATTTTTTTGACTAGAAAAGAGTATTGTTTATGTCAAAATGCTCGACCATACCTCTTGTGGTACTCTTGCGAAACACTGTCTGTGAACTTTTATAAATGTATAGAATAAGTAGCTATATGGTATGTAAAGTTCATAGTGTCTATACAGGCAATAGCCAATCTTGAATATCCTCTTCACTGGCATGCTGATTTTTCTACCCTTCAAAGACAATTTCCTTTGACTGCATAGTGGTGATCATCTAGTGACGGAGGCTCAATGCATTAGCTATCTTATTTTGGCGCTTTGCTTTGTCTTAAGCACAAAATGGAGTGAAGTCAAGATCATCGAACCAGAAGGCATGTTTATTATTCTATTTTCTTTCATTATTTAAGAACCTCAAAGCTTATGATCAATATAAATGATGAACTCATTTGCCCGCTGGTAATGACTCCAGTGATCGAGAGCTCTCACAATAATATAAAACTCATTAATGTAGGTTGAGTGTTTTCTCATGGAATCATTCAACTTTTCTGTACAGAAGGAAGTAGTGGGGTGTTCTTCTTGACTCATGAGAGCTCCAACTCTCACATTGGAGGATTCACACCTCTTGAACATCTGATTAAAATCTAGAAGAGCTAGGATTGAGGCTAGAGTAATATATTTCTTCAAAGCTTCAAAGCTGGCTTATGCGTCATCTGACCCAGTAAATCTATCGAACTTGAGAAACTCCATCAAGGATGTTTCTATAAAGTTGAAATTCCTGATAAAATTTCTATAAAAAAGTGCCAGTCTATGAAACTAGTGTACCTATGTAAGCGACCGTGGACTGGACCAGTCTAAATTAGTCTTGAGCTTAACTGGGTCTATTTCAATACTAGTAGCGGACAACATATCCCAGGAAGCATGTATGTGGTGTAAGAAACTGACACTTCTCTGAATGGCCATACAATTGCCCCATACAAAAAGTTTCAAAATCTATCATAGATGCTTTAAATGCTCCTCTAAACGGTTGTAAACCAAAATGTTGTCAAAGTATATAATCATGAATATTTTGATAAAGGCTCGAAAAACTTGATTTATTAGCTGCATGAAAGTGTTTGATGCATTATGATTATCCACTCCTACAATTTGTCTCGTGTTGTTGAATCTCTTTTTGTTTTATAGACCTTTTTTATTTATCTCTTTCAAATCTCCTTTTCTAAACAACCTCCACTCAAAAAAGACAGAGCGAGGAAAGATAAGAATGAAATCAGGTAAAAAGTATGAAGAAAATAAAAAAATATAGATATAAAGATGTTCCATAATACAATTCTTGTAACAAAAATTGGAGAAAAGCGGTCCAATGCAAATCAGACTATACTCAATCTGCGAAAACATGTGAGGAAAGCCTTATAAAAGACTTTGGCATCCAAACCAGAACCTAAAATCAAATTTATTGACGTATCTTCATGGTCAATTACATCATTAAGGATACTTAGGAAGACTCTCGATACGAAGGGTTGTGCTCGTTCTAATAGAAACTCTTGACAATTAGATACCATGGAGGGTTTCGTCATTCCTATAGGGGGAACCTCCTATTGTCAAGGTAAAATTAGAATATTAGACAGAGGATAAATCATCGTAACCTCATAGATAGTCATCTCTCAATAAAAGAGGGTTTATGGAACAACTACAAAAGACCCAAGAAAGGAGTACGAAGGGGCCAATAGGGGTGTCAAAGGTAGGTTAGCAAAATTCTAGACGGTAAAGATAGCTTAGTCAGAATTTTATGGATCCGTCGTCCCAAAGCTATTACGAGCTTAAGTCTACTAAGTCATGAAGATAGTTGATCTAACACAATGACATTATTTGTTATAAACCCATGTATTGCGTCTTTTGAAGTAATTCAATTGATCTATAGCCACGAGAAAGAGACGTCTAATCTCCTATGAATCTACTTTTACGAAAATCGTGGAAATAGTCTTATTATACCTGCCAAGAATATAATAAGGATTCTTACAGAGTAGAAATGAACACAGGCCTCAGCTACAATCCCAAGTTACCCCACAAAGGGCTTATAATCATGTCCGGGTCGAGAATGCTTCTAATAGCCTAATCATGCTAAGAAATGTCCTAAGCTAGAAAAGCTTATGTTGGGCCAGTCAGATTGGGGGTGCAGGGATGCTCCTCCTAAGCTTGCTCCCCCTCAAAACATGCAAACTAAAGGTGGATTAATATTAAACCTAAATTTTAATTAAGATAATTCTTTAAATTAATTTTTTTTAGAAAAAAATTATACTTAAGAACCTATACAAAGTCGTGAACCCAAATAAATCATAGGAAAATAATGGCGAAAACAAAACAATGGAAAAGTAAACAAACCACAAATAAATAACCAACATGTCGATGCCCCTGTGTCGGCAACATATTTTAGAAAATAAAAATAGATTGTAAAGTTTCACATAATACATGTCTGATCCTAAGTCTATACACAAAAATGAAATTTGGAATTAATGTATGAGGCAGACAAATTGCTTATGTTCCTCACCACATAGTTTTGTACGTGAAGTGCCATGAGAACTCGTGTTCGTACCTTAATTTTAATACAAAATCCAATCTAGGGACTTTTGAAAAATGCATATAAAAGTAAAAAAAAGTCTCAACCTGCAAAATAAATTGATATAGGTCGAAGGCATTTGACCTGAAATGAATCATGCATGACAGGAGGAGAGCTAGACAGCTTATGCAAAAAATACATTAGTTTAAAACTCAATTATTATGCTTTTCCACATTTGGGCATGACTCTGTAAGAAAATCATCTCTAACATACTAGTGAGCATTTCTCACACTCATTAAACACACAAAAACCAATCAAAATGCAACGACTAGCAAACACGTCAACACTATAGTTGTGACCCTAACACTAGTTCTTAGTATCTACATGGTGTTGCATAACTAGCATCTATGTGACAGTTGTGCAGTGTAGGCCAAGGTCATTTTCGTAGGATCTTGGCGGTGTCTCTAAGATTGATCCCATACCGAACATATGAAAAAACTAACACTCATCATCAATGACAAATGTTAACCTAGACTAATGCTTGGAACAATCCTGTGAGATCCGGTAGTAATAGAATAATTCACATCATCTTTGGTTAAATCAATAGGTGATGCTCATTTTATCCATTAACATCACATGTCATAACTAGGGTCAACTGAAAGCACGCCACTAAAGTGCTGATTCATACAACCTAAACCTAAATTGGAAGGAGTGCGGTTTGCTTCTTGCTTGAACGAAGCAAACCGCACAATGCATCTAAAATGCATGATATGAATAAATTGATTGTCTTGGGAACTAAATCTCAAAGGACATGGACACAAAGTTTGGTATATAAGCGGAGATATAATATGCATACAAATATGGAATGTAGATAGCTGGTAGTAATGCAACACACAAACCACAACCCTAAATTGAGAGGTCAACACCATAAGACTGTATGAACAACACTATGATACTATCCTTCAGATCCGAAGGAAAATAGAGTTGGTGTTGCGGCATTATTAAAGGACTAGGGTGTCGCCAGGGCGCCAACCATTGTTGCTCCAGACACAACGGCGACAATGCCCACATACTACATGCTAATTCAAAAGATTCAAAACCATGCTATGAACATGCATGGAAGACATACATATGCATGCAAAATGCAATTTTAAAATACGAGGAAAAACACTACAACGTTGTGAGAACATAAATGCAGTACTGATCTTAAGATCTAGGAAGAGATCATATGGAGGAACGAGGGTGTCGTGCCCTTGGTCATTTCTACTCGTGGGTAGTGTGGGGTCGAGTTAACAACACCTACAAAAAAGTGTCATGAGAATGTAAAAAAATCTATTTTTTAAAAATTAACTCTTAATTAATAATTAAAACCTAAGTATTATTACTTATAGATTTTGTTATCAGAGTTAACTCAAATCCACGAACGAATGACAAATTTTATTGCTGACTTCAATAATACGACGAGTCCTCAACATAAAACAACACAAATACGTAAACCTCAAATAATGACGACGACATTGCAAAACAAGAAAGGAAACAACAATAAACACAAAAAATGGCTCTAGAGGAGAACGACATTCTCGAAAGGGAGGGACAGAAGCTGTGGTCGTGCTGGAAGTTGATTGACAACCCGGGGCTGTGGCTCCGAATGATGAGGGAATGAGGTTGTCCTGCTGGGAGGAGGCCAACTGTAAGTGGCGGCGGTGTACAAGAGTGTAAGAGAGGTGGCAGTGGACTGGACAAATAGTTAGAGTCGGTGTCGGAGGCTAGACAATAGCAGGAACCAGTGTCTAGGGGCTGACTAACAGCACGAATAGGACCGGAAGACCGGTGTGGCTTCCAGAAGGCGATTGGAAGCAATGAAAACAGCAGGAAGAGGTCCCAAAAGACCTGTGCGGTGGATAGAAAGTGGCTGGGTGGATGGACGACTACAGGAAGAGGGGCCAAAAGGCCTATGCAGGGGCTGGAAGACAACTGGGTGGTTGGACGGCAGCAGGAAGAGGGGTCTTGTCAGCCAAGAATTTTGAAAATGAATTAAACTTAGGAAATTTTGATTTTGAAGGTAGTGTTTTAATTTTTAAATAAATGAGACCGAATAGGTCTCATATATTTAGTAGTTTAAGTAACCGAGCATAACAGTACAAGTGATACATCACCTTGAAAGGTAAGCATATCACTTGACAGCGAGCTTGATTACATACTAACTAATTTATGACATCCGTTTGGTATGTGAACCTCTTATGTGTAGCCGAAAAATTTCCTTATCTAATACAATAATTAGTTGGGTTTATTTTACCCGAGTTCTTAGTTCTCTATAGAGGCATGTTCCTATAGTTAATTACATCTTAAATGACTAGAGTCACTTAAGAAAACGCTCGATTAAGATCATTAGTTGTCTTCAAGATTTTCAAAGTTTAGGTTTCCAAGGGATGGACATAGGAAAATCAAAATGAAATGCTCAAAATATGAACTATTTCAGGAGTCCAAATGAGCGAAAATGTAAGGGGATGTCATATATTTCGAGGCAAGCCTCCGTGACTTCCCAACGATCCTATTGTTTGGTTTTATATATTAGAGTTAATGTTATTTAATATTTAATTTTGTCAATATTATTATTTAGAACTTACACTCACACAATACTTGATCATGCGGATAGCCTAGGAAAATAGGAGGATTTACATTGTACCGAACAATAACATCTACACCCTAAAAGAAGTTAGGACTTATGCCGCATAACATGGCTGTGCATAAGACTAAATATAATGTGAGGATTTATGTCGCACTAGGCGGTTTACCTCGAAATCCTATGGGTTTGTTGTTGTTTAAACTAAAAAAAAAAATTAATTGATGTAGATTTATTTCACGTTCTGTCCTGCTCAAGTTGATTAGCTTCTTGTTGTGTCTTAATCGTCACCCTCCGTCTGCTTGCTTCCTTATTTTGATTTCTGGAAAGGTCCCTCTAAGCTCTTCGTGTTGCCCACAAAGTTTGCTCTAAGTTCCACAATGTGGTAGTTTCAGGTTTAGGGCTTATGTTTTATATTTGCATGTGTAATTTTTGTTGGGTCTCAAGACTTAGTGTAACGTACCTCCTAAATAGGTGTCCCACTGTTCTCTATTCTATGGTCTCTACAAGTGTAATAAATAGCAGAACAGTAATGTCGCAGGTGTAATTTAACAAGCATATATACATGCAGAAAAATATGCAGTAAATAAAAAAGAAAAGTGCGGTAAGTGAGGAAAATGTAGTGAAGGAGAGTAACGGTGCTTACCTGTCGCTACTATTGCAAGGGTTAGTATTACATATGAAACCTATAAACATGACAACGAACTAAAGTAAACCAAAAGACACTAGCACGTATCTAAAAAGTCAGGTGGCGCATATAGGAAAGATCAGAGCGGGGTATAATTGTTTGGTAAATGAGGGAGCTCAGAACCAGGAGCGAGGCCCTAGCAATTTTTCCCGAAGGAACTCTGTAGGCATCCTTTGTAACCATCATGTTTGTGGGATCCAACATAGGGTAAAAGATTACCCGCAAAGTCGTCAAAGGAGGGTAATTCTCAACCCGGCCTGTGTGACTGACATGCTGATTAAAACTGACATTCGAAAGCCTTTAATTCATTATATATGAAATATTTTAACTTCCCATATTATCATGTGTAAGTGTAACCTCTTTCCAGAAAAGCAGTTGTAGCTGACATTTATTAATTTCATATCATTGGACAATTCACATGCCACATTGTCGGGTCGGAGCTGCCAGCAGCCCTTAGGGCCAAAGGATAGCCTTTTACCAAGTGTTGGAGGGCAGTGGTAGCAATCCTCAGCCCTCGGGAACCTCAGGCTCAGGAAATACAACACTTCACCACATACCTAGATGATGTTTTCATCATTGCTCATACCTACGTACACCTCCAACTTATATCCCGCTTGATACTCTATATACTGCCACATAATGAATGTCCCATAACAAACGCTAAATACAATTGCACTTCAATGCTTCATGATGTCATTTATCTTGTTTTATGTCCTAAAACTAATCTCTAAGTGTTTACATGAGATGGGATTGCATCAATGATATTTGATGAAGAAATCAAGTTCGAGAGAAGATCTTTATAAGCTCTAATAATTAATCTCATGAGATCATGAACAAACCAATTTTATGTAGAACTTCTATGCAAAGTCACAAAATATCATAATCCTCGTCTTTATGGTTCCCTATTTTCAAGTGCAAATGATTATAGTAAAAAGAAAAAGGGAAGATATAAGTTTATTTATATATTTTATTTTGAACTCCGCAATGATATATATTCCTTTCAAACTCTCTTAAAGCCTCCTCAAACTTTACTTCTAACAAATTCTCATCTCGAACATATTTCTATATCCCTCGTTCTAATTCTGATGGTCGCAATTTCAACGATTCAGTAATCTTTCTAATTATAAAATTTAGATGACCTTCTACTATCACTCCTCTTTCTTGCTGAAGGGAATATGCCAAAGAGAATTTTCACTTTTTACGTTTGACATCCAATGAAGAATTCTGCACACTCACCCACCTCATTAATATTTCTATTCTTAATTCATGTAGCCAACTGATTTCTGCCAACTTTCTTGAAATTAAATCTGGTAATTCCTCATGTGAAGGCTCCATGTCATTGATTTCTCATTAATTTTTTTTATTGAATTCAAGCCACACTCAAAAGATTTTAGTGACGACTGATTTTGGGGGCATTTACCCACTCAATTTATATATATTTACGTATTTAACACCCAAATTTCAATGTTTGTATATGAAGTTTCACCCCACACCTATGGAAATTTCGAATGCCTAGGCAGCTAAAAAAAAAAAAGAAAAAAGAAAAAAAAGAGCCTTTCTTTCCCCCATAATTCTCCTTATTTCAGATTAGGCAATTTGATATGTATGTAGTTATGAAAACTTAGGTGCGAGATATGTAAAGACATAGGAATTGGGTGCTGTATATGTAAATAGGTCAGAAGCTACTGAATAAATTAATCCATCAACTAGATGGGCGAATGATTTTTTTTTTATTGAAACTAATTACGGCATTTCTACAAGGAATTCTTTGCATCACGCTTGAACGATGTCAAATAATACCCGTGTCGAATCACTTCTTTGCAAACATAAACTCAATTAACTCTTGTACTCGTGACAATATTGAATGATGGAGAGATTAAAGTAAATTCAGGAACAAAACGCGGAGCAATCCACATAGACAGTTTTTATATTAGGAGCACCAAATTCGGATGTGTTTACATATGCAACACCTAAATTTTACCTTTGCACCTGCATCATCCAAATGTTTCATATTACATGAAAGTACCACCGTTTTAATCTTTGAAGTGGTGAAACACGCATTTGTATGTATAGTTAAAATTGTATATGTAAAATAAATATGTTTTGGTGTTAGGCATATAAATATATGAGAATTGGGTGGTGGATATGTAAATGCAATTGTTTTGGTGTTGGATATGCAAATGGTTGTAAATTGAGTCGAAGGTATGTGAATATCCACAATAATTCTGCATAACGACAAAGAGGTTGGAAGGCACTGCAGTGATTTGAGATTTTCAATGTGTCATTCCTCCAGGGAAGCTGATGAACATGTTTGATACAAGAATTTTAAGTGAAGAGAGGCGTTCCAAGGAGGAAGGGAAGAGACTGCAGGGATTTGAGGCCTCTAAAGCTCAAAACGCGAAGGGATGGCTAACGTGCGGAAATCACTACTCCGCCTCAATTGTAAAAGAAACCAGCACACCATTATTACAAATTTTCAGCACTTCCAAGGAGGCAATGCTCACCGTTGGTAACAAGGGTGGGTTATTTATAACAAATTGACTGAGAATAAGCTAGAATTTCTCAATGTTGATGGAGCGTTTACTAAAATCTTAAAATAAAGAAGAGGTTGCAAGAGTGCACATTCATGTCAGAAGATCACTATACAAATAGGGAACAAAAGTTAAACATGATAATATAATATAGACTGATCAGTGTCAAAAGATCAAGGTTGGATTATGCTTGATTTGCTTATACTCTTTTGTTCAGAAACAAGTTAAGCCAACTTACAGCTTTAAGTTGAGCAGAATAGTATTTTTAGGATGCATAAAACCACGCATTAGGATTTTATGGAATGAGAACAGCACATCCCTGTACATGCACTTTACAAGGATGCATGTAAAGTGAAGCTGATAAAATTAAAAAAAAAAAAAAACTTTAGTAAACGACGCGTTATTGTTTTGAAAAATTGAAGGAAAAAAAGAAAAAAACATAGTATTCATCACAAAGTATCTTTAATCTAAAATTTGATTCCAAAGCCATGTGTATTTGATGCCATCTTCAAGGAAATAAGAGGTTGTAGAAAACCAGAAAGGATTTTAAAGAGCCTAATTAGCATCAAAATACGGACAACTTAAGAAGATAAAAGGCTTTATGCCCTAATTTTAAGGTATGCTTAGATCTGTATGAATCTCAGCACAAATGCACAATAGCCAACTTAAATTTCACAACAAAACCCTTGTATAAGTAACAAATCGGGAATATCGAGCAACGAAGCATGAAGACAATACCTCGGCAACCAAACAAGCAACCAAGCAAGAATATCAAGAGACCAAACAGGGGTACCGAGCAAGAAAATCGAGGAAAATGAACCTTACATTTCGGCTTGGATGATTGAAAGGGGAAGAAGAGCTTTGCGACTTGAGAGGAGACGAGTCCGAGTTTCAGTGGAGAAGAACCGCGTGTGGTAGCCAGGAGATGTCACCGGCTGTAGGAGTAAGGAAGAGAGGGGTTCAGTCACGAGGAGGAGAAAAAGAGGGAGGAAGCTTCAGGAGAGAGGAGGCGCTAGAAGGATTGGGAGAGTTCGCGATGAAGAGGAGGCAAGGTCGGCTAGTGTTCTTGATTTCGGGAAGAAGAGGCGAAGTCGGGGGTTTAGTTTAGCTTTTAAAAGATTTTCCTTTTTTATTTTAATTTTAAGTTATGTGCATCGACACAAAATTATATTGAAATGGGTGTCCTCCCGAGCTAAAAAAGACATTTTGGACACACTTGCGCTGTCTGTTTCTTCATTCGGGGTCGTTCGGACAAATTTGTCGACGAGTATGTCAAATTCAAGTGATAATTCACACATTTTTTACCTGCAAGGATCCCAAGCAATATGAGTGTCCTTTCTAGCTAAAATCAACATTCCAAACACGCTCGTGTAGTCCGTTATGTCATTCTGGGTCATTTGGATAAGTTCGTCGATACTCGGGCGAAAAATGCGTCAAATTTTATTTATTTATTTTTAATATTGAATCGTGATTATTCATTTTTGAAAACTAATTTCAATTTTAATTGATGACGAAGTGTATGTCAGTCATAAGAGATCTCCTAAGGCTTTCAAATCCTATATGGAACTTTCTTGGGGTCTCCACATGTTGGTCCTAGCCATTCAACCCAATTGTGATGGCTTGCACTCCTATCCACTCAACGAAATGGTGATGGCTTGTAGCTCTGACCATTCAATGGTGATGACTCGAGACCACTCATATGGGGCCTCACAAAAGAGTAAAGAGATGGTTCGAGTTTCTATAGTAGTAGGTCCCATTTCTAGTTCTGTAGGAAAGTCCTATGGCTAGATCCTAGGCTTCCAGAGAAGAGAATTAGACCTCAAAAATGAGGTTAACAGGTCTGAAGGCCTGTGCGATGCTGGATGGCATCAGGAAACAGAGAACAAGCGAAGATAGTCACCACCTCGAACGAGTTACAGCCAGAGCACATTCTCGTCGTCGAATACAGCCCTTGGAAGGGAGACGTGTTGGAGGCGGAAGTCCGAAACCAGAGACAAGAAAAAACTCACTCTAACCTTAAGCAAACATAACAATGTATATCAAGGGGAATTAGTAGATAGAATAGGCAAGAAATAGAAAAGGAAGGGGATGGAATAGATAGGAATAAAAAAGGGTTGGGGGGGGGGGGGGTCCGACCGGCCCTGGTTCTGCCTCCTATCGGACCGAACTCGGTTCAGCCATGCCCCAAGCCCCGTTCAGGTTTGCCTTTGACTTTTAGTTTCTTTTAAATGAACTTATGGATTTTCCTTGTAACCTGATAAAAGAATTTACACTGCTATCATTGTTTCCTGATTTGTAATTTTCTAAAGACTTTGGTTTGGAGATTCTCTTTTTAAATAGCATATACCTGATAACATACTTTCAATGCCATGCATTCAGCTACGTATACGAACCATCTTCTATTGTAAACAATGTTGTCGACATTTTGGAGGAACAGAGAACCTCGCTCTTGCAGATACAGGATAAGCATGGGGTGAAGGTTAGTTGGGAGGAATGCCAAAATGTTTCGTCTTATTGAATTTAAGGATTATTCCCATGTTTGAACTTTCTTAATTGTCATCCGTTCACAGATTTCTTGTGGATTAGATAGCCAATTTTCTGGGATGGTTGAGGCTTGGGCTTCTGGCTTGACTTGGAGAGAAATAATGATGGACTGTGCAATGGATGAGGGTGATTTGGCTCGGCTCTTTCGTCGTACAATTGATCTACTGGCACAGGTAAAATATTTTGTTATGTTATTACTCATGATTAATGACAGCCATTAAATAAATTTTAGAATATGATTGCAACCATTACTTTTGAGTTTTTTCAATTTTAATACCTTCAAAATTTTTTGGATCCATATTTTTTCTTTATTAATCACATTTTTAATTTGTTTTTCTCTTATCTTTTTCCGTTTCTCATTCACGTGAATCTTTTAAATCATTATTGGATTTAAAATAAAATGTATTAACTAGGAGAATGATAAGATTGGTTTGCTTAATGCATTAGTCCTTTTTTCTCCTTCTTCTCCTGATTTAATGATTTATTTTTTAAAATAAATATATTAACTAGATAATAATAATAGTACATTAAAGGCATTTTCTGCAAAATACCAAAATAAAAAAGATACGAAGATTTTATTTGGGTCTTATAGTTTGAAGTCTAGTGAAAATAGGAGAATGACACTAGATTTTTTCTGATTCCTGTTTGTTCTGGTATAAAGAGTGGAATGTTTTATCCATCTAAGAGTTGACATTCTGAATGCTCCAATTAAAATTGAAAACCTATTTTGCTAAATAATATTTGTTTTAATCATTAGTAGGAAGAGGTTAAGATGTTTTAAGCACATGCAGTCGGTGGTAATATCAACAGTTAATGAATTGGTCACCAAGAAGGGGCTAGCTGGGACAGGAACATTAGATATTCTTTATAGGAGAAACTCTGAACCTGGATTCAGGTTTTGGGAATGAACCTAAGCTGATGAGGGAGGATCTTCTACGAAAAGATTGGTAAGATCACTTTGAGCATAAAGTGAAAGATATTGCGACTATAATTGAGGATTTCTTAGCTCAGGATGGGCCTTGAAACAATTAGAGAATTTATGCCCAAAAATGGGGCAAGAAGAGCAATTAGATGGAATATTTTCAAACTTCACCTTCTGTCAATATCCAAATGATAAAGTTTCAATCAATATCTCCATATAAAAGAGGTCAATAGCTTCCAATTACACTAGAACTAGCCACATGGGCTGATTAAAATAATCTATTGTTGCATCCATTTGTAAACTTCCTCAAAAAAAGAACTAAACAAGAATAAGGTAGATTAGTTGAAGTGGTGCTGACAAAGTCGAGAAAAGGAGATGATTCAAATGGTAGTGCTGAAGTTCCCTTAACTGAGATCAAATAAATAGATCGAGCATGATCTCTAATATGAGAGAAAGAGCAGAAGTATATGTTGACCTCATTTTCAATGAGGTCTAATTCTTCCTCCTAGAGCCTAGGATCTAGCCTTAGGACTCTCCTTTTTGACCATCGTAGAAGACTAGTAACGGGACCCTCCCATGTAGAAAACTCAAACTATCTCCTGCCACTTTTTTGTGAAGCCTCATATGAATGGTCTCAAGCACTCAACTTTTAGTTGCAAGGGCTAAGGACCAGTATATGGAGGCCAATGAGTATTCCCGTAGGGTTTAAAAATTTTAGGGCACCCTTTATGACTTTCGTATATTCGCGCACGCAAATCGATGAATTTGTCCGAACGACTCCGGATGACGAAACGGACTGCGCCGATGCGTCCGGAACGTCGATTTTAGCCGGAAAGGACACCCATATTGTTTGGGTTCGTCGCACGAAAAAAACGCGCGATTCAGGAGTTTTTAATATTAAAAATTGTAAAATTAATAAATTAAAAAAAAATCAATTCTTCTTAACTCACGTACCTTCAACTTCTTCATTCCCGCGCAAGCCTCAGCACCTCGCCTCCTCAATCCCTGCTCGACCGAGCAGGCTCCCAATCGAGAGGCTTCACCTGGCTGACGCTTCTCCTTCTCGAGGCCACCTACCCTCTCTTGTTAAATGCTCCTTCCCCCTCGCAACTCTCATTCGTCTCGACACTGCAAGACTTCGCCCCTCTCCTCTGCGCCAAAAAGCTCTCACTTGCTTCGCCTCTCCAGCTTGACTCAGCTCTCCCATTCGCGACTGAGACCTCTCGATCTCGCCTCCTTCCTCGCGCGACCGAACAGCTGCTCGGCTATCTCCCCTGCACCTTCCCACTCGACTCGCCTCCACCGTTCTTAACAGATCTCGCTCGCCTCTGCCTGCTCTTCCCGATTCCGCCTCCTCCCTGCGCCAAAGAACCCGCTCAACCGCTCGCCTCCTCCTTAGCCGAATACCTCATCCACCCTCGCCTCTTCCCAGCCTCCCTCTCCTCCTGCTCTCCCTGCCTCGCTCGAAACCATCGCCTTCGAGACCGAACCGGTGTGATAAATTCGCGGTTCAAGCTAATCGAGCAGGGAACAGTGGGATTGCTATATATCGAGACCCTCGTTTGCTCTCGCACGCCGATCTATCGCTCACCTGCTTCGCTTCTCCCCCTCACCTGCTCCCTCTCACACGATCACTCCATCGCACCTCCTCTCTGTGCTGAAATTCTCGCGCCCGTTTTTTCTCCACCGAAAACCGCCGCTCGAGACTCTGGACTGCACGATCCAACCTCTTTTCTCTGAACCAAATCCCAGCCAAATCTCCTCTTTCGGCCCAAAGCTCGCTTTTCGACGATCGGCTCTCTTCTTCACAGGTATTTGTGCTGTCTTCTTCCTCATTCTGTCGTGAGGTGTGAGGAGCTTTTTCATCTTCCGATTTCTCCTGATTGTTTGAGCTGCTCTAACATAAAATTTCAAAATACATGTTGCTGACTTGCTTAAAATTTAGGTGCCTATATGCATGAAAACTTCATTTTAACACATATACGTGCAGATTTCTTAATCCTTAAGTATTTGCATATCTTATATTTGGATCCCAAATTGAAAATTTGTTGATTTTCTTTAAATGCTTATATGTTCACATGTGTAACACAAATTCTGAAATATGTTATTTGCCACCGCTTTTCATTTTGTGGTCTACACTCTGCTTGTTTGAAATGGAGTTAGTGGATACAAATGAGAGCATTCATGTATCATTTGCAAAGGTTTGAAAACTTTAGTGCACTATCTTTTAAAATCTTAAAGTTTTATATGTTAACTACAAAAGTTTGAAAATTTTGGTGGCATGTTTTTTAAAATCTGCAGGTTTTATGTGATCATTTGCAAATGTTTGAAAAGTTTAGTTTGAAAGTTTTATACTTTATTTACAAAAGTTTGTAGGCATTCGTGGTAACCTTATATGTGATACAAATATGAAATTTGTTTGACTTGACTTTATGTGTGAACCTTAAATTCATATAAGTTTGGTTTTGTGCAAATTGGAGAATTCACACATATAATTCACTCCTTATGTATCCCCATACCTAACACTCAAAATGCATCATCTTTTACAATACACATAAGCTTTATTATTTGTATGTTTAACTTGCTGAATTGGAAGTTTCAAAATGACATAGAAGCTGTTTTGAGCCTCATAAACTCGTGGTTTTGGAAGAATAAAATGTTGTTTTGTTTGCTCTGTATTTCGCTCTTAAAAAGAGTTAGTGCATTGTTGTCTGTTGTTGTTGAAGCACCAAATAACATTGTTTTGATTCTTCATCTTCACTGTCTTGCGGCTTTAAAAGTGTTGTTTTGGTGGCTTCAAAAGTATTATTTGGTGGTTTTAAAAATGTTGTTCGAAGTGCTTTAAAGTGCTGTTCGTGGTCTACTTTTGGAGCGATTTTGACACCATTTTAGCACCGTTTTAGCACTATTTTGGCACTGCTTTGAGATGTTTTTTTTTTATTGATTTAAGGTAACTTATGCACAATTTGATGGTGCTTTTGTGGCTTGATTCGAAGCAGTTTGCGTACTATTTTGGGAATTTTAAACATTGCTTTAGGTTTTGCCCATTTTTACTTTGAGTTTTGGAAGCGGGTTAGTATATTTTCCTTTCCCGTCGTTTTGTTTTGATTTCTCTTTCTTGCTAAACGGTTAAGTCAAAATAGAAAATTTCTGATTTAATTGGGAAGCATTTAGGAGATATTTGAGTAAGAAATCTCTTAATCAATGGGAGAATACCTTAAGTCCCTTCAAACACGAGTCACAGTGTAGGTTTCCTAGAGTTTAGGAGCACAGTTCAGGTGAGAGTCACTCTACCTAGTCCACAGTGCAGCCTTCCTAGATTTTAGGACCACACTTTAAGTGAGAGTCATTCTACTTAATCCACAGTGTAGGTTTCCTAGAGTTTAGGAGCACACTTTAGGTAAGAGCCCATCCACCTATTTCACTGTGTAGGTTTTCTAGAATTTAGGAGCACACCCTAAGTGAGAGTATGCCCACCTAATTTGCAAATAGTGAAGCTAGGCACTCAATCCTAATTCACAAATTAATTAAGACACTAGACAACCCTAATTGAATCAATTATGAAATTTCTGTCATGACTTAACCTACAGGAATACCCAATGCTCCGGGATTTGAGTTTGAACCTTATACCCAAATTTTTCTGGCAATTGGGAATATTCCCAATGTCACATATAAATCATCTCTCCCGATCTTTTATATGTGACATTGTGTCTTGTTTTATTTATTTTTTTAAGGATTTGCTTCAAGTCTCCGAGGGTCATTTCCAGTTTTCCTTAGTCTTCCTGTGCGTTACTTTGTCATTTAGTCTTTTATACATAAATATATGTTTGTTCTGCTAACTAATTTCCTTTGCTTTTACCTGCAATGTTAGCTCCATTCACAGGTACAATAATAACAAGAATTCTAGGTACATAAAGTTTATAATATATTGTACTGCATTTTATTTTACTGTCTCTTATTGCTTCCTTTTTTAGTATACATTCTACTAGCGTACATTCTACTGCTTATTTTTAGGGTACATTTTAATGTTTACTTTCAATGTCCATTCTATTGCTTTCTTTATTGCACCTCATAGCATTTTGTATGCTTTAAATAACTACAAAACCCTTAGAATATAGTCTGGTTTAGGAGAAGCACAGTAGCAAAGCACAAATTTAACAATATTACACACTCACGTATAAAACATTAAATATAAAACCACTACTACATAGAGCTTGAAGCAAGTCTTCGTGGGCAGCACAACGGTAATGCGGCGGATGAAGGATGACGATCTACAAGCAGCAGAACAATTCTACGTCAGGAAGACCATTCTTTTAGTTTAAATAACAACAAACTCATAGGATTCTGAAATAGTTCGCCTAGTGCGTCATAAATCTTTTATTTATTCTTTAGGCTTTTGCGCAACCCTGTTGTGTAATATAAGTCCTAATGCTTTTAGGATTCCGAGGTTGTCGTACGGTACGGTGTAAACCCTCATATCCTTCTAGGCTATTTGCACGATCAGATATCGTGCGAATGTAAGTCCTGAAATTCTAAAATAAATTACAGGATTAAACTTTAAATAACATCATTTCAAAGACATAAAACCAAATAATAGGATAGTTGGGAGGTCATCGAGGTTTTCCTCGGATCTATGACTTCCCCTACTTTTTTCTCCTTTTGATTCTTAAAATAACTGTTTCTACTTGAGCCACTCCCATCTGACTTTCTTATGTCCAATCATGAAAACCTAAACTTTGAAAATCTTGAATACAGAACCACTGATCTTAATCGAGAGTTTTCTTATGTGACTTCGGTAATTTAAGATATAATTAACTATATGGGTTTGTCTCTATAGGGAACTAAAAACTCAGGTAAAATAAACTCTACATAATCATTATATTAAGTAAGGGAACTTGTCGGCTTCATAAAAGGTTTCGCAGATCAAACAAATGTCACAAAACTCTCTAGTTTAGGTGGTTAAGCCTACTATCATGTTGTATGATTATCCTTCGGGATTGTGTATTACTTGTGGTATTGCGCTCAATCATCCAAACTATCAAATATGTGAGACCCGCTTGGTCTCATTATTTTAAAATCAAAATATTAATTTTTTTTTAAAAAAATCATAATTATCCACATATATATAAATATTGTATTTTAAATTTAACTTTAAATCATAAATCATTTAAAAAAAAGCTGACAGTATACTGACAACTAGAGGGAAGAGATGATGGTTGCCCCGAGAGCCAGAGGGACTGAGAGTAGATTGGATGTCAACATCATTTTGTGGTGTCGACATCAAATCTGTCAACAAATCTGAAAGGCCAAGCTTGGAAATCGCATGTTCACCCCAAATACGCGTAGGGTAATGGCAAGTAGTCGCGCATATGATTGTCTTGAAGAAGCTATGTGATGCCCTTGTAATGTCCCTTTTCTATAATCAGGGGAGTGGAAACAAGAAAACTGAACAAGTGGAAGCGAGGAGTAAAGCAAAGGAGAGATGAATCGAGATAGTCGGATAGCCAAAGAAATTGGAGATGAATCGAATAATCAGGAAGTTAAAATGAGGGCATCAGAAGCCTACGCGATGAGTTCGCCTATAACAATGCAAGTCAGGGCTTCCTGTGCTTTTGTCGAAATTGAGGCGGCGTCAGTATCAAACAGTGGAGCCGGCTTCAGTGTCATGCGGAGGAAGAGGAAGTGAGGAAGATGCGTTTGTGACGTACGAGGGTAGAGAAGACGGTGTCTGAGCGGCCCGGTGTGAAGGAGAAGCTTAAGAATGGAGGGAGTCGAAGCCGCGTGCGATTGAAGGAGCCGAAGTCGTCGTAGAGTAGAAAAGGAGAAAGAAGCCGCTAGCTGAATTCGTGCGAAGGAGGAGGAAGTCGAACATGACCAAAGTATATAGGAGGCGGAATCATGAGTTTGTGCGTGATTAGGGTTGAACCGAGGGTTATATTAGAGATGTGCTTTAATATTTAATAGGAATTTCATACATCAAAGGTAATTACTTATGTAAATAACTATGACTTCATAAAATAAGAATTTCATACATAATAAATAAGAATTTCATACATATAAATAAGAATTTAATAAAAATTCTTACATACATCGAGGAGAGTACTCATATTTATTAAGAATTTCATACATATAAATAATTATGATTTCATAAAATAAAAATAATGAAATTTTGATTCTTAAATAATAAAAAGTTAATAATTTATTAAAATATTAAATTAATTAAATTTTATATCATGTTAGACTTCTAATTTTAGAAGTGTTAGCATCAAAACAAATTAATCGACATCGATGTGAGTACCCATGTTCTTATACTTCTGTTCGACTAAGTGCATTTACTATTACTATACTGTATACCCGTGATTTATGATTCTATTGAATTTTATTCATATTGTAAATGTGACTTGTATGTTCAACTTTGTTTAATTTATCATTGAATTACGTACAAAAATATTGACTGCTATGCAAATGAAAAATAAATATTGATTATTAAAAAGTAATATTTTTATAGTATTTTTGTATGTGCATGCTTGATTATGATGGAGTCATGTTTTTATGTACTGGTGAGGAACATTTAGGTATCCGTACACGTTTATGGAAAATAATATTGATATTGAAGTTCCTTAAGTGAGTTTTTTTAGACGGTGCTCCTGTATAATTATACATATATAGAATGATATTTATATGTTATTGATATAATAAAATTTATTGATAGCATCTCAAATATTAATATTGATTTATTAAAAGTTTGACTGACATACATATTCTTTTTTTTTTCATTGTCTTATTGTAGTTGAGGAATATGAGTATTCATTGGTTTGTTTAACTCACCGTTATTTTTTTAATCTAACTTTTCATGTTAGTATAAGTGATTAAAAGATAAGCGATATAAGGGATAATGTTTAAAAAAGAAGCAGCCAAACTGTACAAAGGTAAATTTAATTTTACCGCTTTAATTTAATTTGATTATTGATTGTTTCTTCTGTTAAATGTTAATTATGGAAAATGAATATAGGAAAATTTTAATTTCCACCATCCTCCTCCTTAGTTAATTCGAAGCCCCGAGTCAGGACATGAAAACCCTAGTTGGAGTCGACCTTGCATAAATACTTAGTTGAAGAGCAACGGTGAGTGAAGTGTGGCGAGCAGGGATCAGACAAAGGTCTCCATGACCAGAGGCAAGTAGGTCGACTAGAAAAGGAAACTAATCACGCAGCGGCTATCGCATGGCTAGGGCTAGAAGATTGTACCTCAATGGTGATCATGTGACTTGTCATGCACAAAGTTCAACTCTATTTATTATTGCATGCATCTGAAGACAATTTAAGACTCTCTCCTCTTGCCTATGGGGGATAAGAATGCAACCTGGTCCTATACTTGATCCCTACTTCTCTGCAAACGCTATCACTAAACCCTAGACAACTTCAACAAAAGAAAAACAAAATTGAATTAGGGTATGCTGGTCAATTAATTTTGTATTGCACTCATTTCAAAGTTGATTCAAAAATTTCATCCTGATCAATTTTTAGTTAGGATATCGTGATATTAATTTTTCGTCAACAAAATCCCATGCTCTCTCTTATATTATTCATCACCAGTTCTTCTCTCTCGTCTCTCCCTTTTTCTCCTCTTTAGTAATAATCCCCCTTCCATCAGGCTCCCCAGTTATAGCAAGAACTTCAAGAAACCAGGCCCATCCTCTTCTCTCTAGTGCTTCCTGTCTATTTCTAAATTCTCTTTATACTTGAAACTATCCCTTACCTTGCACCTCTCTCCTATCTCCTTTGACCAACCTCTTTCCTTAACAGAACACTCTATCTGTAGAATCAAAAGAACCTCAATTCCTCTCTCTCTGACGCAGAATGTGGGATTTGTCACAATCGCGGGAGTAACAGCAGGGTCTTTCCTTTTATTTATTTATTTATTTTATTTTGAGCAAATTTATTTTTTTGTTTCTTCCTTTTTTTTTCTTCTTTCTTATTTTCTTAATTCAATTAGGTTATTTCGTATTAGGGGACTTTTATATATGTGGCATTGTGGTTGTGTGGATTTCTAATTTTTGATTTTATAAATTTTGAGAGACTTTTTGCTGATTTTTCTTCTTCAGAGTGGTGTAGTATCTGCTTTTTGCAAGTGTTGTGTCTGTAGCTTGCCCAGAAACATGTGGTGGATCTCCCTCGCTGTCCGTACCTTACCTTTTTGTTGTTCAAGTGTTGTTTTCAGTCTGGATAGCCGTTGAAATGGTTGATCCTGCTATCCAACATGTTTCAACCACCGGGTGCCACATACTCCTACCGAATGTTGCCAACCTCACATATTTTCTTCCCTCGCTATTCCACAACCACTGTCCCACTAAATCCCCATCCTAAACAACTTCTAGGAGCCTTAGAATGGTGTCACTCTCTTTACTATTTCTCTTAAAACATTGACCCTAATTTTATTGCAAGAAATAATCTTCAACATCTGTCATAACATCAAGGAAAGTGTAATTTGCCACAGCACCACAAAGTGATTTTATGTCCTTGAAAATGTGTATTTTGCATTACTAAATCAAAAAAAGAAAATAATAATAATAATAATAATACAACGCTAGGCTCCTAAGTGACGCGGGGGCTTACTTGTTGCAGCCCACTCTGTGGTAGAAGGGCCGAACCTGCCGGCTCTAGGGAGAATAGGCCAGCCGACCAGTCGAAGGCTACTGTTTCACCTTTCCTAATCGGAGCGTCGTGCCCCTTCTTTCTTTGTCGCCTTTGCCTTCTTTATTTACTTAGTCTCGCCTTCTTTTTCCCCTTGCCACCCAAAGGGGAAGGCTTCCCTTCCTATTTTATCTCATAGCTATTATATTTGTTGTTTTGCTTGCTTAGGATTTGTTTTTGTCTTTTTGAGTGCAGATTTGTGTCCAGCTCACGGTCTGCGACTGTTCCCTTCTAGGTTGTATCCGAAGGTGAGGAGGTGCTCCAGCTATAACTCTTCTGAGATGGTGACATTCTCCAAAGTTTCGAGAGGTGCTCGGCTGTAAATCGCTCCCGCGGGGATGACCATCTACCCCGACTACCCTCCCCCTTCCATGCTTTCAGTCGCCAACACTTGAATTCCTTTCCTGCTGGGTCACAGCATCTCCCAGGGCTTCCTGTTGGTTGCCACCACTCCTGATCCTAGCTTCCTGCTGCTTGTTGTCCATCTACTTATAGCTATCCTACCTACCATACTTGCCTATCCTCTTGCTGTTATCGGAGACCCTATCCAGGTCTGTTGCTGATTGACACAACCCCACCTTGACCTCCTGCTGATTGCCTCAACCACCATCCAGACCTTCTGTTGATTGTCGCAACCCCCATCTAGCCACCTGATGCCTGCTGCTGCTCATTCACCCCCTTTCCTGTTTGCTTTCAAGCCATCGTTCTCCCCTCTTACCCTCGGAAAATTATTTCATCCGGACTCCGGACGTAGAGCTACGTCCGGAGTCCACTAAAACACTCAGATCTGGAATAGTGGGACCCATACTAGATAGAATTTCGAGAAAAAAAATGCTCTCGGGCCGATGCCGAAAACACTCAGCGTTATTATGTGTTCTTTATGTTCTGCATATTTTCATTTTAGACATTTACATACATACCACCCAATTCTTGTATTTACATTCTAGCACCTATACTTCAATTTTTATATTTATATTTACCAAAAATGTTGATATCACATAAAAAAGACCATTATATTTTTTAAAAATTAAAAATAAATTTTTTCATCCGTGAGGTCGATGGCGTGTATGAAAAAATTGATGTTTAGGGGTTAGATATGTAAATACATAAGAATTGAGTTGTATTTGTGTGTTTTCGATGTGATAACATCGCAATAATCACTATAAACACGCAATAACGTCGTATATTTATTCAAATAACATCGCCGCTGAAAACATGCCAATAACACCACAATAACACCACAATAACATTGCAATAATGTCACAATAACACCGCGATAATACTCGAATAATACCGCTAGAATATTCGAGTAACACCTCCTGCCGAAAACACGCCAATAACCCTCAATAACACTATAATAACACTCAAATAACGCTGTTAGAATATTCGAATAACACGCGAATATTATGCATTGTTTTTCGAATAACCCTCGAATAACACCGCTAGAATATTCCAATAACACCGCATAATATTCGAGTGTTATTCAATTATTCTAGCGGTGTTATTCCAGTGTTATTGTGGTGTTATTGTGGTGTTAATGCAGTATTATTGGTGTGTTTACGGCGACGATGTTATTCGAATAAATTTGCGGTGTTATTCATGAATTATTGTTTTGTTATTGCAGTGTTATTTGAGATAACCCACAGTATTATTAACGTGTTTTCGACAGTAGTGTTAGTAAATTTGAGGTGTTATTTCGGCGTTATTGTGGTTTTATTACCATCGAAATCACGCAAATAACACGAGGTGGTACAGAATAACAACAACAAAGCCTTAATCCCACTAAGTGGGGTCGGCTACATGAATCCTTTTTCTCCATTGCGTCCTATTTAGTGTCAAATTTTCATTTAATTCTAATAAATTAAGATCATTTTTTATGCAATAAGCCCAAGTCTTCCTAGGTCTACCTCTGTCTTTCTTAATATAAGTTGAATCTAAAACATCTACTCCTAATCGGATCATCAGGTGGTCGACTTTTAATGTGACCAAACCATCTAAGGCGACCCTCTCTAATTTTGTCTGTCACTGGTGCAACACCAACCCTATTACGGATATATTCATTTCGCATTTTGTCTCTAAGTGTAAAGCCACTCGTCCACCTAATGATTCTCATCTCGGCAACACTTAACTTAGCATTATGCTTCTCTTTTAAAGGCCAACATTAGAGCAGTGCAGGTCTCGCCACCATCTTATAAAATTTTTCTTTCAGTCTAAGCGGTACTTTACCATCACACAATAGATCGGATGCATTCCTCCACTTCAACCAACCAACCTGAATTCTACTATTAACATTCCCATCTATATCACCATCGCTTTGAACAATAAACCCGAGGTATCTAAATCGTTTACACCTTTTAATATTTTGATCACCCTAAGTTACACTTCTGTCACTAGAGCTACTATTATTAAAATTACATTCTATGTATTTAGTTTTAGGTCTACTCAAATGAAGACCTTTAGACTCCAATGTAGACATCCATAATTCAAGTTTTTCCTGGGCTTTGTCTCTCGTCTTATCCACAAGGAGGATATCATCAGCAAAAAACATACACCAAGGTACATCCTCTTTTAGATGTACAGTAAGACCATCTATAAATAAGGCAAAAAGATATGGGCTTAAAGCCGATCCCTAATGTAAACCAACAGAAATAGTAATATATTTGGTCAATCCTCATTCAGTTCGAACACAAGTAACAGCTCTAGTATGAATATCTTTAATGACTTGAATATAAGTCATATCAACACCTTTCTTCTCAAGAACTCTCCAAAGAACATCTCTTGGAACCTTATCGTAAGCTTTTTCTAAATCAATAAAAATCAAATGGCAATCCTCCTTAAGATCTCTTTACATCTCCATCAAACCTCTCAATAAATGTATAGCTTCCATAGTATACTTGCCCGGCATAAATCCAAATTGATTATGAGAAATCTTGGTAAAACGTTTTAACTTATGTTCAATAACACTCTCCCATAATTTTAAAGCATGACACATCAATTTAATTCCTCTATAATTTGCACACACTTGTGCACCCCCTTTATTCTTAAAAATGGTAACCAAAATATGCTTCCTCCACTCATCAGACATCTTTTTAGTTTTTAAAATAATATTAAAAAATTTAGTAAGCCAAGAAACTCCCAAATCACCTAAACATTTTCACACTTCAATTGGGATATCATCAGGTCCTACAGACTTTCCACCCTTAGTTTTCTTTAAAGCATCATCAACTTCTTTTCTACTAATGTGACGATAAAAATGAAAAGTTTTATTATTATTAACGATATTAAGATCACTAAGGTCGATCATATTTTTTGAATCTTCATTAAAAAGTTTATCAAAATAACTCACCCACTTATGTTGAATATCTTTTTCTAAAAAAATTACTTTTTTATTTTTCATCTTTAGTACACTTTACTTGAGTTAAAACTTTACTTTTCTTTTTGTTTGGCTAGTTTATACATATATTTTTCATCCTCCTTAGTCTCTAACATGTTATGAAGATCACTAAAAGCAGAATTTTTAGCGTCACAGATTATTCTTTTTGACTTCATTATGATCCATTTTATATGTTTCTCAGTTCTCTATGCTTTTACATTTAAACTAATTTTTTAACATAACTTCTTATATTTTATCTTTTCTTGCACATTATTATTCCACAAATTTTTTTTATTTATAAAAACTTTTTCTTTAGATTCTCCAAGTATATCTTTTGTCACTTGTTTGATAGTATTTCTTACTTTTTCCCATGTAACATTTGCTTCATCATGAACATTCCAAAAATTTTAATATTGAATTTTACTCATAAAAATAATTTTATTTCTGTCTTTTAGGTGCCTTCATGTAATTCTACGATGTTGAATCCTAGTATTCTTTATTCTATTTCTTACATCTTAAAATCTAAAGCTAATAATCGATGTTGAGTACTACTTAATTTCTAGTTTGGAATGACGCCTACAATCCTTCTAATCTCGATGATCTCTTATTCTCGTAAGAAAATAATCAAATTGTGTTTTATTAGATCAATTCTTATAAGTAATAAGTTGTTTCATCTCTTTCTTGAATAAAGTATTAGTAATAATCAAATCATCGCTAATAGTAAAATCTAATATGACTTTACCTTATTCGTTAATCGATCTATATCAGTAGCCACTGTGAATATTTATGAAATCTTCTACCACTCTTCAGACATGTCAATTTAAATCTCCTCCGATAAATTTTTTTCTTAGAGATATCGAGTGTATTAAGTCTTCTAAGTCATTCTAGAATTTATCTTTCAGACTACATATCTAAGCCTACTTGAGGAAGCATAATGACTTATAATATTAAAAATCTTAGTATCGATAATAATTTTAAGTGTTATAATTTTATCTCCATTCTATTAATTTTTACGACATTATCTTTCAAACTCTTATCTATAATTACTACATATATCATTTCATTGTGACTCTTACAGGAATACTGTAGTTTAAAATCTGTTATCAATCTCCTTAGCTTTTTCTCCATCCCATTTAGTTTCTTGAATACATAGGATATTTATCTTTCTACGAATCATAATATCAATTAATTCTATTAATTTACCATTGAGAATACCTATATTCCGAGATTCAATCCTAATATTAGTATTATGGACTAACTTCTTTATCCACATTCGTCCGTAATGTGGGAACATTTGCTTATTTGACACTACACCCGGGCGGCGGTGTAGTTGGCTTTGCACACTTTCCACTGTATTCAGACCATATAGCATGTCGCTCCTAGGGGACGCCCTAGCACTTAGACAATGATCAAAAGGACTAATTTCATGATTTTTTTTCGATAAATTTTACTCTGATTGTTGACTACCTAATGCAACCCTCCACTTTTCACATCCGGGCTTGGGACTGACAATGACAGTGTTAACACGAGGTGATTATGTATGTAATACATTTATTTTTACAAGTAATAGACTACGGTCAGGCAAAGCCGCACGAGCGGTTTTTTTTTTTTTTTAACCACAATTCAAGATGGGTCCCACCATTCCAGGTGTGCGAGTTTTACTGGACACCGGACGTGACTCTACGTCCGGACTCCGAACGTAATATCTTTCCCTTGCCCTCACCCTAAAGAGTATTTTATGTTTCTATTGTTATTTCGATATTATCAAGAGTTTTTGTTTGTAAAGTCTTTCGAATTACAACAATAATATTTTTTATTTTTGATGTGGTTTGGGTTAATTCCGGTATAAGTAAGTCTAAATAGTGTGATATAAGTGGACCTTAATAAAAATTAAAGTTTAATTGTTAGATATGAAAATACATAAGAATTGAGTGATATGTATGTAAATCTTCATAGAATAAAATAAGATTGTTTTTAAAAACTGTCAAAATATCTAGAAGTTGTTCAAAATATTTTCAAAAACATTGTTAACTTGTTTTTAAAAATAAATAATCAAAACATATAGAAAGTACATTAAATAAATATCTTTTTTAAAATAAAAGGAAAAAAGGGAAAAGCGTTACCAAACGAGTCCTAATACGCCCTAATACGGTGAAAATAAAAACCTGGCTCTATTTTATTTTTCAGGATTTCGTAATTGGCTGTCAATGGCTTATCATAAGCGAATACTAATGACTTCTTTTATGTTCAGATTCCAAAACTGCCAGACATCGATCCTGTGGTGCAAAGCAACGCCCTTGCCGCCGCTAATGTAATGGACCGTCCCCCGATTAGCGAGTTTGCTTGATGAACAGTGAGGGTTTGCTATTTACTTTTAAGTTTTTCTGATTTTATTGCATTAAGATATATATATAGTATCTGTTTTTTATGTTGTAGCTCTTCATTTCCTTCATGATTTTGTATTTCATTTTTTTTGTAATTATAGATAAGTTAATACATACAGTCGATTTGCTATTAAGGGTGTCGTATATTCTTGGTTTCTTTTGGGGTCGAACTTGGATTTAATCTCTTTTGTGAGTAGAATTTAATCGTGGAGAGTTTTCATATTCTTAAATATATTTTGAGATGATGTAATGGGGCTTATATATATATATACTTTATTTTAGTTTTAGATGCATAGAGAAAATTTTTAACATCACATTAAAAATTTTCCCATCTCTATATCTTTAAAAGTAAAATACATGTTTTCTTGCATAAATTTATGAGTAAATATCAAAACTTTTGGTGTTAGAAATGTAAATACATAAGAATTGCGTGGATGTATGTAATTTTACCAAAATTTTTTTATGGCTCCTTCATGTATCCTTTATATGAGCCATTATTTCATACGGAGAACGTACGCAGTTTGCATGTAGCTCCTCCAATACACATCCAATACCCTCCCAATACCCATTCAATACGCCACTTTATATACCAGTACCATACCTAATAGCCCAATACCCAATGCACTAATACCCAATACCCATCTAATACCCACCTGAGGTGACTGCTTAAAATCTACACTTAGACTCATCTGTGTCGTACGTGCTTACAGTAATGGAATAATTCACCCACTTTATACAGCTGCTTGCTTTTGTGATAGAAAATTTTTGTCCGATAGATAGATAGATAGATAGATAGATAGATAGATAGATATATATATATATATATATATATATATATATATATAAATATATATATATATATATATATATATATATTTATATAATTGAGGAATAGTATTTCGAGCGAAAATGAAGCCGAACACGAACGAGACAAATTCGTTTGTTCGTGTTCGGAACTTATTAAATGAGAACATGTTAAGCTTAATGAACGGCGAAATACGATTACTAGATTTGTTCGTGTTCGAGAATTGTTACGAGCATGTTAAGCTTAGTGAACAGAAGCGAAGCACGAGCTCTTAGACTGGCAAGAATGACAGCAAGTTGTTCGCGAACAACGAGCCGTTTTAACAGCCCTGAGTTTCCACACCATAGTCGCTGTAGGATAAAATTTTAAGAAGAATATGGCTAAATATCATCGAGTATTATTTATTTTAAATAACATATTAATTAAAATCATTTTTAATAATAACAAAATAAATAAAATAAAAACAAAACAAAAGACAAGTTGCCTTTATTTGACTTTGAATTTCATACAAGTTTTTTTATGGACAACAACTCTGTTCTAACTAACCAAATTAAAAATGTTTTGAACATAAGCAGACTTAATCTTTTATTTGTAAAAAAATTTACTGTCCAGACTTCAATAACACAAAGTCAAGTGTATTTCAATGGGTAATCTTTTAAGAAATAATTATAAATTTATGAGCAGGGCAATTTTTTTGAATTTTATACATTTGGCTTATTTTTATTGGAGTCTAGACGCAGAGCTGCATTCGGACTCCGTATGTAAAATTTTTTCCTCTTTTTTGAGAGGAGGCAAACTGTCTCCCTAGACTCTATAAGACGGGGTAGAGGGTAACAAAGAGCAAAATTATATTTCAAGAGGGATAAAAGTCTAAATTATTCTTCAATATAAGTAAAAATCTGAATTTGATGGGGGTAAACACTTCCTGGGTTCGCCTCTAGTTTTGAAAAGGACTTTACAGTAAAACATTATATGGGAAGATCACTTAGGGCATTGACTGAAAGGATATATATTTTTATGTCAAAACTGGATGTTGCAGGTATCAATATCAACAGATGCAGTTATAATGAATTTCATCATATATACAATACTTGTAACTAATCTTATGTCCACTTTATATGTATATTAGTTTTAGACTCATCTAACAAAAATATGAAGTACATTTCAATCTAACAAAACAAATATTGAATGTACCAAAATATCAATCATGCATTTCATCCATCAAAACTAATGAGCAAGTTTATAAAGAATGTATGTATAAACTAAATTTCATAACGCATAAAAGAACAGAATATTAAAAAATCACATATCTTTATCACACAATTCAAATCATCAATGGAAAACCATCAATGCATGTCAGTTATCCATTGGACTTTGGACATCATTTTGTGTTCAACTCGATAATAAACAAGTCAAGTTTGAGGAACATTCATAATGATGTTAGCACGCATAAAGTCTCGACTCATATTCAGCTCAGTAATTAATCAATTGAATCAAGAGACAATTACATACATAGCATGAAATATTGCTATTTACAAATCTCGCATCCAAGTGATTTTTTGAATGACCCATGATCAAATAATTGAGAATTTGATAAAAATGAAAAATATTTAACTTAGAATTTTGATATTTGTTTGACATGTTGGAAAATGGATGGAGGGTGCTAGAGTTTCAAGTAACAATGTTTCGAGTTCTATGTATGTAATTGCCCATTGAATCAAACAGGAATTTAGCTAGCTTGTGGCCATATATAATAAAAAAGCAGATCTTTTCACTCATCAACCTTTTGACAATATCACATTTCTCATGTTTGTACTCATTAGCTGATGACCGGTCAAATTACAAACCGGACTCTTGTGTGTGTGTGTGTGTAAATCTTATAATTGCTTCGATTTCTGTGCGTAAATGAGTGTATAAGGATTATTCACAAAATGTCGTCATCTTGTTGGGAATATAATTGAGCATTTAAATCTAAAGGTAGGGAAGGTGGGGTACCAGGAGGAATACAGGCAGCTCCATGCTCCCCAGCGCTGATGCATAAGGCCTCTGCATAGCTTATTACTGCATCAAGATCAATTTTTCCGCTGAGTCCGTTAATGAACTTCAGAAGAGAATCGAAGTCCATCCCCTCCCCTATGATTTTCTCCCTGTGGAGTTTAAGTATAGCGACACAGATGTAGAGGTGGAAGTGTTCTGACAGATAATGCGTCCAAAGTACCTCCCATAATTGCATGATCTCTCCATACTTGAATTCCCTGCAGTTTATAGTTACAGAAAAGAAATGAAAGCCAGCAAATACATACTTCCAGTAATTTGATGATTAACAACACATTCTATATTTAGTTCAATGAACACTATAGCTGATTTTCAGAGAAAACATGGGTCAGGAGGGCTTTAAAATTCATTTGATTGGCTTTGAGATGAGCATAAAACTATTATATGCTTCGATGAATCTGTGTTTCCGTTATTCAAGGTAGATGAGCACTTTATTTAGTCATTAAAATATGTTCCATCTTTCAAAGCAGGCAATAAATCAAAAGGATTCTGAGTTTTTTTGTTCATAAACTATCAAAAGGGTATGTTTAATGAAGCCCTTATAGACTTGAGCACATTTTAATGTGAAAAAGAAAGGAAATCAGAATTCCTTGTGAATCGTGTACACAAAGTCAATTACCTCTTGAACTGTATAAGAATCCAGCGGAAACAGAAAAAGTAATTTAAACAATCAGTTTTCCCAAAGTATTCGTGTAATGGAAGGTCCAGAAGCTCCACTAGCTGGAAATAGGAGAAGAATATAGAACAGGTCAGCAGAAAACAAATCATACAAAAACAAACATTTAAACTATCTGAAGCCCTCTTGAGTGGGCATATTTTGACCCCTTCTCATATAAGGAAGGAAAAATGGAGAATTTCTTATTTTTCAACATTTACGAAGTGGAGGGACCAAATTTATTTACACTAATGATTATGCAACTTAATTTTGTTCTGAATTTTACCTGTTGATTTTGTTGCTATCGGATCTTCTTTCTAAAGTAACAGTGTAATTTAAAATTAAAAAAAAAATGGAAAAAAAAAATGAAATAAGCACGCTATTACCGGAATGCTAAAAACAATCTCCAAAATTGGCACCAAGAAAGGATTGCTGAATAATTAGAATTGTGGGGATTTGCATACGTACCACTCAATTCCTTCCTATTTACCCATCCAACACCTAAGCTTTGCTATTTACTGATATACAACCCAAATCATCCAAAACTCACATACATCAGCCACTCCGTTCACCTTCACCTCTTGTTTAACACTCACCTCTTCCGCATAAAAGCTTGGAAAATTATAGTAATAAGTTCTATTACAAATGTAGAGCTCACACATTGCTCTAAGAATATTCCTGTAATTAATTGTATGATAATCTATATGAATAACATGAGCGATGCTAAACCCTTCATAAGCGCAAAAAGTTGGGTGTGCATTCCATTCTGGTCACGGTTGAAGTTTGGGCCCAGGCGCTCCATTAAAGCCACAAAAGACCAGAATGCATCAGATTCATCCCTTACAACAAATAATAGTGGTGATAAAAGATCGCTCATACCCTAAAGAACCAAATAGGTAAAGACAAGAATTATATTGGATTTCAAGAAATAAGAATATTGGCATTAAAAAAGCTGTATGCTTTTAATATGAAAAAAATAAAATTTGATGTTAAAGATGAGAAAACAGAAGAATAAATGCCCCAACAACTAACCTGACAGTATCCAAGATCAAAGTTATAGAAAGAATATGTCAGCAGTATGTCCCGTAGAATTGTAATATTGGGATTTTCGTCTCCTTCATAATATGGGACAGATCTATCAGTTCTAACCTTGAGAACATGGGCAGAAAAAGGTTAATAAAATTTCAGTGATTACATGGAAAAGATTTAGCACAATTCTGATTTGCAATGCGCCAATGGAAAAGCTAAATTAATCATACCACGTCCTTTTCAATTAGGCCCTTCCGCTCTCTAAACTTTGTAAACCGACTAGCCTGTGTCTCTGAAATGCTCTGTATATGAAAAATCCATCTTAGTTTCTAGAAATAACAGCAAATTCATGATTACTACTATAATTCCAATTTATTAAGCATTTCATGACATAAAAGTCATCTATTTACATATTTACAGAACTTCAAAGAAAGCCTGCAACTCAAAATGCAGCCTATAGTTCATGTTAAGTCTAAGAACGTTCAAAGTATAATACTGAGTTGGCTACGCACCATGTATACAGCACCATGCATGAGTAAGACTTGCTTGGAACGAGTGACAATATTTTTTGAACAATTCAACAAATTATACAAACTCAACCAACATTTGAACAATTCAACAAATTATACAAACTCAACCAACATTAAACCTAATTGATGCAAAATCTCAATGTTTATGGTTGTTGAAAACATGCGGACAAGCAAACTGAACATAAGCATCGGCTTTAATTGATTTTACTTCCATAGCTCTCTCTCTCTCTCTCTCTCCTTTTTTTTTAAAGTTCCAGTATTGAATTTTGTCAATCCCAACTAGGATGGACTAAGTTCTCTAATTTTATGAACTCCTCTCCTGGTTTGATTCAGTTACCTGTATTGGCCATCTCAAAGTGGCAGGGTATTGGCTCATTATTTATGGGTGATAGGCTTATGGGGACAATTTTGCTTGAAAATAGAGGTCAATAAGAAGACAAATCATTTAATCATATTTATACCTCAATGCCTCAGGCTCAATTTTCAAAGAAATGAATCCTCCCGTTAGAAGGCAGCTTCTCTCCTTGATTTTCAAGATAAAAGGGTCCGCAAAAAAAGCAACTGGAGGTTGAGACTGCCATGTCTGATGGAAACCCCAACTAGATTAGAGAGTGATTTGTGAAGTTACTATAAGCACTCTAAGGATGAGGATGTCTTCTACAAATAATGTCAAACTATTGATGTTGGAAGCGACTCTGAGTGCTCAAAAGAAATCGTCTGCATTGTGGACTCCCTCCTATAAATAAAACAAAAAAATAATGTGTCAGCCCCGAGGAAAAGAATGGAACTTATATGAGTGAAAAATACTCCAACTAGGGCTGTCCAAACGGCTTGTTGTTCGCGAACAGTTCGTGTTTGGCTCATTAAGAAGCTCGTCTTCAATTCTTTCACTATGTTAACGAGCAGAACACAAATAATTTTATTGCGCTCGATATATAAACGAACCAAAAACAAACAAAGATTTTTTTGTTCGTGTTTGACTCATTTTAACTCGAAATATATATTTATAATTGATGAGTTGTATTTTTAAAAATTTTAATTGGTTCAAGGCTACAAAGATTTATAGTCAATTAAAATTATTAACTAAAAATTAAATAAAAATATATTGAATTATATTTAAATGATGTTTTAATATAAAAAATAAGATTTAAATCTCACCCCAACACCTAATATCCTACGACTGCATGACTAGAGTTGTCAAAATGACTCTTTGTTCGCGAGCAGCTCGTGTTCAGTTCGCTAAGCAAACGAGTTGAACACGAACACATTTTTTTGTATTTGAAATATAAACAAGCCAAACACAAACAGTAACGAGCAGAACAAGAGCTAAGCCTAGTGTCTCGCTCCACTATTGGCAATGCAACCATAATGTGGAAAGCTCTAGAAGTGGACATGTGGAGATGAGCAAGTCACGTGACTCCAGAAGGTTCCACCTCATTCTAGAGAATAGAAGCTTCATGAATAACCTAAATATCTAGGGCTATGTATAGTGTAGAATTATCTAGAAGCTAGAATATTATAATGTAATATAGAAGGTTCTCTTGGGGTTGGAGGGCACTATAAATAAGAGTCTCTCCCCTCATTTCTATCCATCCAAGTTTCAAGCATTCAAAGGTTGTATTCTACTCTTTCTAGTGAAGTGTTTTCTTCTTTAGTCTTTCTTCCTATTCTTCTTTCTAGAAGTGTTGCGTGCTTACAAGTCTAAGTATTAAGGCTGGTTTAGTGCCAAGGAGAGCGCTAAAGCCGCACGGGAGACTACAGAAAAATTAGTCCATGACACCATGACACTAGGTTCACTCGTGTTCGGCTCCTTTATACCATAACTCCAATACTTTAGTCACATACGAATAGTTTGAACTTACAAGTGCCAAAGCAACTCAATAGACCTTTCCTTAGCAAAAGGAATGGAAAAAAGATAAGAATCCTTATCTTACACCATAGTGACTATTTATGGTATTAAAAGGTGGGTTTTTCTATCTCTAGGAAGTGCATGGTGGATAAGCAAATGACCTAATCCTAGAGATCTAGGCCAAACCGAAATACCCCTCAATAGATGGAAGTTGACTATGCATCATTATCAAGATGTATGTTGGACCATCATGCCTCCACAGATACTAGATGGATTGATGGAGATATTTAGCCTCGAGATAAGTGTAGTAAGAGTTTTGAATCAAACCATTGGATCTATGCTGATGGCCTTGAAATAATTTCTTGATTTAATATATTTGATAAAGTGGTCTTCATGAATCTTAATGTAATCCAATAATATAAATATCAAAGGGATTTTTTTACCTGTTCATATCTATGCGGGGATCATAAAAGCACGAGCTTTGATATGCTTGATTGGATAGTAGAGATAATAAATCAGGAACCTTGATTTTTAAGGACATATCAAGCCCTATGTCCTAGCTTAAAAATTGGCTAAAATAAGTTTTAATGCTATATTTTCATTCGGCTACAAATTCAAAGAATTTCTAGTTTTGATTTTTTTAGGAATGCCAATCATGGCATAGTTGGTTGTTCAAACAAATTGTAATTTACGTAGGCTTTTATAGGAGAAACGCATTATATTTAAACAAGCCTAAGGCGGGTCACCAAAGGTCATCTTTTCCCTCCGCAAGCAAAAGCCCAAGCCCAGGATGGGCATTGGAGGATCCCATTAAAAGTGCTTTTTAAACGGGTAAAAGTAGCCCATTTGACACCTCCAGACTTCAACTTTAATAACATCATCCCCCATCTCACAGTCCATCTGATTTTCAGGGAGGTTGCGACTAGAAGATAAAGAGACACTCGCTCCAACATGATTTCCACTATTTTAGCTTCTATTTATGGGTGAAATTAAGCTAGTTTGAACTTGTTTTCTAAAATTAGATATTATCTTATATTTTTCATAAATAATAGGCCTTTTGCAGCCATTTATTAATCAATATTTTAGTCGAACAGAATATTTAGTCAATAAAAGGATGTAGAGAACATGTGTTAACATGCAACAACAACCAAAAAAAATAATAATAAAATATTATAATATAAACAGATTGTGTTTCAAGTTTTGATTTTATAGAAAATTAAGAAAAAAGAGATGCAAACATTATACTTAGGGAAGAACTAAAGAGAAATAAACAAATAATCGAATGTGAAAAAAAATGGGGCGTATACATTCATTTCATTTTAATTCCTATGTATTTACATTTCTAACATCTAAACTTTGCTATTTAACTTTTATACCACTCAAATATTTCATATCACAAAAAATATCACAATTTTCACTTTTAAAATGTGAACCTTTCATGCAAAGGTAATGCGGTATATATATAAAAACTGAAATTTAGATGTTAGAGACATAAATACAAAGCAATTAAGTCGTATGTATGTAAATCTTCCAAAAATAATACCGTCCATTGGGACTTCAAAGATTCGTACTCAGATTTCTTCACTGAATGAAGATAATCTCTCTCAGCGAATGTAGAATCATACTGATAATATCCCAACAAAAATCTCCAAACCTGTGTAGTCACGAGCAGGATATAACTCAGACACAAATAATAAACAGAACAAACGTGCAATAATTAGTTCAAGCAAAGAGAACGAGCAATAGAACCTCCTTTCTCAGAGCATTGTCCATTCCGCCATAAAATATTCTGTTTCTCAAAGCTGTTGAATCCCTGATGCGTCCCTCACGGTCTAGGAATGTTCTCCACTGTCCCCAGAATTTAGGGAGATCAAATGGAATCTTAATAGAAAGCACCGTAGCACGTAAAAAAATAATAAAAAGTTTCAAAAAAGTTGAATGCATTTTCATAGGCTGAAACAATATCACTGCCAATAATTTCAAAATACTTAGGCATGAAATATAATAAATAACGAGAGGATTAACATCTATTCTTGACATTCACTTTAATGTTGTGTCAATAGAAGATGTTCCACATAATATGATTATTATATCATTTGTAAGAATTACTCCGCATAAGTTCATTAACAGAATGAGAACTACATAAACAATTAAAGAAGCCAAGCTCAACAAAAAAGGTATTCCTTTAAATATACGAATTTACCTCTTCACATGTCAAAGGTTGATTCCTTTTCTTTCCTCGTACAAAGGTTCTCTCAAACTGTAAAAAAAAGATGGAATCATTCCTAAAGCCTGAAAAGCGTATCTTTGCTTCAACAAAGTTCGCAATGCAAATGAAAAAGGAAAATCAGTAAGAGGGAAACTGGGAAATTTTTTAAACTAATATACTTTAAAGATTACCGATGCACAGAACCATTTTTTACCAGAACACATCAAACAAAATTTTGTAGCCCAACAACATTGATCACGTTGTCTTCATGATTTAGAAAGTGCTTCAATCAGCACATTTCATAATATATATTTGTTTGTGTGTGAGTGTAAAATTTTGGGGGAACTTTCTTAGAGAAAAAACTCTAATTTTTCATTCCTACTAATAGAAGCAAATAACAAGTATATATACATCTTAGAATAACCCTAATACAATTATAGAGATTCAAAAACATCATGATAAGAAGGAAATAAATAAAACAAAATGATGGATAATTAAGGGAGAGTAATTCTCCCCCAGAAATGTAGCAGTTAGCTCACGGTTTCCTAAACCGTGAGTAGGCTCAGGTAGTCCACGAATGCATACATATCAACAATATCTATATAAATATATTGCCCAAAACAATTTATAAACAACATATGGATTGATGAGCCTATCCATCATTGTTAGAACATTCTTACATGCATAGCTTGTGTAAGTGTTTTGCATTCACAAACATATAATCACGACTAAAAACAATGGCACAGAACACACAATATTATGTTACAATGAATAGAAGAGATTGAATAACTAATTGAAGTAACTAGCACGCCAAACCAATCTTCCGTAACATGGGGCATCAACTAGATTGAGAACAAAATCCTTGGCCACTCAAGCAATGAGAGAGAGTTCTATGTGTTAGGTTACGAGTCAACTTTTGAGAAGTCGGATTAAGTTGCAAAAAAGACACTGACTAGAGAATTTTTATCATCTTATGAGGACTGATCTAAAGTGCAAACCCACATAGTTAAGCATCTCGCCCGAGAACAAGAGAGAACTTTCAATGAAGGCTATTCGTTAGGCACTAAACGTTTAGACTTAGCATATAATTGCATTAGAATTTACATTATCAAATTAATGATTATAAGCTTTAGGGCAGATGATGATAGAAATAATGATGAGCCGGATCAAGATCCAATGACTTTGTCGTTCCATATTATCATGAACTCTGGTCAATTTAGTCAAAGGAGGTAGTTGATCTAACATAATTGAATGATCCTTGTCGATAATCACAATTTGCTTCATCTAGAGGAGCCTTATAGATACGAGGTAGGATAAATGTGTATATATATATATATATATATATATATATATATATATATATATTATAAAGCCCTAGAGCCAATTTTATTGAAATAAAACGGTTACATAATCTTGAGGAGGGGCCCAAAAGAATGAAGCCCTACCCCTACGATACAAAGCTAACAAAAGGATCCAAAGATCAGAACATAAATAACAATAACAATGTCTAAGAACGAGATCGCGCTGCTCTCGCTCTGTTTCTAGGTGATTCATAGAGTAAGCTCTTAAGTGCTACTCCATTGCCATGAGTAACCAAGGTATCATCAACTAGCAGAGTATCACCAGGCTTCTTCTGTCGAGAAGTATAATCATCTTCTTCTACTTCTTCTGCTTCTTCCACTTCTGTTGTCAGATCCTGCTGATCCTTACCAGTGGGTGCAGCAGTAAGTTGGAGGTTTCTTCTTTTTCTGCTAAATATTTGGATCGACAGCTATAGTAGTCACCTGGGTGGTTTGCACCACAGGAAGAAGGGCCACCCTTCCAGCTTGTTCAGAAACCACGGTGTTAGACGTTAGACTAGCCACCGGGGTGGCAATTTATGCAACCTGCTGAGGAGTCTCCCCGACAGCCTTGTCAACAGAGTTTGAACTGTTGAACACGTTATCAGCCTCAGATGCTAACCTATTCTTCTTTTGAACCAAGGTAGCATCAGCTCTTTGTTGGGAAATCTTAATGACAGTTAAAGAAGGCGCGAAATTCATTTTCCTCGAAGGATGATGCGATCTATACAAGTTGTCTCAATGTGTCCGAACATTTTGTAATCGTTGGAAAAAAGAGGTCTATTCTCCACCACCACCTCCTGTCAAAACCCATCTGCACCATCCGTGATCCAAATTTGATCCACATCTGGGAGAGTAAAATCCCTCTCCACCTGAACCCTGACACCACCAGGCGAAACCATATCAAAAGTAGGTGAATCAACTCTGAGAGGAGTATCAAGAGCTTCACTGATGTTATATAAAGTTTTTCTTTGGTACAAATGAAAGGGGAGTCCCGAAAGCTTGAACCACATAGGAATGATAGGAGGTTCCTTAGATGGGTCAAACTCAGGAGTCCATTTGATAAGCTTCATATGGATGCCATCAACCAAAACAGATTGTTGAGCAAAGATTCTAACATAACTTCTTCCTTTGGTATTCTAATAAGTAAATGTCTGTCATTCAACACTCCCAACTTCCATGCTCCAAATGAAACTGGATCCTCAAAAAAATTTCTAACTAAATCCATCTTGGGGTGATCAAATTGAAATTTTCCAACTAAAATGAACTTAATATTATCAGAGAGAGCCTTCATTTCATGGGTGGTGAAGATAGCAGCAAGTTTTCCATCTTTAAAACATATCGATCTGATAAAAGCACCATGCCTTTTTCCAGCTGCAGTATCATGAAACTCTTGTGGAAAAAAGAGATGATCAAAGTTTTTGTAGGAGTTGCTGCCCACTGCTCCAGCATAAGACGCCTTAACTGCCATGAAGACAGACACAAACCAAACTCACAGTCACCGAAGTCAACTCCAGCAGTCGCAGGTTCCGCAGACGCCGGTAGAGAGGACCGTTCGAGCGGCCCCTTCAGTCAGCAGCGCAACCTCCGCCCTTCTTCTCGCACAGATGACGCTGGAAAAGCGCACGCAGAAGCGGGTGAGACGTCCTTCGTCGTCATGCAGAATCACTTCGTATTCGAGGAAGCCGAGGAAAGCCGAGATTCCAGAGTGCGAGGTCGAGCAGAGAGCTGGACCCGGTAGACGCCGGTAGACAGCAAGGGAAGTCGTCGTGCAGGACGTATATGACGAAGCCGAAGAATCACAGGGAATCGCCATGGCGAAACCATAGAGCTCCTGAAACCTTCATCGTATATATATATATATATATATATATATATATATATATATATATATATATATATATATATATATATATATATTCGTGACAATGGTAAGCAATTGAACCCAACACCTTAGGATTCTTCACTTTGTTTCCAACTAATATACAACGTATTCGAGCATGCTGAGATGGATGTTTGTCTAATGGAATAAAACTAAATTGATCGAAGAAAATAGCGGGTTTTGTGTTCTTTTGAGGACGGTCGAAGAAATTCGAGATTAATTTATGCGATGTTGCAATTGGTCCCCTTCATTTTCAACGTGCTCAATCAAATCAACCATATAAGATACTTTTAATTTTGATGCTCTAGATGCATTTTGTAATTCAGTGATGTTAGAAGTTATATTAGGAAATAATTTATTCCTGTAAGAAGTTACGAGGAATAAATTATTCCCCTAGATTAATGAGTTATTTCATTTACTATTTTATATTTATTTCATTGAATTAAGAGTTTATTCCTTTCTTACTTTAGGCTTTTTTATTTTATGTTATTTCCTTTATCTCATAATAATTAATATGAATTGATTAATGCAAGGGTTATTTATACCCCATTTTATATCAATAAAATGATTCCACTTTATTTCACATTATTCTGAATTTCAACATGGTATCAGAGCCTAACCCTAGACCCTAGCCACTGGTCATTCTTCCAGAGCCGTCGGACTCCCTTCTTGCCTCCCTGCAAGAATGGAGGGACGCTTTCTCTCCACATTCAAAAATATCTCCAACTGCTCTGCTCAAGAATCTCTCCATTCATTGGAGTTTGGAGTGACTTTACTCTTTTTAGGCTCTCCTTGTTGTGGACACCTCTTATCTGATTTGTAGGTTTCAGAATATTCCTTGTGAGGTAGGAGAGAGAGTGGTGGCAGGATAGGTTGAGGATGGCGTGTTCATCAAAAAATGGGTTGTCGGCGTGGTTGAACATTGCATTGAGGATGGAGTTTGATGAAGCGGCTAATGTGTCCAGGTCTGATGCTTCTTCATCTAATTCGTTGTTGTTTTCGTCCCACGTCAATCTCACGGTGTCGAAGAACTCTAAAATGGGTTTCTGTGAGTGTTTACTCTCTGCTGCTAGACCTGGCATTCTCTCAGCTGTCCTTATGAATCCTCTTGACATTGCCAAGACGAGGCTATAGGCACAGGCAGCAAGAGCTTATTATTATCATCCACAAAGGATTTTGGAAGATGGTTTGCTTCCCATGGCCCTAATAAGATGTTTTAAAGTCCAGAAGTTCTCCATCATGCGCTCATGGTGGAATATTTGATGCATGTTTCCAGCAGCAATTCGGCTTCCCTAATTTTCAACTGGTCCCTACCGTTAGAGGTGTAACTTTTTCTAGAGGTCATTCTCGCTGTTTTTTGGCGCATGTTCCCTGTAGTTGTCCGGCTTCCCTGATTTTCTGCAATCTTACAACAACAATCCTCTCTTATCACTGCTTTGTATCCCAGCTGATGCCAGTCTTCTCGAGGGCGATCCCCTCAAGATTGACTAGTCTACTCTCACTGGCGTATCTCATCTTGTGACTAAGAACCCCAGCGATGAGGTCTTTTCTGGTTCTACCAATAAACGAGGGGAGCTTGAGGTAGTAATCATTTCCACCGGCGTCCATACATTCTTTGGTGAGGCTGTCTACCTTGTTGACAATACCAACCAAGTTGGCCACTTACAGCAAGTTCTCAACGCCGTTAGGAATTTCTGCATCTGCTCCATCGCCATTGGCATGCTTGTAGAGATAATAGTCATGTATCCTATCCAGCATCGCAGGAAAAGGGCTGGCATTGACAACCTGCTTATCCTCCTGATTGGAGGCATCCCAATCACCATGCCCACTTCCTTTTCAGTCGTTGTGGCTATTGGATCTCATCGATTATCACAACAAGGTGAAATTACAAAAAGAATGACTGTCCTGGTTGGGATGCTTGCAGATCCTAAAAAGCTAAGGGTTGGCATCACCGAGGTCCACTTCCTTTTAATCCTGTTGACATGTGGACAGCTTTAACTTACATCGATGCTCAAGGTCACTGGCACCGTGTCAGCAAAGGTGCTCCTGAACAGATACTTAGCCTATCCATTGTCAGGGAGATGTTCAAAATAAGGTTCATAAATTTGTTGAACGTGGGGTTCGATCTCTTGTTGCTGCTATCTAGGATGTTCCTCCAGAATTCTTTTTTGCAGCAGTTATCCTCCAGAGCTTTTCCTACAGCAGGCCCTCCTCTGGAGCTTTTTCCTGTATTAGGACCTCCTCTAAAGCTTTTCCTATAGTAGGTCCTCCACTGGAATTTTTCCTACAACAGGCCCTCCTCCGAAGTCTCTTCCTACATTAGGCCCTTCTCCGAAGCTTTTCCTGCATCAAAACCTTCTCCAAAGCCTTTTTCCTGCTGTTTTTTGCAGGCCATACCTTGTAGTTTTTTCTTGCAGGTTATCTACTTCTCTGCAAACTCCCCATCAGTATTACCTGCAAGTCTTTCTCCTACCTGCAAACACTGCAGGAATTGTAATTAAAGACAACCACAATCAACAAGAAGTCAGCATTTTCCTACAGATTCTCTACTTTCCTACAAACGCCTCTGCAGCATTACTAGTAGGAGTCTTTTGCCTACTTATAGATACTACAGGAACTGTAGTCAAAGACAAGCGCAGTTATCTATTTTCCATGCAAACTCCCCTGCATCATTCCCTGTAGGGGTCTTTGACCTATCTACAAACACTACAAAAACTGCAGTAAAAAACAACCGCAGTACGGGATGAAGACTTTAAGTTCTACTTTAAGGGATCTCCCTTGCCCATTTGTTGATGTTTTCAATTCAAGTTGATCATAGTTTTCAATTATGTTTTAACTTGAGAGGGAATATTAGAAGTTATATTAAAAAATAATTTATTCCTGTGAGAAGTTATAAGGAATAAATTATTTTCTTAGATTAACAAGTTATTTAGTTTCTTATTTTATATTTATTTTCTTATATTATGAATTGTTTCCTTTCTTATTTTAGACTTTCCTATTTTATGTTATTTTTTTATCTCCTGATAATTAATATGAATTGATTATTGTAGATATTACGTGATATATCTTTCCTTTCATATCATTTCCTTTTTATTGACTTTCCCATTCTATGATTCATATAAAGATTATTTATACCCCCTTTCATATCAATAAAATGATTTTGTTTTATTTCACATTATTCTGAATTTCAACAAGTGTTGATTTGTTGATTTCAAGAAGTGTGATATTTGCATGATGCATCAACCATCATCCATCATTATCAATCACCTTTGATATATTTGATCGCTTGTGAAGTAGAGCGGGTATGGATGTTAACATTAAACTGCAGACAAAATCAACCATTAAAATAAATTAAACCTTTTCATTAATGTCATAAACCTATGCAAGAAAATGATATTTTTTATATGATAGTAAAGTGTTGAGTGTGATGCACATAAATATAAAATTTTAAGTGTTAGATATGTCATAACCCGACCCTAAGCTTAGAATTAACCAAGACAGGTACTGACAGTCGAAAGGTGTGAATAAAAAATTTTGTTATTTATTTTCTTTAACTTGCTACTAACAGATAAATAGCCACTAATCAATTTAATTAAAGCAATTTATTTCATTTTACCTGGTAGATAGTTGACCGCATCTTCTGTATACGTTTTCTCTTCTATCACTCATATTTTAAATCACTTAAAATTTACTTGAAAAGTTAGTTTAAAAATAACGATAAGTTAAACAAGAGTGAATACTCATATTCCTAACTTACAGCAATACAAGGAAAACAAACAATAAGCATGTCAGTTAAGTTTCTTTATAAATTAATATAAACATTTAACATGATATTCAAATATTCTATATCAATATCATATCAATATTATTTTACATCTATACAACTGTCGCATGAGCACAGTATAAAAATTATATCACTTAAGGTACTTCAATATCGATATTTTTTTTATTTACATGCACGGGTACATTAGTGTTCCCTCACTAGTATCATCAAGGGGTGCTCTATCATAGCTAAGCATGAATATGCAAGCATATTATAAATCATTTTATTTATATTCTAAATATCATACAAAATCTTTCTTTTATAACATGCATATGTAGTAAATAAGTATAATTTATTCACATTCATTTCTAGACGATCAAATTAAATAATAAACCAGAATAATCATATTCTAATTACAGTAATAAGATATCTTGACTAATGACATTCTAATACGAGTGATTTAGAAGAAATACAATATTATTATCATAAGTTAGAAGTAAGAGTATTCACATCGATAATAGACGTTCTGTTTGCTCGTTTTTTTCCATTCAAATTATCACCTATAAAATATAAAATATTCAATTATCGGTTAATTATAATCCAATTATCAATTATTATTGTATTGAACTATGTAATTTTTAAATATTTTAAAATTTAAGTATAGTTATTTTAATCAAAATTAATATTAAATATTATTAATTTATACAAAATATATTTAAAATTAAAACTCTTAACATTTTTTTAATACCGAAATCAAGTTCACTTAAGTTTTAACCTTTAAATAATAAGCATATATATAATTTATATAATATTTAGTTAAATAAATAACTTACCCATATTCATGCCCGAGAACCATAAGCGAGCCTCGTTTTCTCCATCGAGTACGATAATCCTTCCTCAGGTTACGATTGCTTGATTCGAGAGCTAGACATCTCTTCTTCACACGATCCAAAGTGAGTTCGTAACTACAACCCAAAGTGAGAACTAAGAGAAGGATGTTGGGAGAGAAGAGGCGTCACCTTGGTGAGATAGATAGCACAAAAGATGGAGCATAGTAGGTTGATCATCCAAGGAGAATTTGAGAGCATCAACGCTGTGAAAAGCAACATCATCTTTTGAAGTTGTGCTCAAGTGTTCTTCTAGATTCAAGCATATTTAAGTTTAATTATTAATAAAGTAAAACATCAGAAAGTTAGGTTAGAGACATTGGCTTAATTATGTATAAAATTGACTCAAATAAATTTTAAATGGACCACTGCCAAGGTCTAGTCAAGTTGACTAGATCAATTATACCAGGTTACCAATAAGTTTGATCAATTGAGCCTGATTGAACTAGAACCATACATCTGATTGTGACTAAAATTTTCATAGAGTCAGTAGACCACCAACAACTTAATCAAGTCTAATGAGCTCACCTATGAATCTCTTGATGTCAGTTAATATTTGAGTTACATAAAAACATATAAAGGACTCAAGCTAGCTCGGTCTATTCAAGCTCATAATATGGTCTAATGAGCCTGTTTAAGTATTAAGTTCAATGGGCTATTGGTCTAAAATAACATCCACTTAAGGCACGTCAGAAATATTTGAACTAATAAATGGAGGAAACTAGGACCCCTTCACAGAGCAGATGCTACATTGATGTCATTTGAGGCTTTAATGGATCTTACTGGTAATTCACGGCAACACTAAGCTGCATATGACTATTTGTTCAAACATGGGATCACAATGGGTAAGTTAGGTTTGACCACAAGTTGTAAGTCACCAAAAGGACTGAGTTATTGAAAAATTTGTAAGCCAAATTGATATTGAACAAATTAATACGACCAAACAACAAGCGAGGACTGAAGGGCCGGCTCGGATCGAATTGCCGGCAAGGACCGAATGGCCGGCGAGAAACGAAGGACCAGCGAGGACTGAATGGCCGGCGATGACCGAAGGGCCGACAAGCTTCGGGCGCGATGAAGCGATCTGAAGGAGTCGGAGTCGAAGATGCCGCTTACGAAGAAAACGAAGAAGAGCGAAGATGCCACATAACTTAAATAAGAGGACAGAGGAAAGCTCCCGAAGAGCAGATGAAAACGAAGGTGCGATTCCTCCCTTCCCGCAAGAAGGCCGGAGGGAAGGGAGTATTGAGGTCCTCTCCAAAGATTATTTGTCGTTAGAGCAAAAAACCTTGCTCTGATACCATGTTGAGATTTAGAATAATGCAGAATACTTGATACTTTCATTAATAAGAACGGGGTATAAATAACCCTTACAAGAATCCTATAATATGAAAAATAATAAAAAGGAAATGATATGAAAGGAAAAATATATCTCTCAATATCTCCAATAATCAATACATATTAATTATTAGGAGATATAGGAAATAACATAAAATAGGAAAATAATGAATTCATAATCCAAGGAAATAAATATAAAATAGGAAATAAAATATCTTCTTACTCCAAGGAAATAATTTATTCCTTATAACTTCTTGCAGGAATAAATTATTTCCTAGTATAAATCTTAACACGCCCGAATTTAATAATTTTACTTTGATTATCTTTAATTTATTTATATAAATTAGATTCAAATATTATATCATTTTAAAGCAAGTAAGAAATGTCATTCTCATGTTCCAATAGGTAATCAAAACTACCAATACTATATCTAACTCTTTGCAGTTACATTCCAACTTTTATTCTAGGAGTCCTCCGCAACTACCCGTATCTAGCTCCATTAAAGAATTCTGCTTAATCATCAAGCAAAGGGAAGGATAACCTTCACAACGGCAACTACAAGTAGGGTCCTATAACCCTACAGCAAGCTAAGTATTCCGAGCATATTATATTCCATTGATTAGAATTTAAGCCATCAACTCAGTTATCATGAAATGAAACGTTTGCTTGCATTTTCTTACAGGTGCTACTTATAATGTTCGAAACTTAAATTTCACTACTAAATTAAGGAAACAAGGGACCATAGGGATGAGCTGATTTCTAGCATTTTAGGTTAATGTGTTTCTTAATACTTTGGTTTGTGTGTACTTTATAGAATCCAGGATGTTGTTTTAGTCACACGTATATTCATGGCAAGGGCATTTTATTAGGAATATTTAGGTCACTTATTAGCACAACCTTGAACGAACCAAACCGATAAACATGCTAAGTACCAAAGAAATTAGAATAGACTAAGAAGTGAAGCAAGAAAATCTAAATAGCACAGTGCACAAAATATTAAGTTTAATATATGAAAAAAGCTTAATAACTGAAAAAAACTACCTTGGCATCAACAGATGTTCCCTCAATATCATCAACCATTGGTCGTGAATTATTAGGTCTACATTCGGGTTGACTAACTGTTGTAGCAGGTAAACGTCTATTTTGCAGCTTTTTGCCACGAAGAGGTGAATGACCGTCTTGAATTTCACGGAACAGTTGTGTGGTTGCTTCCCGGGCCAACTTGGTAACAAGTGAAAACTTCTCCAAAACTTGAACGGAGATGTCATAAGGAGGATCATAAACCGTGGACTTCTTCTTTCCGTTATATTTAGCAGCGGAAATGCCACCAGAAGCAATCCCATTTGCCCGCGTAGAGTTATCAGTTGCAGAAGCTGTACTTGGTGAATGGTGAAGCCTTGTCCCATTTGCAGCTGAAAGAACCCTTGGTAGCTCCAGAGACGACAGGCTTTTCTGTAAGAAATTCAAAAAAAAAAAAAATTGACAATACAGAACTGAAATTTCTCATTTTTAGGTGCGCTAATTTTGGCTGCAGAGCTCATCAGTCAAAGAAATTTAGCTAAATGCATATGACTGAGTGGAAAGATTTTTAAAGCAAGCATCTTATTTATGTTCATTGTTCAACAAGGAGGGCAGAAAACAGAAACAAAGCCTCATGTATCGTTAAGGATTCTCAAAAACTAACCCAAATAATTGGGAAAAAGATAATAGTGGCTGATACTCCAAAAAACTATTTTAACTATGCACAAATCTTTAAAGATTTCAATTAATAAACATTTCACATTCAAATTCAAGATCATCCAGGGCATGGATTTCAACAAGCGTATAGTCAAACTGACCATCTTGATAAGGCGAGCCCAACGAATCCAAAATTGGTTTGATTCGAGTCTGATCAAGCCCACATCAATCCATTTAAGCGTAATTGGAGGCTTTGGATGGGCGATTAAATGGTCAGATGGATCTCAAATGACAAGCTTATAGTCAAATTAAGCGTCTGGTCGAGCCGAATCCAAGCTCAATATCACTCAATTTTGACATCATTAATGCACTCAAATACTCATAAAATATCATTCAATCAAAGAGATGGCTCTAGGTCGTACAATAGAGTGACCAGATTCATGCAGTATTTACAGAGGAATTCACTCACAAAAATCTATAAATATACCCCACTCATTGCATGAAGGGGGGCTTGGAATTGGAAGAAAAAGCTGAAAGTGCTCCAAGCGATTGAGGGTTCTTGAGCTCCACCACCGTGGACCACGCCGACTAGCTACAACTACCGCCAAACCATCGTCGCTACTGTTGGCCATTGTCGTCGAGCCGCCAACACCACAACTGGACTACTGCTTTCCGACCACCTCCATTGAGCCACCGCCACTAATGGACTATCGTCGTTGTTGCCTGACCATTGTCATTGAGTTGTAGCCACTGCCTACCACCATTGCCCGACCGACAATGCCACTATTGGATCACCGTCGCCGCTGCCCAGCCCTAACTGTCGAGCCGCCGCCGCCCCCGCCACTATCGTTTAGCTGGCTCCACAACCAGACCACCATAGTCTGACCGTGCTCGCTGCCTAACCACCGCTGCCCGACCACTATCGCCTGACTATCACTGCTGCTTCCATCGAGCCACAGTTGTCCGACCACTTCTGTTTGATCTTCACTGCTATAGGATCACCTTTACCCGGCCAACATCATCAAGCCACTGCCATCGCCAAACCACAGTTGTTGAACCACCAAAGTCTAGCCACCACCATCATCACACCACCATCATGACCAATTGATCATCACTGTCTGACCATTGCCATCGTCAGACCATCGCTACCTAACCTCCACAGCTGCTAAAGCCGAACCACCGTTGTCACCGTCGGACTATTGGTGTCGCCATCACCGGACCTCTATTAACTGACCATCACCATTGCCGTCACTACAACCAATGTTGGCATCATAATTTCTGGCACTCGACCTGTGCGTTATCTTTTCTAGCAGCCAGGTCGCCCCCACTTTCTTAATGTTTTATGTCACTTACTTGCTTCCAGCTATTCAAGGGTCGGTAAAGCCTTGTAGCTTACATCGGCACAGTAAAATCATTTCAAATGGGTTAGGCCCCATGGTTTCTGGCCCTTCGGATTTTCCACGTAAAATCTCTTATTGTCTTTTCTGTCAATTTTTTTTGCCCGTGTGTGTGCGCGCCGGATCTTCGTCATGAATTTACCAACACACAATAATGACAAAGATGATCTTATACATATTCTGAAAGTGTTGAAGGTTATATTTAAAAGAAACATGGGTGGCAGATCATATGTTTAGAAGAAATAAAGCCATGCTTTTTAAAAATATAATAAAGAAATCTTATCCTCTCCATATATGGAATGAATTTGAACTATAACAAAAAGTTTATAGAGTATCCAAATTACAAATTTTCTGCCATGAATAGCAAAATAAGCGAAGAGAATAACATAGATTTATGTGGAGGACCATATATAGGAAAAACCAAGAGCAAATGAAGGAAAATTCATCATACTCGAAAAAATTACAAAGTGAAGAACTTCGGGTTCAACTACACGGCCAACTCTTTTCAATTGCCAAGCCCTACTAAAAATAAATATCTGGAAATGGGCTGATACAATCCCTCAGCTATAACCACGAAACTCCCAGAATATTTTCCCATAATTTGGACTGCACTACACGTCATACCACGAACTTTTCGATCCAAGCCCAATAGAATTCAGGTCACAAATTGTCACATTAAAAGAATCCAAGTTTCCAATTTATGTTGTTAGTTAAATTTGAACTAAATTAAATGTTATTTAGAATCTACCTACTAGAGAATGAATATAATATGGCATATTATAGATGCAAGGCATAACTAAGAAAAATTGATAATATGATAATATTATGATGAGCATGAAAGAGAAAGACAACTTAAAAGTAAGGATGAATGAGATAATGTAGATAGAGAGTTAGAGCTCCAAAAATTAAATAATGATAAGATCTTAAGATCAAAAATCATACATAAAATCACATTAAAACTAAGAAGAGTTGCATGAATAAGATCAATTACTGAAGACACCAAATGAATATGCCTTAAATTTAATCAAATGTTTTGATATGAAGGATGAAAAGTTTATAGGATGAAGAGTCATAATTGTTATATTTTCATGGAGTTTTTACATCCAAATTTTTTATTGTACTATAAATAAATTGGAATCCAGTAATTGAAATAAGCAATTCTTTAAGCATGTTTATGCACGATTAAGAGAAATTCTATTATAGATTGAATTAAAAATTTTAATTATATTATGAAAATTCAAAAAAAATATTTCCATCTAATTTCTTAATGGAGCACTTACATGTATGCTTGTCATATGAGGCAAGAGTTGATAACCCGGTTCAATATCATTTGATGCGTTTATTTGTGAGGAAAAATAAACCATATTAGCTTGGTTCTGAAAATGCTTTATAAGCAATGTATCTAATATATTTAAACATAACACTAAATTTTTCAATAAAATCAAAAGGGCTGCTAAAAATCAAAAACTTACAGCCGACTTTTTTATGGGCATAACTAGCATGGAATACCTGTTATTTTGTTCTCACTTCTTCAATTCACACTTAGTCTAGCCAAAATAAAGTAAATCATAATAATGGGGGCAATGTAGATCAAATAATTCATCCCTATATATTTTTGAAGTATTAGGTAGAGCATTCAATGAATGTGTATTAGAGCACTTGAGATAAAGATGATTTTTTAAAACACTCAAAACATCTTTTAGGTGTTTTGAGTGTTTTTAAAAACAAGGAGATTTGTTTTTAAAAATAAAAATTGAAAACATAAAAAAATATACTAGCAAAAAATGCTTTCAAAAATAAAATTTAAAAAAAAAAACATAAAATAAAAGTGATACCAAATGGGCCCTTAGGAAATGAAAACATATTTTATACAAGCTCTTGGATTGAAGGTAAAAAAGTAAATAATATCACATGTGCTAAAAAAATACACAAATAACTACAACAAAATTCTTCAAAAAAATAATATAGCCAAAATATTTTATTAAGCATGCCAAATGTTTTTTTTCTTTTTAGTTGTGAATGATTTCACCACATATCTAATTGATGCATAAGACTACATAGATGGAATTAAGAAAATGCAAAATTTAATACTCTCATTCTTGCACAACAAATAATTCAGTCGTCCTGTGTCAATAAGAGACAAATTAGGTTGGTCAATAATTATTAAGAATAAGCCTAGAGGTATTATTGGTGCTAAACAGACCTAAGAGATGGTTTATCGAGAAGAAGGCATATCAAAATCCAAATAACCTTTTACTGAATAGACCCAGTAGCTAACTTACGCATTGTTAATTGAAATATTAAAAGCTTGGTGGATTTTTCAAGGAAATTACAAAGAATGGTGAAGATGAACATAGAGGAAAACTTATAAAATTGACATTTTCCAAGCGTCGCAAAAAGATTTATGCCACCACTATAACCACAATTATGTCACCTGTACCACACCACCAGTTATCCCTACTCATTGGATGACATACAACCCCATTTCATCCACCACAACTTTTCATAGACTATCCACATACTAACATCCCATATATGCTACGTAGCGAGGCTAGTAGGCTACTAACTCCCAACACCTTAGTACGTCAAACAGTTAAGTTACCCCAACCCTTCTAACTACTATAAATCTTATAGCCCTCATGATCAAGCAGCTAGCTACACAGCCTACACCAAAGAAGTGCAGACCTGTTGAACACAATCTGTTTATTAAGCCACGCGAAGACACAAATTTCTTGAAAATGATTGGCTTCACACTGTTAGTTATAGAATTTTTATTTTATTAAATTACTAAACTTGAACACAGATTTAACCCGCCTCAATAGACAAAAAATAAAACTATCGACAAGGAGAAAGATTGGCACATATGTATCATGGAAGATGTCCTTAGGAGTTCATGATATGTGATTTCACGAGTTTGAATAATGAATTTTGCATTTTTTTATTATAAATATCTATAAATTTAAGATGAAAAAAATTTATTTTTTTATTACAAAAAAGATTTATTAGTTTTCCTAGTGTCATTATCAAGGGGTGGAACTAGTACTATATTTTAGGGTGGGTAAAATTACTAAATGTCTAATTTTTATAAGCATTGGGCAAAAAAAATATAATTAGAGGAGACAAAATTACTAAATTGTCAAAACTATATAATAAAAAAATTAAATTAAATTTTAATATTTATATAGAGAAATTGTAAATTCCATAAGAGACAATTGCCTACCCTAGACATCACCTAGTTATGATCAACTAAGAAAGTACTTTAAGCGGCTCATGATGTGAAATTGAAATGTGATCTTCCATGTTTTGTTTTAATTCAATTTTATGTTAATTTTGCACTTATGGAATGTGTCTATACTTTATTTTAGAGGATTTGGGTAAGAAGGTTGATGGAAGATCAAATGATGGAGATTGGTGCTAAGTGCAGGAGTAGTGTTTAGGCGCCAGCCAAGCAATGCCTAGGCGCCCAAGCAAGCTTTCAAACCAGCCAAGATAAAGAAGAAAGAAAGTATATGCCAGATTAGTGGCAACTAGGCGCCATAATCCAGCGCCAAGACGTCCAATGCTCAAAGCATGAAGAACCGAGCGATGGAAAAAGGGGAATTGGATTTGCAACACCTAGGAGCTAGAGCCCAACACTCAAGCACCATAGACCAGGGAGTAGGAGCCAGTTCATGCGTTTTGATTGTTTTGAGTAGTTTAACACATCATTTCACGTCGGAGATGATAAAATCACTTAAGTGACACATTTAAGGGGGATTATTTCATTTTTTTGCTTAGAAAATCTTGTAGAGTTTGTGAAAAACTTATAAGGTTGGAGCGAGAGAAAATGACAGATAATTCAGGAGGATTTTCCTATAATTTTGGTGCTCTTCAATGTACTAAATGAGAGAAGTGGAGAACAGAAGAAGCACTTAAAGTGTGAACTCTTTCAGATTTTTTATTTAAACTTTTCTACTATGATTGTTTTGATTAATAAAAAGTGTTTTGTGTTTCAAAATATGTATAGTCACTAAAATATGTATTTTTAAGAGGATCTTCTACTTTGTCTATCATTATTTATTATGAGTTAACTGAATTGCAAGAGACAAATTTGATGCAAGTGTTGAGAAATTTTAGGAAAGCTTTTGGGTGGAATACAACATATATAATTGGTACAAGTCCTTCATTTTTGTATGCATAGAATTTTGATGGAAAAAAAAACATCAACCCAAAGCTGATCTCCAGAGAATGCTAAACCCAATAATGAAAGAAGTGGTTAAAAAGAAAATTTTGAAGTGGTTAAATGCAAGAATCATTTACCCAATTTTCTGACAGTGTATGGATTAGCCCGACACATTGTGTTCCTAAGAAATGATGTGTGACAATAGTGGAAGATGAACAGAAAGTACTAATACCCACTAGGAGTGTAATAGGTCAGAAATATTTATAGATTAAAAGAAATTAAATAAACCACTAAAAAATATCATTCTTACATTTCTTTGACTAGATGTTAGATAGATTGGTAAGACCCACTTACTATTACTTCCTAGATGGATATTCGGAATATCGTCAAATTCCTATAGCTCTCGAGGATCGGGATAAGACAACATTCAATAGTCCCTATGAAATTTTTGCCTTTAGAAGAATGTCTTTTGGATTATACAATACCTCAATTACTTTTCAAAGTTTTATGATAGTGATCTTTCAAATTTTATGTTTTTGGTGTTTCATTTGATACATGTCTTGAACACTTTTTAAAGGTTTCCCAATAGTGTGAGACTAATTTAGTGTTGAATTGAGAGAAATGTTAATTTATGGTTATCCAAGGGATTGCATTAGGGCATTTGTTATCGGAGAAATGGATGGAACTGGATCAGGCTAAAATCCAAGCAATAGGAAAATTACTTCCACCCTCATCTGTTAGAGGATTTGGAGTTTTCTTGGGCGAGCGGGATTTATCATAGATATATTCAGGACTTCTCTAAGATATATAAACCATTATGTCATTTATTAGAGAAGAATGTGTCTTTTGAGTTTGATGAAAAATGTCTGGTAGCCTTGAGTAATTAAAAAAAATAGTCAAGGAACAAATTATTGTTGCACCAAACTGAGAAATTTCATTTGAACTAAAATACGATGCTAGTGATATACTATAAAAGCAGTGCTAGGACAACGTAGAGATAAGATTTTTCTTGTGATATACTATGTGAGTATAATTCTTAATGAAACACATATATATTATACCATCACAAAGAAAGAATTGTTTGTGATATAGTTTTGCATTTGACAAGTTTAGGTTTTACCCGATAAGTACTAAAATTAAAGTCCATATTGACCACCCTGCTATTAAATACATTGTAACTAAGAATAATGTCAAATCTCATTCATTGAATACTTTTGTTATATGAATTTGATATAGAAATGGTGGATAGGAAAGACACTGAAAATTAGGTAGCAAATCACTTTCCCGATTAGAGCAGGAAAATTCTTTGGACTACACTTCTAAAATTTTGAATGCCTTATACATCATCGAATCTGCAGCATATTCAAAAAAATGGACATATGATGTGTTTTAAATATCATTAAATAAAATATTTGCATGGCTCTTAGATTGCAAAAAACTCATGCAAATAATCAAATTTAGATTTTTTAAGGCTTACTCAAATTTTGTAGTGCAATATTTCAACTCGAAAATGATACTTTAAATTTTTTCTAAGAATCCTAAAAAACTAATGCATTTGGCAAATTCATAAATACATCAAGATGCGTGCACATAATAAATAAAATGCATGTATGTGCCCCAATCAATGCACTTAATGCTTGAACATCTGATCTCAAAATGCTATGCATCTTAACTTAAAATTATTTTAAATTATTTTAATCCAAACAATGTATATACTAGGAGTGTAAACGAGTCGAGTTGAGCTTGAGTCATGCCAAGCCTGAGCTCGGTTCGTTTGTCAAATTGTGAGCTCGAAATCGAGAAGCTTGAATGACGATCTTAAGCTCTGCTCGTAGTGGTAGCAAACGAATCGCGAGCTCAAACTAAAAATTAAATTTATAAGGGAGCTCGCAGGAAAATGTATTCGTGGCCGGAGAAGGATGCGGTGGTAACTCACCAATAAATGGATCAAAATGACTAGTGGTAGACTAATTGAGTCGGTTCACAAACCAATGAGTAGAACCGGGATAAGCTCGAGCTCATTAATAAATGAGCTCAAGTTTGATCTCAAAAGCTCAGCTCATGAGCTCGTTAACAAGTCGAGCTCGAGTAGGCTCGGCTCATTTACACCCCTAATGTACGCTATCAAATTTGAAAGTACCTGCACATGCTCCAACGACACTAAGCTTTTAAATTTATGCCTTGAAAAAGTTGTGTGGGTAACTTCAAATTGAAGTAAAAATCATCTCTCATTGAGAAACCTACACACTACCAAAATTAATCCTCGTTTGTGCTCTGACTAGCTTGTTGAATACTCAAGCATGACATTTGAGAATATTATAAGGCCACAACATAAGTTTAAAGTAAAATGAGATCCATTTTAAGTAGCGTACAAGTACCTCAAATTTTACAAAATCTTTTTTACCAAAAAGCCAATTAAAATCATTAAGTTATATACGAACTCGAGTGGGCCACCATGTTTATAAGGTAGAGTTGTAAGTCTCTCTTAACAAGGACTAGAATTAGAAAGATTGAGCTCTCACTTCAGTTTGTCTGATCCTACTCCCAAAAAGGAAAAGATTATACAAAGATGGGCATCACTTGCTTAGTTCAATTCTCTTTCTTACAAAGATTATAGTTGGCAAGGCCGAGTATGTACCTAGCCAATCAGATTATTCTCCTGATAATAATTGGAATTTATAAGACGGATGCTTCTATAAATGCTTGCAACAACATTTATTTGAATCATAAATATCCTAATGATAGTCATGTTGATTGTAAATCTCAATCAGAAAGATTTATTTTAAAAATTAAGCTCCAAAAAATGTTTAAATAAACTTAATTTATTTAACTTATGACCCCGATTATTCATAAGTGGGTCACAAGCAGGACAGAGTCGATAAGGTTTAAGATAAACTAAATCCCTGATGATGACATATTCATTGCATATCTTAATTAGATGGATTTATGCATAAAATAAGTTTTTAAATCTTAAAAATAGTAAAATATTCAAATGAAATATACTATGCAATAAAGCTTAAAATAAATCTCATCTACCCTCCATAATCATTTGTCGAGGATTGATAAATTTAAGAATAATCTGAGCTCATAAGGAACCAATATCATATTAATTACACTATTACATTCACACGCAAAATAATCTATATAAGTAAGAACATGGTTTGAGTCCTCTCTTATGTTTTGGCCAATAAGTTTCACAAATAAAGTGTTTATCATTAAAATCTTTTGATCGGGTGATTTGGTGCAAGTGCCCCACCATATTATTATAGTCGACAGCTGCAATCCCTATGCTCCTCAATAGTTTCTTTATCTTTAACTTATGAATCTTAAAGTATATTTGATAGGACACATAACCATCTATAAACTAAGGTCAATTTAATTTTTTTCATTTAGACAAATATTCATCTCAAGTCTATAAAATTTTATTGGACCAAGCAACCCAATGTTGTTGACAATAATCCTTCGGTCAGGTTGGCTCAACTATCTACTCTGACTAAGTAGACAAGGGTTTAAGAGAACCCGGGATGACAGTACCATGAGATCTTGATCGGGTTCATCATTATTCCCCCCATGGTGGTGATAATTTTTTATAATTCAAAATTTAAGTTTATTGCAACTATATGCCAACTATAAGGGCTTGTTCCAATGAAAAATCTTAAACCTCAAATTTTGAAAGTACTTGCAATATGAGAGTGAAATTTATGCATAATATATTATCTATTGTACCATTGGCTTTCTGAAAATTAATTTGACCCAAAATCTGACATAAAACTCTCTCTTACAAGGGAGGCCGGGGTGCAAATTTTTGGAACCCAAATCCTTGTTCCCTTAGAAATATCACACGTAAGTTCTATGCACCCTCGCTTATCACACTCTTCACTGCTCAATTTTCCAAACTGAATTTAATGTTCTAATAAAAGATTTGAGTCAAAAGACTGTGCAGCAAAAAGGAGAAACCTAAGAAATTATGTTTATGTATAAGAAATTATGGAATATCCTATGTCCAAAAAAAAAAGTCGATACTACAAAAGACAAGCAAAATAAACTCTAATCAAGAAGCTAGTATGTGACACAACACTATAATGACAATATTATATTAGAAATTTTCTTTAGATTTTCCAAATAGATTTTAATCGAATCAAAATCTCTTAGGAAATTGTCACGAGAATCTTTCGTTCACGTTCAATTTAAATTAATGAGAAAACTCGAATCGATACGATAGTGGAAGCGTACTCGAATCCATTTGATCGATTGCAAGCAATGATCTTCCAATCTGCAGATTTTCCGGAGTTTTCCTGGCTTCTCGTTGATGGGAACAGGAGAATATTTTTAATTACGCAGATCGGTGACCATTACCCCTCTATTTATCAGTAACTAACCTGAGTGATTATGAAGCGATTGTTTAATTCCAATCTCGCTCTCATTAAATTAGAATTTGCACTTATAAGTATCCACACTTATAATTTCACGACAAATGTGCTTTAAAGTCGTAGAACTTTACTTAATTAATTGCACCACAATAATTTTCGACTATTAAATAATGATCCAACACATTTATTAATTACATCGTAGTCCCATAAATTATCTAACAATCTCCCACCTGATTATATATGTAAAAAATAAATGTGTCAACCTTAGCTGCCAAAATTTGTTGTCATTATTATAAAGCACATTACTAATCCGGCCCATTAATCATATCAATATGTGATCAAAGCAGCTTTCATCGTATTTGTTACAACTAAACCCATCAACGGTCACATATATTAATATAATCAAACGACATAGATCAATCATAAATATGTGGAATGAAAATTACATATGAAGTGGTCGCTTACGCATCAATTTTCAACTTGATTCTACTTTACTTAAGTGAGATCAAACTTTAACTATACAGAGTGTCATCGAACTAAATAAAATACCATATTTCGATCGGAAAATATCCAAATATGTTTTGTACATAAAATAAAACATGTAGCCTAAAAATATAAGTTAACAAACTCCCACTCGAATCTAAATTTCCTCAAGCTCTATAACACTCATATGAGCAAGATGCTTCACGAAAGACCACTAGGTATCGGACCCTTTCAGTAAGAGGGTCCGCAATCATGGAGTTTGTTCCAATATGCTTCTATGCAAATCCGCCACTCTGTATTCTTTCCTTCACAACAAGAAATTTGATATCAATATGCTTTCGACTTGGATGAACTCCTCGTTGTTATTGGAATACAATATCGTCGATTTATCATTACAAAATAACTTTAGCTGGTCTTTCAATCCCTTCCATAATGCGTGCACTGCAATGATAAAATTTCTCAGCCATATGTCATAGTTGGATGCCTCATAACATGTTATATACTCTACTGCTTATAGTGGATGAAGTTATTAGTGTTTGTTTTGCACTTCTCCGCATATAGCTCCACCACTTAACAAAAATATGTAGCATGATGTGGATCTTCTGACTGTCTTGGCATCCAAAGAAAATCGGAGTCGAATACCCAATGATCTCCAAATGATCCGATCTCCTATATGTAAGCATGTAATCTTTTGTTCTCCTTAAGTACTCTCATAACCCTTTTGTCGTCTTCCAATGATCCATTCCTGGTTACTTAAGTATCTCGCCTAAAACTCCAACAATGTACGCAATATTCGGCCGCGTACAAACTTGAGCATACATGAGACTCCCTATCGCTTTAAGCATGGGAATCTTTGCATTTCCTGAATCTCAGTTCCTTTGCAGACTCGATTGAGATCGAACTTGTCTCCTTTAGCGACAGGGTGTCAATTGGTCTACAATCTCGTATGCATATCTTTTAAGACTTTATCAATATAGTCTCTTCGTGATAATCCAAGAATACACTGAGAACGATCTCGGTGAATTTGATTCCTAAAACAAATGAGGCATCACCAAGATCTTTCATCTCAAAATTATTTGATAGAAATCTTTTGGCTTCCGCAATACGCCTATATCATTTATGGCAAAGCAGTATGTCATCCACATACAAAATCGAAAAATATGTTTTATCCCACTGAATTTATGATACACACAATCATCAACTGCATTCATTTCAAAACCAAATGAAAGAATCACTTGATGAAATTTGTGATACCATCGATCGGAAGCTTCGTTTGAGCTCATAAATGGATTTCGTCGATTGCAAACCATATTCTTTGGGTCTCCTATTACAAAGTTTTCTAGTTGCACTATATAGATCGTTTCATCAATGTCTCCATCGAGAAATGCGGTCTTGACATCCATTCGATGTAGCTCCATATCATAACGAGCAACAGAGTGTCATGATTACTCTAAAAGAGTCATTTGTCGAAACCGGAGAAAAGGTCTCTTTATAATCAATCCCTTCCTTTTGAGTAAAGCCTTTAGCTACAAGACGAGCTTTATGTCTTTCCACATCGCCTTTGAATCCCTTTTAGTTTTAAAAATTCATTTACAACTAATGGGTTTCTTTCCTTTCAGCAAATGGAACAAGTTCCCAAACTTTATTGTCTTCGCATAGACTTATACTCCTCATTCATTGCTTTGATCCATTTTTCGAATTGGAACTTCAGCATAGCTTGATGAAAGTTGATAGGATCATCTTCCATCATACTAATATTTTCCTCATGTTCCTGAAGAAATATAATATAATCATCTGAAATAGCATTTCTTCTTTCCCTAGTGGATCGTCGCAAAAGCACTTGCTCTTGAACTTGTTCTTGAGGTTGTTGAATTTGTTCCTCAAGGGTTCTTGATTTGCAACTCGATCAATGTCGGGAGTAAGATCCCGATCATTATCGAAAGCAATTACAGGAATAGAACCAATCCTCTTCAACAAGAGTAGTATGGTCTGATTCCTCCTCAAAGACAAAGTCTCTAACTCTGATTTCTCCCCAAATTCAATATCCTCAAAGAACACTGCAGCTCTCGTTTCAAAATTATCTTTAATTTGGGATCATAAAACTTGAAACCCCAGATCGCTCCGAATAACCAACAGTAGTTGCTCATCGTTTTAGGGTCTAACTTTTTCTCAAGCGGCTTGTAAGGCGCGTGCCTCGACTCAGGCAACCCCAAACATGAAAATGCTTTAAACCGGGTTTCGCCTCATCCAAAGCTTCTATAAGGTGTAATTGCAATTGCTTTAGTTGGTACTCTATTTGAATGTAGAGTTGCCTGTCTCGAGTGCTTCTCCCCAGGAGTGAATTTGGTAAGGTAGAATGACCAGATCATACTTCTTACCATGTCTTTAAGAGTGCGATTTCGTCTTTCAAATTCTGACACTCATATCTAGGTGCGTGAACTCAGCATAATAGATTGTGGGACAATTCCACACCTTTCAGGAATTTAAGCAAATTGTCCCGGACGTTGTTCACTCCGAACCAGTCATATCTACCGTAGTATTCACCACCACGATCAGATTTGATTTCTTTATTCTTTTCTTAGTTGGTTTTCAACTTCAGACTTTATAAGATTTTGAACACGTCCAATACTTCGGACTTCTCATTAATAAAGAATAAAGTATGCACATCTTAAATAATCATCTATGAATGATACAAAATATTGTTGACCATTCCAAGAAGTTCATGAAAATGGTCCACAAACATCCGTATGTATCAATTCTAAGACTTCTAGAAATTCTATACGCACCTAATTTCTTCCTTTTATCCGTTTTCCCTTAATGCATTCAATATGTACATCAAAATCTCAGAAATCACTCGAATTTGAATTATCATCCGACATAGTCTTTCAACTCTATTTCAGAGATGTGACTCTAAACGCTTGTGTCATAACGCTCCCGAATTTTCATTATTAATTTTTCGCTTAAGCATCTCGCGATTCTACATTCGAGTTTCATTATAAGCAAGAACAAGATATCAAGCAAATAAACATCGTTATATACCACTGTAGTAATCTAGGCTCCAACAATATTGGAATTAATCAGATAAATCGAAACAACTGTTTTGAAATGAACAACAATAACCTAATTCGTTCAAACAACAAACAGAACCGAAATTCCGTCTAAATGATCGATACAACAAAAGTATCTATCAAATCCAAATAAGAATCCGTACATAATAACAATCTAAAATCGCCCAATTGCTTCCACTTCTACCGATTTTTCATCTCCCACATAAACGCATCTTTCAACGATCATTTAGTTTACATGCACAAAGTAACCTGCATTAAAACACTTATGTTAAGAGAAGACTGCAGTCTAACCACCAAGTGTTTCTGAGTATCGAAGCAAATTTACCTCGTAATCGTACCAAAGTTAAAATGTACCTTTCTTTACACGCCAACGATGATATTTAAGACATTCCTTCTTCGATGTCCTTCTTTTATTGTGAAAAGAACAACTGATATTTTCGAATTTTGAGCTTTATTTTGTTTCTTTGAGAATGACCTTACTTTTAAGCTAGTCTTCGATTCTTTCTTTTAGAGCTCTTTCCTTAGAGGTGTTTACTGGATGAGACGACTTTCAGCCTTTTCCGTTTTTCAACCTTTCTTCCTTCAGATACAAATCGGTAATATGCTTCATTAAGAGATTCATTCTCCTCTTCAGATATTATAGTCGACTCGTAAATCAGTCAATCGTGGAGTAAGAGAAATAAGAACTAAATGCACGAGTAAGTCATCCAGTCAACTCGAGATTTAGTTTCTTTAATTTTGAAGCAATATTAGACATCTCCATGATGTACTCTTATATTTTCCTCGCTTCCGAACTTCATCGAATCGGTTCTTTAAAGAATATCGCTTCAAATTTTATCGCTCTTTGCAGAACGTTCTCAATTTCAATGAAGGAAAATTGCAAGCATCGCCGATCTCGCGAGACACCGCACCTCTAAAGGCCTCGGTATGCCGTCGCTTTGACGATCATTAGACTCAGCTGATTAGAACGGTCCCACTCTCAAAGTTTCTCCTATCCTGGAGGAACTTGCATCCTTAAGAGGAGCGAGCTTTTCTATTCTTAATCGCTAGATCCAGATCCATGCAGCCAAGAACAATGAGAATGTTCTCTTTCCAATCCTTAAAACTATCACCTTGCAGGATTGGAACCGAATCGAGATCATAGATCATTGAATAATAATAAAAAACGAACAAAAGATTTAATTAATAAAATGTTTAAATTCGATTAATGGTAAATCCCATCTCAAGACACACTAACGCAACATTAATATCGTGTTCTGACAGTAATATTAACTCGCAGTGGTAATCTTGTTAGTAATGATCAAACATTAACAATAACGTATATCGAGTAATAAATCTATCTTTGGATCGATTTATTACTTATATATAATTCCTTATAATCGTTACGTATGTTCTATCATCACAGTGTGTATGTGTAGTTATTCGCAAGTATTAATTTTCCTTTGAGCAATTAATACTCGCATGTAACTCTACATACACACAACATCCATCATTCATCATGAACTATCTACATACTGAGAAGTCGACTTTGTGACATCATTACTTCAATAAGTTCATTAAAATGATATACAATTTTAAAATACCATTTATTCGAATTTAATTTAAACTTTAATTTAATTTTATAAAATCTTATATTTATAAATAATGGCTAATTTATATGTTACATAAAACCCATGATTTACAAAACAATATTATTGATTTTATAAAATTAATCAATCTAAAACTTTACGATTAATTTACTCATTTTAAAGTGAGTAAATTAATTAACTTATTTATTTAATCTACTCATTAAATTAAATGACTCATTTTACTTTCCAAATTAAAATGAGTTAATTAATTAATTAATTAATGAGTAAATTAAAAAATTAAATTAAACAAAATAAAATAAAATCAAGAAAATCAATTTAAAAACTAAACAAAATAAAATAAAATAGATTTTATTTTATTTTAATTTTTCGATTTTTTTTTCATCGGACCGGGTCCGCGGATCGAGTCCGTGGACCGGGTCCACGGAATGGTTCGCTGGACCAGGTCCACGGAGCCGGTGCTGAACCCGCGAACGGTCCGCTGAACCGTTCGCAGCTCGCGAGACCGAGCACCGCCCGGCGCCGGCTCTGCGCCCGTCCGCGCGCCGCCTCGGCGCGCTCTCTCCTCCGGCGCCGATTTCGGCGCCATTTCTGCGGCTCCTTTCGCGAGCTTGTTTTGATTTTGCCGGATTTTGCCGCCGTCGGAGGACTTGCCACCGCACCCAGTCGACGTCGCAGTCCCGCTGCGGCATTTCTTCTCCGTAGTCCCGCCGCCGCAACGCTCCGCGGGAATCCTTCGTGGGTCAGGCGAACGAGAGGGATAAAAAACGAAAGAGGAGGGAATCTCAGCAAGAATATGAACGAGGTACGTCGATACCAATTATTAGAAATTTTCTTTAGATTTTCAAATAGATTTTGATCGAATCAAAATCTCTTAGAAATTGTCACGAGAATCTTTCGTTCGCGTTCAATTTAAATTAATGAGAAAAGCCGAATCGATACGATAGCGGAAGCGTACTCGAATCCATTTGATCGATTGCGAACGAATGATCTTCCGATCTGCAGATTTTCCGGAGTTTTCTTAGTTTCTCGTTGATGGTGAACGGGAATTTTTTAGACTATGCAGATCGGGGACCATTACTCTTCTATTTATCAGTAACTTAACGGTGGTTACGAAGCGATTCTTTAATTCCGATCTCGCCCTCATTAAATTAGAATTTGCACTTATAAGTATCCACACTTATAATTTCATGACAAATGTCTTCAAAGTCGTAAACTTTACTAATTAATTAGACCACAATAATTTTGACTTGTTAAATAATGATCCAACACATTTATTAATTACATTGTAGTCCCATAAATTATCTAACATATTATTCTTGGGCATGAAAAATAGAAGAAAAATAGAAAAAAAAAAAAGAAAAAGGAAAAAAAAGAGTTACCTGAAGAGAATCCTGGAAATCATTTAGTCTAAAGACATTTGCATCATCTGCAGCCCTGGAGATATCAACTTTCTCATTAAAAACACTGTAATTAGCTCTGTCATTAAAGACAGCAATGAACAGAAAATCGATACAGGAAGCTTGTCTGCAAGCTGGTCTTTTGTATGCTGGATGCTAGTCTAGTTATTAGTAGAAATTTTCAGAAACAATTTTAATGTGAATATGCATTCTCATCAGGGAAACACAAACCTCACAATAAATACATGCCGCTTCAATACTGCAAGAAATTCACGAACTCCTCCATTATAGAAGTACAGTGGAGGGAATGCAAGCCCTACATTAACCCACTAAATCCATGTTATTTTGATTTTTATATCAATACACAAAGTAAATCTGACACATAAGCACTCAAATAAGAAATAGAAGAAAATACAGCGTTCTGGATAGAGCTAGATCCATACACATTAAAAAAATCTTGGAGAAGCGTGATGCATAAGTTTAGTTAGTTACATCACACAGAAATGTTAACATGTCAGCAACATATCATTGATGTAAGGTGCATTAGCATAATAAAGAAGTCCACAACTAATATCTTCAACCTACTATGTAGCATTTGTGTTGGGGATATAAATGATAGCTATAGAGATTGATTTTTTTTCAGAAGAAAAATAATGAAGAATCCAAGTCATATAAGGTGTTCAAATTTATCAAATTTACAAGTACAAAGTATGCTTCTGCAGAAGTTTTAAAAAAAAAAAAAGTTTTATAGAGTATAAGCTTTCCTTCGTGAGAAATTATAGATCTAAGGCAAAAAACAATAAGCGGATGCAACCATTCGAGATAGAAAGAGATGGATTACTGAAAATGCTAATACTAATATTAAGCTCACAAAAATAATATGAGAAAGTTTAACACATCTTGAATGCTACTAACGGATTTGAATAAAAAGTGAAAACAAATCAACAGCACAATTGCCTCGGAAGTTCCACGCTTGCATCCGAAGAATTAAGCAAGAAATTAAGAAAAGTGCACGAAGCAGAGCTAAAAAAACAAAATAGCAGGAAACTGTTTAAACACCAACTAGATTTACCTGATGAAAGGATTACAATTATATACTGCCATCCAATTGTTGGGATATGCCTTTTTATGGAATGGATATTAGTCAACGGCACTGATTTGATTGTGTACATGTTCGTATCTGCATATAATCACAAAAAACTGAATTGGAGATAAAGAATGATAACCCCAATCTAAGACAAAAAATTAACAGTAAAGAAATCTAAAATCATGATTCCTTCTAACCATTCTCTGAAGCACTTGAGCTTAAATTATGCCCCGCAGTGCCAAGAAAATTAGACGCAGTTCTATATGGAATCCACGTCTGTTGCAATGCATAGACAAAAGAACTTAACATGCTCCCTATCATGTCATAAATTACAGAGAAAAACACAAATCGCAGCAAGGAAATGATGAAGCAGCTGACAATAGACTAACGGACCAATTTTAACTAATGAAACCGTACCAGCGACAATAACAAGAAAAAAAGGGCGAAAAAAAAGAGAAACAAAAAAATTAAGGCGAACCAAGAACAACGAAGAGCCCTGCTTAAGGATTCGCAAACGTCCGATAATCCGCTCCGAAGCGTTTTGGCTCGGGTGAATCGCGACATTCTCTTTCGAGTATACCAGCTCCAATTCATTGGCGTCGCTCGTCTGATTGGAATCGCAGTTCGAATTGCTAACCAAATCCTGTAGGATCGAATCCACTTTGTGTGATGTAGCTGACCAGGAAAAGGATTGCAGATCAGAAGAATGGGTCGATTACTTCTACCTGGCGCTGGGAGGCAGCGTAGTCCGGGTCATCGCAGAGATCCTGCTGCTCCATTCCTTGTGTTGTTAGGGAAGCTGAGGAGAAGAAGGAAGAACAACGATGGAGACTTAAGACGAGAGAACAGGACGGCAGTACAGCAGTTGAGATTCTTATAGCCGGTCGGTCTTTGGGGAAGGAAGGCGTCAGCGCGCGTAGCGATAAAGCCGTGCGGGTCCACCAACGGAGAGGCCTGCACTGGCTATGTGGCGAGGAGTGGACTGCATTAAAATCCGAACCTGGGGAAAAAAAATTATAAAATAATAACAATGAAATAAAAATAAAGAGGTTGGAGCTTAGTTGTTGTTGGTGACTTTGGGCTGTTTATTCTTTTATGAATTTTATTGGATATCTTTCTTATTTTTTTCTTATTACTTAGTTTGGTTATGAGTTTTGATGAATTTTAATCATAATTAAAAATTAATCAGATTTTAAATATTTTTTATTCTATTTTTTGGGTGGAATTTTAATTTTTTATTTCAGGCAAGTTTTGAACTTTGAATTAGATGTCTTTGTTCTGTTTTGATGGTTTCTTCTTCTAGTTTTTTAGATGATTATGTTTTGTTCTCTTTTATTTCTTCTAAGATTTTTGTATGTTTTGGTCTCTAATTTTTTATTTTCCTTCCTTCATTTCTTGCAGGTTTAGAGACTTTTGGTTGTTGATTCTCTTTATGCTTGTTGTTGTGATGTTGCTAATGTAGATGTTAGTTTTTGGCTGTCTTTTTGTTTTGTGGTTGGTTTGTGTTGGTCTTGCAGGTTTTGCTGCTACTAGTGTTTTGTTGTTATTCATGTCTCATGTATATGTTTTAGGATTGTTTTCCTTCTCTTTGTGTGTGTTGTTCTGGGTTATCATGTAATAACTCGGTTTTGTATTCTGTGTTTCTCTCTATAAAGCTGATCGTGACCCTCACTTTTTCTCAAAAATGAAATAATAAAAGTGTCATAAAACTTGTTTAATTTTGGGGGCATTTATAAATGACATACAAATCATATATATTTTTATATTTAATATTTAAATATTCATAGAACATGAGTTAATTTGCACATGAGTGAATAGCACACATAAATATGCATATCTTATAATTAATATTAGATTAATTTTAAGCTTTCTCAAAAACTTTATAAGCTTAGTGTTAAATATATGTGTTGGTAAAGATATTAAAGAACTAATGATTATATTGTGTCATTTTTTATTTAAGGTGTGTACGTGTGTGTGTGTGTGTGTGTGTGTGTGTGTGTGTGTGCAGAAACAATAACAAACCTTTATCCCACTAAGTGGGGTAGGCTACATGAATCATTTTTTTTCCATTGCGTCCTATTAAGTATCATATTTTCATTTAATTTTAATAAATTAAGGTCGTTCTTTGTCTACATTTGCCTTTCTTAACAGAAGTCAAATCTAAAACATATATCCTCCTAATCGGATCATCAGATGGTCGACGTTTAATGTGACCAAATCATCTAAGATGACTCTCTATAATTTTGTCCGCCATAGAAGCTACATGGATATATTCATTTTACATTTTATATCTAATTGTAAAGCCGCTTATCCACCTAATCATTCTCATCTTAGCAACACTTAATTTTTTGCTTCTCTTTTAAAGGTTAACATTCAGCGTCATAGAACATTACAGTTCTCACCTCCATCTTATAAAATTTTCCTTTCAGGTACTTTTTATCACACAATAGGCCTGAAGCATTCATCTACTTCAATCAGCCAACTTGCATTCTACTAATAACATCCCCATCTATATCACCATCACTTTGAACAATAGACTCGAGATATCTAAAGCATGCAAACATTTTAACAATTTGATCACTCGTAGTTACAACTCTGTCACTAAAGCTACTACTGCTAAAATTACATTCCATATATTCAGTTTTAGCTCTGCGCAAATGAAAGCCTTTAGACTCCAATGTATACCTCCATAATTCAAGTTTTTCCTATTCTTATCCACGAGAATTATATCATCAGTGAAAATTGTATACCAAGGTACATCCACCTGTAAATCTAGTAAGAGCATCCATAACTAAAGCAAATATATGGGCTTAAAGCCGATCCTTGATGTAATACAACTGAAATAGGAAAAAATTTGGTCAATCCTCCTTGTGTTGGAACACAAGTAACAACTCTAATATTGACATAATTAATGACTTGAATATAAGTCATATCAACACCTTTCTTCTCAACTCTCCAAAGGATGTCTCTTGGAACCTTATCTTAAGCATTTTCTTAACAATAAAAATCGTATATAAATCCTCCTTATTCTATCTGAACTTCTCCATCAACCCTCTCAATAAATGTATAGCTTCTATAGTAGACTTGCTCGACAAAAATCCAAATTGATTATAAGGAATATGTGTAATACGTCGTAAATTATGTTTAATTATCCTCTCCCATAATTTTAAATTATGACAAGTCAACTTAATTCCTCTATAATTTGCACTCTTGTGCATCCCCTTTATTCTTAAAAATGGGGACCAAAATAGTCTTCCTCCCCTCCTCATGCATCTTTTTAGTTTTTAAAATAATTTTAAAGAGTTTAGTAAGTTAAGAAACTCACAAATCTCTTATGTATTCCACACTTCAATTGGGATATCATTATGTCCTACAGACGTTCCACCATTGGTTTCTTTAAAGCCTCCTCAACTTCTCTTTTACTAATGCGACGGTAAAAAAGGAAACATTTTATAATTATTAACGATTATTAAAGATATCATGATCACACACACACACACATATATATAAGCTTGATATTTTGAGAAATCATCAAATTTTCATGTGATTGCTGAACCTTCATGTGATTGATGTCATTCTTCATATATATATATATATATATATATATATATATATATATATATATATATATATATAAGCTTCATTTAATGATGATAATATTTAAAAATCTTCTTTATAAAATCTTCATAAATATTATAAAATGTCATCTTATTGATTCCTTGCTTCTTTAATTATTCTTATTTATGTGGATGTTTATACTTAGTGGATTTCACCTACTTTGTTTCTTATAAGCTCACTCTGATTAATTTTCATATTGTTCAATTTCTTAGTTGTGCATCATCTAAAAAATATATATATTTTTGCTTCAAATATATTCATCAAAGATGGCTAAGTTTAGATCATTTAGTTTGTTTTATCAGTAATTCATTTCTTAAAATAATTATAGTACTAATTAAATTCTAATATGGTTGGTAGATAATTTAGGAAGATGTTACTAAATTTATATGCTCTTAAAATCTTGTTGGTGGATGAAAATTATTAAATCATGTATTTTATTATTATTATTATTTTAATTTTCTTCTATGCCCAATAATAACACGATACTTTATACTCTTACATTATAAATTGATCACCACTCTTCTAAATACCATATGAATGGATCATATATTTTATATGTTTAATGCTATAAGCTTGGAAAATCATATTAAATTATGTGCATGAATAATCATTAATTATCTCATCATATGACAACCAGAATTATTTGATTGATCTCCTACTTGATCTAAAAAATTATTTTATTCTAACGTTAATTCAAGTTGAATTAGGATCTCTATGAAAGCTATGCCATGTAACATCTTTTATTTTTTACTAAAGTCAGAGCCCCTCAAATGGACCCTTGCAACAAGTTTATAACATAATCAAAGAACTTTAATTAGACTCTCTTTGTTGGGGGTGTAAACAAGTCCAGCTTGAGCGACTCCAATGCTTGTATGTATTTGACTCGTTTAGTTTTTTTCATTCTAAATAGCCTATATTTAAAATTGAATGATACCAAAGTTAACCCAAAAATTATAAAAACTAAAATATCACTGTCGCAATTCAATTAGGTAATTACAACTGCACAAAAAAAAAATTGAAATAACAACAACATGACAAACTATCAGGGCGGATCTAGGGTGATGATGATAGTTGTTAGGAAGTTTAGAAAGAGGGTAACAAGGTAAGAAAGGTTTGTTTATTCTTCTGGGTGACAACAAACAAGAATAATGTGGAAACAACAAGACAATTGATGGCACATCCATTAGGCAGTGAGGGAGGTGGTTTAGGTGGTTGGAACAACAATAATGCTGCATGTGGCGAGGGTTGGACAGCAAGTAGGTAGCGGTGGAGGGTAGTAGGGGTGACTGGAATGGCTGCAACAAAGAGGGAAGTGATTTCTAGAAGGTGGCAACATAAGGGTATTGCAGAAAAATAGCTATGGGAGACCATCGATGGTTGCAATATGGAAGGAGAATGGTGACAACAAAGTGAATGAGCGTAGAAGGGTTAGGGGAAGGATAAATTACTACCTCACGAGCAAGATACAATCGGAGCACTAGTCGACCCTTGGATGTAGTCCTTGAAGGGAAAAAAAAATGCCAACGACTGTCTCGAACAAACTCATACAAAAAAATAAAAACCTAAATCATGAAAAATAATTATAGAATAAGAAGATAACTAGAGTAGCCCAAGAGAACCGATTAACTTATTAAAAAAGATAAAAATTCAGACTAATTCAGTCCAAACATGAAAGGAGCGCCACGTGCAGTCACGAGAAGTCACACGTCCCTCCCTATCCAAAAACGAGTGGCGCTTTCGAATCCGTTTTTCGAGGTTGGGAGAGTTTTGACCTCAATATTCAAAGCTCATGTCTCCTCATAGTATGACACCTGATCTGTCAAGTTGAAAGTGTCCGTGAAGTTTAGCACAACCCAAGTTAGAGCTTCATATTGACATAGATTCTCATGAGCCAAATCTGAGCAAGTAAATCTATAATATGTTTATCCCATTCCTTATACTTTACTGAGTGTATCTAATAAACAAATATTTCAGGAGGAATAAACTCTGACATGAAACCCATGGAAGGTTGGACAGCTCTCAATAGCAACCACTCAAAAGAAGCATTTTCTTCTTATTTAAAAGGGTCTGAATCTCATTATAAGATATTCTTTCTCATAAAGATCCTAAGGAGATTTCTAACGTGTTGGTTCATTCATCCTATCTGATCATTTGTCGTCGGATGAATTACTTAATTGAATTTAATACTTAAAATGACTCAATATGTTCTTCTAGAAGTAGCTCAAAAATGTATCATCTATGATATGTTAGACTATTCTTAGTAGAGGAAACTCAAGTGGTAGGCTATATATTTGAAAATTTGAAAATTTGAAAATTCTCTTATATGAGGTTGCTTTATGTCTTGTATCACCTTTTTAAACTCATAACTTTTTTGGACATCCAATATCAATCAATTTGATGCTCCTCTCAACACCTGCAAAAAAGGTATTTTGAGCACCACAATATCATACTCTGCAAGAACGTCCATTACCTCAAACTCATTCCCTGCTAAAATAACTACTGTTAATCTCATTGGAGTATCTCTCATGGGCTCATATTGAATTACATGCTTCTCTCCCTCATTAGTTGATATTTAATACATCTCATTTGTATCCTCACTTTCTCTGGTGTATTTTTTCATTGTATAGTTCTTCATCTACTCCCTACTCAGTGAAATAGACTATATTATTATTTAAGCTTCACCTGTTCTCTGCTTTGAACTAGTTTCTCCTTAAGTGGGATTGGCTTGGATGTCCTATTGAGTGCACTCTTGTTGGTTGATCTTAGGATTGAACTCTGTCAGTAAGATGTGGCAGACACCTAGTGAGGTATCTTGAGAATATATCATGTTTGTGATCAATAAGTAGGTACTTGCGATATATATCATTCTTTATTTTATCACAGGTAATGATCTTATCCTGAACTTTTCTTTTCCTCACCCTCTTCAGATTCTCCCACCATAACGAGACTCATTTCTTTAGCTTGATGGCAACATGCTTCAATCTTCTATTAGTTAGCATCTCCTTGTATTTAATGATCCTTTCAATGGACTACAACCACTCAATGAAGTCATCTGAATTCATTCTTCCCTCAGAATTTAATATATTCAATTTTACTTTTGGTCTTTATACCCTCAAACAAGTACTTCTTCTCTTAGCCTCTTATGATATTGAATTCTGAATCAACGAGGTTGATCATCCTCTTCATTGAAATCATCACTACCTAAGGGATTTAGATGTTCTTGTCACTCTCTTCAGTGGAACTCGTTAACATAGTCAATTGTAACCTCTCCATGAGTCATTTCCTTAATTTCATTGAGTCATTATAGCAATTGGTGGAGTTGTTGGTATGTCTCTTCCATGATAAAATTTTTAAGAGGATGTTTGGTCAGTAGCATTAGGAGTGCATTGGATTCCTAATGTAGTGGTTTTGAAAATTCAGTAGCTTGTTCGGAAGAAATTTAAATTCAATCTAAAAAAAAATGTATTTGAAATTCAGCTATCAGTTTATTTTCTATGAATTTGAAATTCTTGTGATTTGAATGAATTTCAAAAACATTGCTGGAAGTAAAATATCGTTCATCGCCTTGCAAGTTGCCACTTGTCCGTCTGTCACCTGCTACAACTAGCCGCCACCGCTAATGCCCACCACTAGCTGCCTCCACTGCTATTAGCCACTATCACTGGTCCTCGTCATCGGCCATCTCTGCTAGTCACCACCGCAAGTCCCCGCTACCAATCACCACTACTATCAGCCGCCTGCCTCCACTTGTCACCAACGCCTGCCTCTGCCATTGTCGTTTCTTGCAATAATTAGCAAATGCATTACTTTAAAATATATTATTTCGTTTTACTTCAAACTATATATATATATATATATATATATATATATATATATATATATATATATATATATATATACACAACACACACACACACACACACACATCAAACCAATAACTCCAAAGTAGTTCATATACTTAGTTTACATTGAATTTCAATTTCTTCCAAACAAAAGGTTGAATTTTCAAAATTCTTGCATCAGGAATGTAATACATTGGTAATCCTGCCAACCAAACAATTTTAGAAATTCAAAATTATATAAATATAGTATAAACTAAATATAATGCATTTGAAAATCTGAAAATCAATTTTATTATTATTATTATTATTATTATTATTATTATTATTATTATTATTATTTGTATTTTGTGAGAACCAAAAAATTAAAATTAAAAAAAAAAACTTCGGTCATAAAGAAAATGGAGGCGGACTCGACGGTGGCTTCGCATGAGATTGATGTTAAGAGTGTAGTTGGAGAGCGATAGATAGTTCAGTGGTCGGGACTATGCTAGGCATAACAATGTGAGCTTTCTCATGACATGAGTTTTGATGTCAGTGTAAGGTTCTCGATTTTGAGGAGTAGAGCTTCATGTGGGGGCATTGCTTCATCTATTTGGAGATCACTCTATCTGAGGAGCAAATATTATGCGTGGATCACACTATGTCATTGTACAAGCAAAAAGATTAATTTCAAATAAACCAAAACTAACTAAATAACGTATTCAAAACTTGTCAGAAAATATCTTAAATTTAGTTTAGTCTCAATTAGACCCCCAATAAAATGAATGCATTTATATTTAGAAAGCAATACACTCTAAACCTCACCTTTGAAAATTAAATTACATGCAAAGAACAAACTACAGTTCCTTGCGTGAAAGTTTTTTCAAATCTTCTCTATGAAAAAAAAATTAAAAATAAACAAATTAAATGTAATTCGTATTGCTATATAATGATGATGAAAAATTTGTTGGCCACCCCATTGCTACTGCTAATTTAAATCAATGTTATTCATGAACATCGTTAACATCTTCAACATAACTTAGACCAACACCTTCCTCCATAAGTTTTCTCAAGATCAACAAATACCATACATGAAAAGTAAAAATTTTACACTATTTTTTTTCATTTTTCTTAGCCTAAATTTTTTTCCTTATACTCTGGCTCTGTTTGGGGCAACTACTATTTATTAAGAAGCAGCTCTGAAGATACTGAAGAATAATCTGATGTTGCAAAAAATTGCGGTGGCTATTATATTTTTTTTATATTTTTGAAAAGTCAGACCACAACTAGAAAGCTTCCATCGCACGTAGCCATGACCGATGAGAAAATGCTGATTTCAGCAGCAGCTTTTAGTAAAAACTGTCAAAATGAAGTTTATCTAAACAGACAAAACTGTGGTGCAGTGTCACACCACCATCATACCGCCGCCCCCAACGGTCCCAGAAATCTTCCAACATTAGATCAGACTCAGCTAACATTATGTTTTTATAAACTTAATGCTTCATTACTCTCTAAATCACGAAAGTTCATATTTCAAATCAAACTCCACATATATGATTGTTAACATTGTTGATGGGATAAGTTACTCTCAATTTTATTAGATTATATTCAAGCCTTGGAGCTTTAGTAGCCCTACCTCCCTAAGCTATTTGATTACACTACTTACAAATTACACAAATGCCCAATTATATTAAATATAAGATGAAGTCATATGTGTATAATACAACAACAACAAATTTTCATTATCCAGCATCAATCTTGAGGCACGACACGAATCTCAGTGCAATCCTTTGAGCAAGAAACGTTCAAATCTTGATAAAAAATCATCCAGAGCTCTGATTTCAGCAAACTTATAGTCAAACTGACCAGCTCGATGAGACAAACCTAATTATATAAAAACTAATCCAATCAAAGTCAAATCAAGCTCAGATCAAGTCATTAACCCATTCTTAAATAATTTCCAAACTTATTTGGAAGATCAAACAAATGCCGACACTAGCAAGCTTATACTCGAATCGAGCGTCTCGACAAGACGAATCCAACGAGCCCAAGATCACTCAATTCTGACATCGTTATGGCCATCAAATACCTCTTAAATGTCGTCTGATTAGGGGGAGCCCTCTGGACCGTCCGATCAAACTGGCTGCATTAATTGCATCCAAAACACTATAAATTGACTCACAATCCTCACATGAGAGGAGGTGGGAGTGGCTCAGATAAAGAGTTCGAGCGCTCGAGGACAGACTCGTCTGCTACCGCCAACATCCGTCGATCACCGTCGACCTTCGTCGCCGTCAATCGCCGTCACCGTCGATCTCCATCAACCTCCGTCGCCATGAAACTCCTCCAATCATCGTCAATCACCATCAACCAAACACCGTCAGTTGACATTGTAATCTGAAACACATAATTACTCTCTCCCGTCGTGGGACAGAGAATTTCTGTAAACATCAATTAATAGTGAATTCTCGCAATTGGGTCAGGCCTCGTGATTTTTCCCTTTACGGATTTTCCACGTAAAAACTTATGGAATCGTCCCCACGTATTTTTCATCTGTGTGTGTGCTGAATTTTCGTATAACGCTAAGACAATAATCCACTACTCTATCGCCGCGAATTTTCCAGCACGCATCAGTGTCAATAATAAAATGATTAATATCTTGCAGAAATGATTTCAAAATATATTAAACAATACAATAAAATAATATTAATATATTAAGAGAAGGATCCTAACAGCCTTAAATGAAATCATTAAGCATGTGAATCTTTTGCCTCATTTGAATTCTCCAAGTCAGTAAATATTTTCCACAAAAAAAAAAAATTATTTTTAAGATCTTGCCGTTTACTTTAATATTATTAGTCAATTGGAATATTTACATGCATACCACTCAATTCCTATCTATTTACATATCTAATACCTAAACTTTAACTATCATACACATACCATTTTTCATATGCATGAAAATGTGTAATTAACTTTTTCTTAAAAAAATTAAAATATGAAAGATTTGAATAGTATAAATGTATGTTTTAGACATGCAAATACACAGGAATTGGGTGGACTGTATGTAACTGCTCCAAAATAAAATTATTTTAGGAAGATTTACATACATACCACTTAATTTCTATGTATTTACATATCTAACACCCAAACTTCAATTCTTATATGCCACCTTATCTATTAATGAAAGATGCATTTCACTTTTTAAAAATTAATCTAACATGACATGAAAGATTTAGATGTTATAAAGGTAAAAAGTAACATTAGGGGTTAGATATATAAATACATAAGGTTTTGGTGGTATGTATGTAAATACCCCAACATTTTAATAATCTAAAAGCACTTGAGACCATAGCAACACAGAGTCGCCAATATATTTCCACAGAAATTACAACAACCATTCTGGGAAACACAAAATCAAAGATGTACAAACAATTCCAGTTTTTCTCCACTCGAACTACTTCCTATCAGCACCAGAACACTTAAAAAGCAAAACTTGAGAGGGAAACAGACAGAGCCAGGTTAAATTATCCACTGTAAAGTTGATCCTTGACTACAACAATGATACATCCACAGTTCTTCCCTAAACATATATATATATACTAACCAAAATTCACCTTGTTTCAGGGACTTCAGAAATCTGATCACCATCCTGTTTCACATCCCCTTTCAATGAATCTTTCCCCTCACAAACACCATCAGAAGTGTCAACAGCAAGCGAAAAACCTCGATTTCGTTTCATGATTTCCGGCTGGAACATATCATCATTCTCCAGATTCGTCAATTTTTCCTTCAACTCTCCTTTAAGCAACCCCACCACTTCCAGCATTGTAGGCCTCTTCTCGGGAGTGCCGTGAGCGCAGACTAGTGCAACCAGCACCATCCTCTTCATCTCAGCTTCCACAAAGTTGCCATTCAGCTTAGGATCTGCCATTTCATTGAACCTCTTCTCTTTGGCTAGTGGGAGCGCCCAATCAGTGATGGATCGTTTCACAGTTGGGCTTAGCTTTTCCAATGGCTTTTTTCCGCTAGCAAGCTCGAGTAATAGTATTCCAAAACTATAAACATCGCAGCTCTCAGAAGCCTTGCCAAACATGGCATATTCAGGAGCAAGGTATCCAAGAGTACCTTTCACTCTTGTGGTAACGTGAGTTGCACCATCAGGAATGAGCTTGGCAAATCCAAAATCAGCAACTTTTGCCTGGAAACTGGAATCCAGTAGAACATTGCTTGCTTTTATGTCCCTGTGGATGATATGAGGCGCTGCATGGTGGTGAAGATAGCTGCAAGACAGGAACGAGGAAATCAGCGAACCTGGTTGAAGTGAGAATGATGTGTTGGGACTTTATACCACACAATTCTTATATATTTACATATCTAATACCAAAACTTAAATATGTAATATCACATCAAAAATAGCACTCTTGTTAATTTTTTAAAACTGAAATACACATTTTCATACATAGGCTCGTAAGATCAAAGTGTTATAAATGAAAATATCAAACTTTAGGTGTTAGATATGCAAATACATCAAGAATCATGTGGTATGCATATAATTTCCCTCTTTTAAAATGGTTCAGGGGCTTACGCAATGCCCTCAGCTGATCCTACGGCGATACTCATCCTTCTGCCCCAGTCAAGAAGGCATTCTGAAGAATGCTGTCCATGAAGATGCGACAGCAAGCTTAAATTAGGCATGAAGTGATAAACTATTAATCGCTCCTGTCCTTCAGCACAATATCCTCGCAAGCTAAGAAGGTTTCTGTGTCTCACCCTTCCCAGAATCTCCACCTCAACGGCGAACTCCAATTCAGCCTTGTTACTCCATACTTTTAAACGCTTGACAGCAATCTATGTGAAACATGAAAGAAGCTCCATATTCAATCAACTGAGGGAAAATTTTATAGAATATATGGAGGCATCTGAGGGATAAAAATTGAAAACTTGAAAGAAATATATGCTGGTGCTTCACGCCAAAACAAAAGATATGCCCGCACTAGAGAGATCTTTTTTAGTTCTTTTTTGGTATTATAATATAGATAAATTACATACAAACATATAATATAACAATATTCCACAGGAATTTGTCAAAATGCCCAAAATATGTAAAAAAATTTAAGACCATTACAACTCAACCTTCTTTTCAAAAATAGTAGTGTCAATGCAGTTTAATTTATTGCAAGACTAACAGAACAATCAAAAAGCAGTACAATACAAAGTGGCATCAGTATATGAAAGAGCACAAAAGTCTGTTCATATGTCATTTTCAATGGCGTTCTATTTTGTATTCCAATGTTAGGTGGGTGGGGATGAGCCGGCTGGATTGGCTGTGATATTTTAGCTTTTTAATATTTTAGAGTAAAAAAGCAAGCCTGGAGTTTCTCAATCATATTCTTTCTTTTTCAACCATTTCTGTAGGCTCTCATCTCATTTTCTTTCCTATTGGATGGCCATGTCTTTGAACCATGGAGTTACAATAGAATCATGTCTAAAAGCAGATTTTGAAACTTTTGATGGAAATAGAACCCTTTTGCATATATAATTCTTCAGCATCTAGCCACTTCTTGATAGAGCAACTTTAGAGAAAAACGAAGAAACTATTAGCAATAAAATTCAAATATTTGCAAGGGCCTAGATGCAGAAATGATAGAAAACTAGAACTCATTATTAATTGTTAGAAAGGATTAATCAAATGTGCAAAAACTTAAGAATGATACATCATCAAGGCCATATTTAACCCAAAAGCTTAAACTTGCCGGCGAGACCAAACCAGCAGGCATTTTTACGAATAGCCGTGAATAACTTGTCCCAATTGAACCTAGTTGTGAAACCACCTATTAGAGAGGAAGGGCCAAAGTGGGGCAAAAGTTGGGCCTACAAAATCCATGGTTACAACTCCATATTCAACACAAAAGCTTAAGCATATGGGCTTCGGCTAATCATTTAATATTTTTACTCACATATTTTTCAACTATCGAATGTGGAACTAAATCCAGGTCTCAAATGTCTAAATATTAAACTGCAGGGTTGATGAATTATAACAGTGGACTATGATGGAATCTCTTTGGCTTATTGTAAAGTTAATTTGGATATTTGAATTCACTATAGGAAATAAGAAGATATCTCCTTGGTAGGGTGGTAAAAAAACTTCAAACTCATTTCAGGAAGAGAGAAAACTAAAGAGCATTTTAAGTTGATTTCGAACTCTATTCAGAGCTAAAAATCAATTTAATTCAACCCTGAATTGCTTGAATATAGACCAAAGATTGAAATATGATAGAAAATGAGAATTTGCATAAAATATATGATTTTTATATCAAGATTAGTTGGAATAATTTTTTTTATGATTATTTCAAGTTGAGCCAAACTCACTAGAACTTGGACATCATAATAGTCCTACTCCTTGGCATAAATAAACTGGCCAACTTCTTTGTCTAATCATATAAAATCGAGTCCATGTGCCAAATACATGGTCTCCAAGATTTGGCAAGATCACTTTGATGTAGCAAAACATAAAAACCAGCGATAAAATTTGGCATTTTAAAAGAACTCGTGATTGTTAATCTTCAATCTCCCTACATATTAGAATAACTATTCCTTAATTATAAAAAAACGTAATAGTGCAAGAAGCCTAACCAATGTAAGGTTTAGGGAAGCATCGATATATAGTCTTAAGTATGCATTGCAGAGAGACTAGTTTCATGACTAACACATATCCTCTATGTCAGAAAGGAGATAACTCAACCACTGGTCTCAGGCTGCCCTTTTGTTCTTCTAAAAGATTATTATCAAAATGTAAGGATATACGTAAGCTTTAATATATTTAAATACCGTAAAAATTTCAACATCCTATTTTTATAGTAGCAAAAGTGGAAGCCAAAACATGACTTGGTTAAAAGTTGTTAATTGAATAATCAAACTCCTCCATCCTTTGACTTGTGTCCTAATTTGCGTACTGCGGGCAGCACACTAGTGATATCTCATTTTGTATCACTCAATAATATAAAAATGTTGTGCTAGCACTAACAATATTATTTCATAAATTGAAAAATATTTTCACTAATTAATGGCAAAATAGCAATAGTAGCATTTTACTCGGGAGATAGTAATTCGGATCTCAGCATAATTCCACCATAGAAGCATTTAGGGAGATGCTTCTGTAATTTATGCAATAGCAATTGGTTAAGAGGTTTCTTCTTCTGAATAATACTCCTAAGAAAGTAGTATCATTCTATATAGTTTCATTTCTCAATCATCTAGCCATCGACAACCCCAAACAAGTGTTAAATGCCTGTCCAAATATTTCACAGAAGAAAAATCTCAAGCCAATGCAGATCAACATCAAAAAAGAAAGAGAGAGCAACCAAAAGAGTTCTTCATAAACAATAAATTTGTTGAATGGATAACAATCTAATTATAATTCTATAGGTTACCATTCCTTTTATAATTCAACCCAAGGAGTTTAGCTTTGGAATAATGCACAAAACAAACGATGCTCATCAAGCAAAATTCATATTTGACCTACAGCATAACTGTAGCAAACCTTACCTTTCCTTAGGGTTGCTTTCACAGGATTCAAAGAAAGAAAACAAAATCAAAGATTCTAATTTCAAATCCCATTTTAAAGGAAGCTTATATCAAAACATAGTGAGAAATTCCCAGAGCCGAAATCCATAGATAGAGAAATACCTGAGATCCATCCCAGAGTTGACCCCAATAAACACTCCCAAATCCCCCTTCACCCAGTTTGTTGTCATAATTGAAGTTGTTCGTGGCCGCATGCAGCTCCTTGAGGGAAAAAATCCTCCATGTGCTCGACTTCCTTCCCTCTATCCTGCGATGATAGCCCTAGCTTTCATAACCATTCAACCACAGCCAAAAAAAATCTGAAAAAAAAAAGTGGGGGAAGTAAAAGGAGACCCAAAACCCACCGCTCGGAAGAGTTTCCGCAGCAAAGGGAAGAGAAGAAAGACATCTGCCTTAGGTCTTTTACCTCAACCTAGCTGGAAAAAGCAAAACGGCGAACAAGTTAGCTTGCTGCAGCCATTACGGCGAGCTAATCAGAGAGAGAGAGAGAGAGAGACGCCAAGGTAGTGGGAGAAAAAGTAGAATAGAAAAGCCCAAAGGCGAAAAAATGGACTTTCGTGATATATACGAACGCGCGTGTTCCGGTGGCTACAGAGCGCGATGCAGTGCACTGTAGGTGAACTGATGACCTGATTCAACTTCCCCTTCCGTCTAGCAGTGTCAAAACTCAAAAGCTCTCCTTTTTTTTTTACTCAGCAAGCTTACCCAAAAGGCAATCTTTAAGGTACACCAACTGTATTTTTTTAGGGATAATTGCATACAGTCTGCCAGAAACATTAAATTCATAAATTAATCATCCAAATAATTTTTTAAAATTTGATAAAAATGAAACATATGAGCTGAAGTTTTATCATGAATTTGGGCATTTGAGAGAGTATTTGAAAAATGGATGAAAGTGAGTGTTTGAATTGTAAATAGCAAGTTTCGGGTGATCTGTATATAATTGCCCCCTTTTTAATGTATGTATTTATGTATGTGTATTCATATGAATGTATATTCATCAGTGTATATGTGGACTTATATCTGCATATCTTGTTTAGTTTTCTAGCTTAATTAGTTTGTTATAGCCCTCATGGTCTCTCTTTAATCTCACTATCTATGCCATGAGAATCTCCAGGTAAACCCTTAGAGGATGTATGGATGTTTTTTGTTCCTCCACTTGCAACATTCTCACATCCATCACCCATAGATATCATTCAAACTATTGTTATTTTTGTAAGGCCCTTGTACTTAATATTGGTTATTTCTTATATCATTTGAATGTATTATCTAAAGGATAGTGTGAACCAAATTTATGACTATTTATTTAAATTAAGCATCAATAGGTTTGTAATGCATTGATAAGTAATAGAACAAGATAATTGCCTTTCTCCAAGTAATTTAGGAGCTTGATTGAGTTTTTCCTAAGTGTCATAGTGGATTTCAATCAAATCAAGCAATTCAAGAACAAAGGTATTTATCCGGAGTTTCCTAACATTCATAGTGGATCCCATCATAGAATCATGAGTATTAAGGTGATTATTACCTATTTAAACAGTGTTCATGGCAAAGGTCTTAATCTCAAACTCTTGGAATTCTATGTAAGCTAAATGTGGTCATTACAACACTTTGAAACCCATTTTCTTAGATTTCCTATGTAATAGTCTTCTTCTTTGTTAGATAGATATTGAGCCATAGGAAGATAAAGATGATTTTTTAAACTTGTCAATCATTATTAACCTTCATAGCTTTGTTATGGTATAACTTCTTGACATTAGCATAATTTTATTTGAGGAATGTTGATATTATATTATTTTTATATCAACTCTTAAGAAGGATTATATGTATTTTTGAATTGTCATTATGAATTATTACGAACTATGAAATGATGAAATGAATGAACTAGGATATTATGAGTGTGTAAGAAATATCATTATGGTGTGTACTAAAAATTTTATAAGAACGATGGTTCTAAGGTAGAAATACTTCTAATGTTTGCAGTTGCTTGCACTGCAAAGAAGAAAAACATTTAATTTAAGAATCAATGGAGCTTAGAACCGATCTCCAACGTACCAAAGAGAAAAATATTGGAAACATTAATTAATGGAGTGCAATGAATGGCCAAATTGGTTGAATAATTAAATAGGTTGCTAAGTTTGCTATAATGCTATTAAGGTAAGAATCTTATTTGAAAGAAGAAATATATTGTGCCAAAATAAGAGCAAGCAAGCTATAATCACAATGTAAATGATATCACTTAATAATGCTAGCACATAAATTTATTAATCTATTGATCCAACTTTCAAAGGTAATCATACGCATATCTTATGATATTGAATCAAAGGTAAATTTTTTTATGAGCAACTAAATAAGTGAGCACACAACAAAATAATTAGCTCAACCAATTACAGCTCAAAACATCAATCTTTTTTTTAAAGGCAATTATACATTTGTACACACCATAAAGTTAATGATCATGACAATATTAAGCGTGATTGTATGAGTAATCTATGTCAATAGCATAAGAGTAATAGTACATGGACCAACATATAAGAAAGTAAAACATCAAGTCAAGCAAAAATATAACATTATAAATTTAAATCAGTTAACAAAAGACATAAGGATTTTATGTGTTTCAAAATTTAGTAATCTTACATTAATACCTAAGTAATTTCATTACAGCCTCTATTTATACAAAAGAAAAAATTTCCTTATAATAGCATAGCCATTATATTATTCTCTCTCAGCACAAATATAAACACATTTTAAATTTGCTGTACTATTATTTATAATTTGTTCCAAATTTTTTCACTACTAATTTTAGAAGATAACAATTATTTTTTGTTATTGAAAATGTTAATGTAGACAAAACACCACTTTGAATATTTTTTTTTTAAATCTTGAATATTAAAAATCATGGTAACAAGCAAAACTCGTCTGAGAGAATAAATGTTATGAAAGAAAAAAAAGTGTGAGAGTTATTTAAAATTTAACTTGTTGGTATGAATCAAATTAACTTGGCATGAAATTATTTACATTTTTTATTTTATATTTAACTTAACTTTAACTTCAAAATGCTATAAAATTTAAAATCTTATTTTTAGTAGAATTATGTACAATCCACTTTCAATAGCCTTTTATTTTTTATTAAAACTAAAATGATCTAATTTTTATAAGTTTTTTGTAGTGATGCATTCTAGAAGATTAATGACGGCAGAGTGATTAGTTAGTGTCTTAGTGTTGCAAAAAATTCCAACAGACATTTAGATAATAGAAGTAGTAGCTAAGAGGAAACACAACAACTTTTTATATGGAAAACTCTAGGAAGAGGAAAAAACCAAAACCACACATGCTCACTCTTCTCCTTAGTTAGCGAAGATGGAATTACAAATTCAATGTACAATAATGTTTCAATAATGATAGTTGTAACGGGACGCAAATGTCACAATCAATTGCTATGGAGGCAATAGTCCATCGTGAATGTTGGAGACGTTAGTTGTAGTGTCAACTTATTGTAAAGACTATAGTTGAAAACTATAATAGTGATTGGTCATATGTGTCATAGATGGTTACTTCAGGAGCATCGACTAAACACATCAACTATATTAGGGAGTTGCAAAAACTAATATAACATTTGTAGGCCATCAAGGCAGAGTTGGGAGCTGTATGAGCTGAGATAAAGTTTGTAGGTCAAAGCGGCCGGAGTTGGGAGTTGCATAAGCTGAGATAATGCCCGTAGGAAGCGGATGTCGTAGTTGGGAGCTAAATGAAATAAAATAACATATGTAGGCCATAGAGACCAAAGTTGGGAGTTGCATGAGCTGAGATAATGTTCATAGGTCGTAGAGGCTAGAGTTTGAGTTGTATGAGCAGAGATAATGCTCGTAGGTAGCAGAGGTCATAGTTGGTAGCTGCATGAGCTGTGATAACATATGTAGCCAATAATGACCGAAGTTAAGAGTTACATGAGCAATGAATCACGTAGGTCATAGTTGGTCGCATATATCGTAATTGGTCACGTAGGCAGTAGTGATGGGTTGTAATGAGAGAACATTAGGGGTCCAGAAAAAGTCACCATATCATGAATATGCCTGTTGTAAGCAGTTATTGTGGAATGCCTTACTACACCGTCTTTGGCATGCCTCAATGCATCATATGTTATATAGATATATACATGCATGCATGCATGCATCCATACATACATACATAAATACATTCATGCATACATACATGTATGTATACATATATACATACATGCATACATATATGCAAACATGAATACATACATGCATGTATCCATTCATCCATATATACATGAATACGCATACATATATTCATACGTACATCCATACATACATGCATCCATACAAGCATATAGACAGACATACATGCATGCATGCATCCATAGATGTATGCATGTATGCATAGATGTGTGTGTGTGTGTGTGTGTGTGTGTGTGTGTATAAAATATGTTCGTGTCCCCTTGCATTTACATTTTTGGTACTATTTTGTCGAAGGTGGCGAGCTAGCTGGTTGACAAATAAACTATATTGGGGAGCTGCAAAAGCTGGTATAACATGCGAAGGCTATCGAGGTAGAGTTGGGAGCTGCATGAGCTGAGATAAAGTCTATAGGCCATAATGCTCGGAGCTGTTACATGAGCTGAGATATAATTTTATAAGTTTTAGGTCCTAGAGTTAGGATTTTCTAGAAAAAATTTATAAGTTTTAAGTCCTAGACAACCTAAGTAACATCATTGGATTCTTAGACAAAAGCATAATCCAAAAATGAGAAGTTAATCCAAGCATACAGGCAAGCAAGAATAGAAGGAAAAACAAGCCAAATATACAATAATAAAAGGCCGATGTCGATGGGTCGAGGACATGTCCCAGAAAAGAGCAAGGTGGTCAAGAGCCGCAAAAGTACACGCCTGGTCCTAATTCTATACATCAATGAGATTTAAAATTAAGGTACATGATACGATCAAGCAACTCCTAGTCCTCATCATGTGGTTCCGCCAATCTGGCACCTCGAAACCCGTACTTGTACCTTATTTATAATATAGTACTCTCCTAGGGACTCTAATAGTACATAGAAAAAATAAAAGGATTTGACCCGCATGAAGACAAATCTAGCGAGAAAGCAAACTAACAAGCAACACATATGAGCCATGCTTGGCGGGAGGAGCTAAATAGCGCCCACAGTAAAGAGATTTATTCATAATCTTTACATTGTTCCTTCCAAATACAAGTGTGTTGAGTATTTTAGGCATGACTCCCAACAAAAATTGACCTAATATACTACCGTGCGCATCAAAACAATAAGCATAAAAGCACACCAAAAACACAAAATGTGATGACATTCTAGGGTAACAAAAAAAAAACAAATAACTATAGATAGGACATCAAGAAGGACTACATAACACCCAAAATCTTAGCCTAGCACAATCAACGAGATTGTATCCTAACCAGCATTTAAGTGAGTGCAGGGTTATGTCAGGATATTGATGTATGTTTTTACAGGGTCGCTGTCACTGGCTGCATCCTAAGGATCCAAGGATTTTAAGAGGTGTCAATATATGCGGGTTTTGTAAAAGTTTTTAAAAAATTTTGACTTCATATGTGGTCTAAGCTAAGTATGCGAGTAGTTTTGAAAGTATGATGCATATATAATAATAATACAGTTTTTTTTTAATACTTTTAAGATAGTTCCTAGGAAAGAAAAGCCTAAGTGACACCTATTAAACCCCTTGGAACCTTAGTATAACATGCGTGTGCTAGTCGCGGTGCGATAGCTAGTATTGACCACCAAGACATCTTCATGGGCAATACTAGCTGCTGCGTCATGACTAACAAAGAGTCACTCAGATAACGAGTTAGTTTCATCGTCAAGACCACCGGGAATGCACATGCGGGTGCAAAATGATCTAATGTGATGTGACCGCATCATAGAGGCTGAAGCAATCACAAGATAGCGGATATCCTTCATGAGTACACGGTGGTACACACTAGAGACGAAAATGCTGACAATGAAAACATGCACATGCAAGACACATAGCACAAGAGATATTGTGTTCGGTTGACTAGAGTATAGGATATCACTCGGAAGAATTACATCTTGCCCCAAAAATGATCAACCACATATGCAAACGATAAACACATACAAGGTGTGGTGCAACATGCAAGCAAACAAACAGATACATGCCTTACGCAAAGGAACATGCTCGCGATGGTGTAGGGTGTTGTCTCGGGATAACAAACATTTGTCACTAGTATACGGTGGAGTATACTAACAATGAATGCACCGACAATGCGGTAGTATACATGTGAAACATACAACACAAGTGAAGAAGAGTGCAATGGAGACAGTGATCCGGAGGGTTGGTGTGCCGTGAAGGCATTTACCCGGAGGGTAGGTGTGTCGAGGAAGCAGTGACTCGGAGGGTGGGTTTGTCGTGGATGTAGTGACTGTTGGTTTTTTTTTAAAATGGAAATAATTATATATATATATATATATATATATATATATATATATATATAAAACTAATTTTAATTTTGAAAAATGAAATTTTTAATTTTGATAAATAAGTCCAAACATATATTCAATGGTTTAAATAAACGAACACGATATTACGGGTAATACTTCATCTTAAGAGATGAAAATATCACTCGATAATAGTATCAATTATTCAAACTAAGACATTTATGATATTTATTTGGTTTGGAAAATGTTCAAAAAATTATTCCATGTTTAATATAAAGATTAGAGAGCGTTTAGATTATATGGGTTATTAATTCTCTTATAGGCGCAAACCTCTATAATTAATTACATCTTAAGCGATCAAAGTCACTTAAGAAAAATCTCGATTAAGATCGGGGTTTCGTCTTGAAGAATTCAAAGTTTAGTTTTCATAATTGGTCATGAGAAAATTAAGTGAGTGGAGCTCAATGTGAAACAGTTATTTTGGAAACCAAAGGAGCGAGAGGTAGAGGATTTCAAAGATTGTGAGGAGAACCTAACGACTTCCCAAACTATCCTACTATTTAGCTTTAATTTTTGGAAGAGATCTTATTTAATGTTGTACTACTCTAATTTATTTAAAACTCAAGGCTCGCATTTGTACAACATATAATCATCCAAATAGTCTAAGAAAAAATGAGAGGATTTACATTGTACTGAACAATAACCTCGAAATCCTAAAAAGTGTCAGGGCTTATATCGCATGGCATACAATCATGCGAATACCTAAAAGAGAGTGTGAGGATTTACATCGTGCTAGACGAACAAACTTGAAATTCTAAAGGTTTATATTGTTTAAGTCTATGGAAAGTTTTTTTGAAGTTCATCTTTCGCTTCATGGTTTGGTCTTGATCATTAACTGAAGATTGACCACTGCTCGATCACGTCATCACTTCATTTTTTTTAAAGAGAAGAGGAGAGGAACCATGTCTAGAGCGACCTATCCTAAGTTCTTTGCTTCATTGTTGTGATTCATTTGAATGAATTTTATTACAGGTTTTATGAATCACTAAAAAATTTTTCAAGCGAGTGTGTTGGCGTAGGTTTCAACCTAAACATATGTCATGCGTCCTCTACCCTAGGGTTTCCTTTTTAAGTATTAAAAACAAAGTAAGTAAAAGAAGCATAGCACTGTCACACATATAAACAGGGTACATATAATTAAGTGCAACAAATGAGAGTAGCAGATCGTACATGTCACCTCTGATGTTATTAAAAAAAATGAGACAATGTGTTAAATGTGCAAATATATGTGAATTAAGCAAACATTGAATGTTTCGAAATTTGGATATGAAGTATGTTAGAACACAAGCATGCATGTTTATATGGGATTAGGCAGTAGATATATGGAAAATTAGAACCGGATAAAAGCATTTCTGAATTAGGGATGAGCTCAGCTTCAGGCCTTCAACCATAATAACCTATTTTGAGTGGTTTCCAAAAGCGACCAAAGCATTAGTGTGCATAAACTAACCCTAAATAAAAGTTACCAGCAATACAATCAAGAAAGTGCAACTCCAAACCTAAACAAAAATGACTGACAAGTGAACATATAAAAAGTAAAAAAAAATCTCGATCATCATGCATGTAATTAAACTTTTGATCAGAGCTGTTAACATCCCAAGTTAATAAAAACTAGCATCATAAACAAAAAAAGATTTCCAATCAATTAGTTGACAAGTCTTTCAAATTCTGGGCTAGTGCCGCCAGCTACCCAAGAATGAAGGGCAACTTATTGGTGAATACCAACCTTAAACCTTCATAAAATTATCAGGTTAAGAGGCATAATACTTCTCTATTAGCATGAATATAGTACAACATGCTTCACATCATCGCTCATATCACTAACACTTAAAACTTATAATCCAACTTGATGATTCATATAAAACCATAGTAGTTAGAATATTTCCAATCACCAAAAGAAATCGCTTGGCACTTAAGCATTTTCATACCACTAGCCAAAAATCAAAGGAGGATTTGCATGCATGCCATGCAATTCTTATGTAGATACATCTAACATCTAAACTCCAATGTTTACATGCAGAACACCTTACTGTTGCATGAAAAGATGTCTTTTGCATTTTAAAAGTTTAGGTGGTAGTATTTTATATGTGATATCAAACATTTAAATGATATAAATGTACGAGAAAAATTTTAAAGTATTAGATACATAAATAAATAGGAATTGAGTGTCATGCATGTAAATGCATCTATCAAACAAAATAACCTTAATTAAATATAATGCATTGACACGTGACATTATCATCTGACTAATATGTATGTTTTCATACAAACCACACAAATTCTGATGTATGTTACCTATCTAAACCTAAAGATTCATATCTATATATGAATATGATCGTCATAAGCAATAACCCGGACCAACTAAGAGACATGTAGTATATAATTTAAAATGAAATACTTTAAGCCCCTTGTATTTTTGTTCCAGAAGTTCAAAATCTTAATTGAGTAGAAAAAACTTTCTACCTAAAGAAAATGCTTTTACAACTATTACATGAAAGTGATATGTTAGCTTGTCGAATAGTTGGAAACATAATGGAAGAGGGCTTTAACAAATGTATTGAGTAATCTAGGCACTAATAAATAGAGGATATATTAGTTTCTGTTTGAAGACTAATGTGCATACCTCACACAGTGCTGAGATTTTACCTATGCTCTAAGTATTATTAGTATTTTCATCCATCATCATTATGACAACATATGAAGGCAATCATGCATAATTTAAGGTACCTAAAATCTACTTCAAGAAAATAATTTCTATTTTCTAAAAAAAAGAAAAAATAAATTAGCAAAAGTATATATACAATTATTGACTAGGCTATGGTCAGTGATGAAAATATTTTATCTTTGTAGATAGAGAATTAGTTATATGTAGAAATAAAAAGCAAGACATAGCATATAAGTTGTGTACAAAAGAATGGTATTACAATTTTGCAAAGCATTGTGATTAAAATTTCCCTCACAAGATTTAGACTATTTTCAATGCATCTAATTCAATTATATTATTTCAACAAAACAGCATGTGATGCAACTTATAATTCAATTCAGTATGACTTTGAGGTACATAGATTCTTTATTAATGAGAAATTAAATGAGTAGGTTATAGAACTACCAAATATTCTATCATTATATTAGTTAATAGATATATTTACTAAGGTAGTTACAATTGGATGCACTCAATATTAAACTAAATGAGATATTTATGATATCAATGCACCAACATGAAGGTGAGTTTTAAGACTGTTGATGATTGTATAATTGATTATGTCACTAATTTTATTGTCTCTTATAGATAATTGTATTTCTATCACTTTATTATTGTATATTCAATGCATTTGATTAGTACAACATCAATAAATAAAACCTATTTTATTATTGTATATATTCTTTGCCTCATAATTTAAGGACTATTTTTTTATTATTTATTTATTTATTTATTTTTGAGAAATTCACATGCACACCTCACCACTTCTTATGCATTACTTATCTAAGTTTGATATTTATATATTTAACATTTTGGTGTCAAAATCTATGCATGAAAGTGCACATTCTTCTTTTAAAAAGTTAAAAAGTTAATAGAAGTGATATTAAAAATTTGCGTTATTTTTGTAAATAAAAAGCTTAGGAGTTAGATATATAAATACATAAAAATTGTTTGGTATCTAATGCCACTATTGTTATCAAAATCCTTCTCTCAATAGTAGGGGTGTAAGGCTCAGCTCATGTTTGACTCGTTTATATTTCGAGCTAAAAAAATGTGCTCTTGTTCAGCTCATTTACTTAGCAAGCTGAATACGAGCTGTTCACGAACAAAAGATCGTTTTGACAACCCTAATCAAATAACCATAAGATATTAAAGGGTTTGGACAAAATTTAAAAATTATTGTTATATTAAAACATTATTTGAATCTAATTTAATAATTTTATTCTATTTACTTTATTAATACATTTAATTGATTATAAATTTTTATAGCCTTGTAGTCAATTAAATTTTTTTAAAATATTACTCATCAATATATAGAGATATTGCATTTCCGGGAATATGTATGTATACATATATATATATATATATAGATAGATATAATTGATGAATATTATTTCGAGTTAAAAGAGCCGAACACGAACAAACAAATATTTATTTATGTTCGACTCGTTAACATAACAAGCAAGCCGAACACGAGCTGTTCGCGAACAACGAACCATTTTGACAGCCCTACTCTAATGATCACTTCATAAAAATAGGTAAAGTAAATACTTCTATTTACTTCATTTTGTTTATTTAATTACTTATTTTCTCATATTGCTGAGATGGCTAATGGACAAATTAACATTCGTTAATAAACCAAACTTTTTGTCTTGTATTTGGTCAGTTTTCTTGTCATCTGAATTGGAATCACACTTTGTTCAATTTAATCAACAATAATAATAATATTCAAATCAAATGAAATTTCTTGGTGAAAAGGCTTCTGAGAGCCGTACAGCGTTCCCGCTTAAATACAATAAAATAAAGAAAATTTACATACATGCCACTCAATTCTTATTTATGTATTTACAAATCTAACATCTAGTTTCAATTTTTATTCAAGTGCCACTTTACCCTAGGGCTGTCAAAAAAACTCGTTGTTCGCGAACAGCTCGTGTTCGGCTTGTGAAGTAGCTCGTGTTCGGCTCGTTCGTTAAGTAAAAGAGTCGAACATGAATAAATTTTTTAAGCTCTATTACAAACGAGCCGAACACAAACAACTCTTTGTTTTCTCGTGTTCGGCTCGTTTTAGCTCGAAATAAAAAAAAAATCATATAATTATTTATATAATAATTTATTATATATATTATTTATATATTAATATATTATATATATTTTTATATTTAAGTTTAAATCATAATTGTTCGCGTAACGTAGTTATACAGTATTGTTTACATTCATTTGGTCCAGGTTCGAATTCGGCACTATGCATGTATTTTTTCCAATTAATTTTAACGAGCCAATTTCGAGCTGAACACGAACAAAAATATTTAATTCGAGCCAAACACGAACACACCTTTCACGAGCCATTTCGAACACGAGCCGATTTCGAGCTTGAGGCAATATCGAATGAACCGAACACGAGCTCAGGCTCGGCTCGTTTACAGCCCTACTTTATCCATTTGTTTCCTTATTAAAAATTAAAATTGATGCATCTTCAAGAAATTTTTATTATCCAACATGAATTTCAATATATTTTTAAATGATAAATACGCTATATTCTAATTCATGATCATATATAGCCTCAATTTCCACTTGTTTACAGTCAAACTGGCTATCTCGACAAGGTAAATCCGATGATATCAAAGTTGGATCCAATCGGGTACAATCAAACCCAAATCAAACTATTAAAATATTTTTTAAATGGTCAAATAAGCTTCAAATTTGACATAATTATAGTTAGATTGAGCGTCTCGACGAGAGAAATCTAACAGAAATATCATAACAAAAATAGTGATATTTTATATGTGATATAAAATATTTGAGTGACGTAAATAAAAAAATAAAAAATAAGATTTAGGTGCTAGATCTGTAAATAAATAGGAATTGAGAGGTATGTTTGTAAATACCGTAAAAGAATAAATATATTAAAAAAAAAAGAATAATGGCTGGGTGGCCATATCCAATCAACGTGCTTCGTATAATATCCTCCCATTATTTTCAACTTTAATAAAAACAAATAAATATATATCATAAAAAACGTCGCAATTTTGGGTTTGGTGCGGTGGCATTTCTGGACTCGGCTCGGAATTAAAATCTTAAAATATTCAGCAGGAATAAAAGTCACAAATCACTTTCAAAACATTTACTCACCGATTTCCCATCACACCCACAACGAAGCCCGCTCTTGTTATTGGTGGGACTAAAGATCTGTTTGGGGCCGCAACCTGTTTGGGACCGTTGCAGCTTATTGAATAATCTGCTGATGAGTTGATTAAAAATAATCTGCTGATAATTTAGGGGTGATGGCTATTACAAATTTTTCTTTTTTTGGAAAAGTCATAACGCAGACAGAAAGCTGTCACCGCACCAAGATAGGTGCGGTGTGAAAAATTTTATTTTAGCTTTTTGAAAACGTATAAGCCGCCAAAACGTAGTTTACCCAAACAGACGAAGTGCGTTTTCAAAACGCCGCCGCACCAAATAAGCTGCCCCAAACAGGCCTTTAAGCTCGAAAAAAATATCACTGTTTGTGTTCGATTCATTTCTATTTCAAACACAAAAAATATATTCAATCTTCGGCTCGTTTGCTTAGCGAGCCGAATGTGAGCTGCTCACAAACAAAGAACAGTTTTTATAACCTTAATCAGTCATAGGATGTTAAGGATTAGGATAAGATTTAACTTTTACTATTTATATTAAATCAACATTTAAATATATATATTTTTTTTTTATTTTTTAATTAATAATTTTAATTACTAACAAACTTTTGTAGTTTTGTAGTTAATTAATTTTTCTTATAATACTACTCGTCAACACACACATATATATATATATAATTGATGAGTAATATTTCGAGTCAAAACGAGCTGAATATAATCGAGCAAATTTTTATTCTTATTCGGGTCATTTATATATGAAGCACAAAAAACATGTTCGTGTTCGACTTATTAACTTAGCGAATGAATCGAATACTAGTTTATTAATGGTACCAAACACGAGTTGTTCGGGAACAAGGAGCTAGGTGGGACCTCCATTTGTTTGCTATGTCCACCATTGGTTTGGCACGTGGTGCTGGAGATGGGGCCCACCAACAGTTGACAGTTCATGATATTTAACTAGGCAGTTGTTGCTAATCATGGTTTCAACCAATGGGATTGCTGATTTGTGTGGAGCCCAGTGTTGAATTATGCTAAATTATTATAGAGAAAATTGGGGTAATCTGCCAAAATATGATCCCCAAATTCTTATATGAGAGTTACTTTAATCCTAAACTTTATAAAATTATTAATTTAGTCCTCAAATAAATTGAATTAGTCCCACTAAACATTTTTTAAACACACATAGTAGAAAATTTTGAGGACTAATTAAGCATTTTTATGATTCTGAGAGTTAATTATCTCATATGAATAGACAAGGACAGTTTGGGTATTTTACTTTCCATTCATATTAATGTTCAATTTATTGTCACATTAAGGAAAAGTTAATATATGATAGATATTGTAATTTTTTAAAAATCTAGAATGCCTTAGCGTTGACTTTGTAGCATATAATACTTTTTTAATGAGATATTTTATAGATTTTTTTTTAAAAATTTATTATTTAGCTTGGATATGAACTTTTAATTATAATTTTTCTTTTTTAAAAAAAATAGAGTTACACTTAGCTTTATTGATAAGAGAAAAAATACAATGATTTAAATGACAATATCTTGAGCACAAATAAAAAAAAATTACAAACAAAAAGATAAAAAAATAATAATAAAGACAAAGTTTGAGCTAAGGAGAGCTATTGGATTCTAAGAGTAATTTTAAGAAGTAGAATATGTTGATACATCTTTTCGTCTGTTTTGCTTTTCAGACCATCACTATCTTCTGTCTTGAGAATTATCTTTTTGTTATTTTTAAAAATTTATTTAACAAAAAACTGTTTTATCGATCCGAACTTTTAAAGTGTGGTGGCTGTCAAAAAACTACGATCTGACTTTTTGAAAAGAGCCGCCAAACTTTTTTAAAAAATAAAATTGTTTAAAGCAATGTGACAACTGTTTCTTCAACCAACTGCAGTTGCCCCAAACAAACCCTAAGTAAACCGAGCTGTCTATTGACTGTCGAAATGCAATGCTTTGCAATGTCGGCTCCATCGCCTTGGAAAATCAGTACCGATCCTCGTTAAAGAGGCACCTGGAATGAGCCTCTGAACTCTAAGGTGACATCTGCCTTTTGTCTTCAGCAGCCCTTTATAATGGAGTCAGCATAAAATATTTTTAATTTAACTGATCAGAATTATCGAGAGGATCAATAATAGTATATATGATTAGCCTGTCGAGTGACTATACTATCATTGTTACCAACCCTCTACCAAAATTTTGATACATAAAACGGCCTAGTTGATATCAATGTAGGTATGACCAGTTGATTATTATTATAATAATAGATTTTAATTATTTCTTTTGTTAAACATAAATTTAAAATATACACCTGAAAATAATCTTTAGAAGCTTAATATCATTTAAAATATCTTATCTACTGCCAAAAATAAAGTTTCAGGCTAGGTGGCACGTAAAAATATCGTTTTCCATTATCTTTTTCACTCATCGTGAAAACTATGTGTAATTTATTATATTAAACTGATTTGAATTATTCTTTTAAAAATTCATTACTGTAAAAAATCAATGTAATATTATTTTTAAACTGATTTGAATTATTCTTTATGAAAATTTATTGCTAGTGAGAAGTCAATGTAATTGTTGTGAGATATGTACTTCTTGGTATAGAAATGAAACACAAAGAACACAAGCAAACACAGATCGTTTAAGTTGTTCGATCCAACTTGATCTATGTCCACGGGAGGGAATCAATCGAATAGTTCACTAAGGCAAAAGAAATGAAGAATACATAGCTTATATATAGAGAAGAGCCCTCATCTTCCTTCTATAGCCTCCCTCTCAAGCGACACCTTGATACAGCGCTCGAGATGCTTCTCCTCTCTAGCTCTCTAGCTATTCTCTCCTAATTTGTGGTAGTTTAAGACTTCTTCCCTTGCTCTCCTAAGCCTCGCACACTCTATATTTATACAAAGCAAGAGAGTGGTAGGTGGGAGGTAGGTGAGCGGTGGGTGAGCGGTGGGTGAGATGTGGTGGGTGAGCGGTACCACATCTGAATTGGCTTAATTACGAAAGTGTCTCTTTACATTAGTTCATTAATTTGGGGTCAAAATAACAATTCTCCACCTTAACCCTCAATTGAGAAGCTTCGAAGTAAAGATTCCCTCCACCTGGCCCCTAAGGGGGCCCTCAGTCCTTGGTAAAGCTTACTAAGTCCAGATTGTGTCTGAACTTACCTGTCGATAGCACCTTAGTGAGCATATTAGCAGGATTTTCTTCAGTAGGTATCTTCTCCACTGCTATTGAACCCTTGGTGACGACATCCTTCACAAAATAAAGCTTTATATCTATATGCTTGGACCTTTTCGAAAGACTCGATTTACGGTTAGTGTGAATGGTGTTTTGGTTGTCGCAAAACACAGTTATCATCTTCTGATGTATCTCAAGCTCATCAGTCATGCCCTTTAGCCACATAGCTTCCCTGATTGCTTCAGTCACAGTGATGGGCCACAACAGATTGAAGGTTAGACTTCCAACTGACTGTAGTACCGAAGATGGTGAAAATGAATCCAGTCAGTGATATCCTGGTGTCAATGCTTTCTGCATAATCAGAATCCACGTAACCAATTACCTTTTCTTCTTTGTCTTCCTGCCTTTTAAAGAGTAGCCCCAGATTTGTAGTGCCTCTTAATTATCACAGGATCCATTTTAGTGCTTCCCAACGAGCCTGTCCTGGGTTTGCCATGAACTTGTTTACAATACTGACAGCATAGGCCAAATTTGGTCTACTGCAAACCAGACTATACATGATGCTACCAACCCCACTGGCATAGGGGACACCCTCCATGTATCATTTCTCTTCTTCAGTCTCTAGTGCTTAAGAGTTCGACAATCTGAAGTGTTGACCAATCGTTGTTGCAACTCGCTTGGCCTAGTGCGTGTTGAACCTTGCTAGAACCTTCTGAAAATATGACTTTTGAGACAAGAATAAGCTGCCCTTTTTCCTGTCTCTAGTAATCTCCATCCCTAAGATCTTTGTAGCAAGCCATAGGTCCTTCATGTCAAATTCAGAATTGAGCATACCTTTGATCTTCTGGACTTCCTCCTTGCTTCTGTTGGCTACTAACATATCATCCACATAAAAAAGCAAGTATGTACTGATTTCACCGTCTTGCCACTTCATGTACACGTAACTGTCGTAGCTGCTTCTGACAAAATCGATCTTTAGCATGAACTCATCAAATCGTTTGTATCATTATCTTGGGCTTTGTTTAAGTGCATACAAAGCCTTCTTCAGCAAGCAAACTTTGTCATTTATCTCAGATGTGTTGTACCTATTTGGCTGATCCATGTACCTAGATTTCATTGAAGTCAATTCCTTCAACCTATGTGAATCCCTTTGCAACTAGTCTGGCTTTGTACCTGATCCTCTCAATACTTGGCGTGCCTTCCTTACTTTTAAAGGTCCACTTGCAACCAACTACGCGTTTGCTCGTTGGTCGATTCACAAGTTCCCAGGTTTTGTTCTTCATCAGAGAATCCATTTTCTCATCCATTTCCTCTTCCCACTTGTGTCTTTCCTTGCTCTTCAAGGCTTCCTTGTAGCTGCTCGGTTCTTCTTCTTCTATCACTTCAACAACACTCAAAACATAAGAGATCATATCTGCATGGTTGTATCTCTCTGACGGTCTGATAGTTCTTCTTTGTCTGTCCCTTACCAGACTGTTGTCATCAGATCTTCTTTCTGGTTCAGTCACTTGGTGCTCTTCTGCCACTTCATCTTGATCCTTCACAACTGTTCTTTGATTAGCCAAAGTTTGTTGTTGTTGCAGCTCCACGTCAATTGACGAATCGTCCTTAGTGACACTGTTCCTGGCAACATAGCTTTACAGATTCCCCGTTTTAGACTCATCAAATGTCACATCCCTACTGATGATGCATTTTTATTGATCTAGGCATTAATGTTTGTAACATTTGGTTCCATGTGGATATCCGATGAAAATGCACTTCAAAATCCTGTTTCCAGCTTATCCTGTCTAACATGAGCGTATGCAATACATCCAAAAACTTTAAGGTTATCATAGTTACTTGGCTTTATGTACCACATCTCCAAAGGAGTCTTCATATCAATAGTTGTTGATAAGCATCTGTTGATAAGGTAGCAGGCGGTTGACACAGCTTCACTCCAGAAACGTTTGGGTAGACCTGCATTTAGCAGCATGCACCTCACTCTCTCTAGGAAATTCCTGTTCATCCTCTCAATCAGACCATTCTGTTGAGGAGTGTTCCGTACTGTCTTATGCCTTGTGATGCCATTTTTCCTGCACAACTCCTCAAACTGCTTTGAACAGTACTTCAAGCCAGTGTCGGTTCTCAAGTGCTTCAGTTTTGCTCCCATCTTGTTTTCGGTGAGGGTTAACCAGTCCCTGAATTGTTGAAAAACTCCATCTTTTGTTTTTAAGATAAAGCCTCATATCTTTCTGGTGTAGTCATTGATGATAGATATGAAGTATATTCCTCCTCCATGAGTCTGAGTTCTAATTGGGCCCCGTAGATCACTGTGTACATAATCAAGAGGTTTCTTTGATGTATGTATTCTAGTAGAGAACTTCACCCTAGTGGCCTTCCCCAGTACACATTGTTCACAGAATTCTAGTTTGCCGACCCGATCTCCACGTAACAGGTTCTGCTTGGACAATTCTTGTAAGCTCCTTTCACTTACATGCCCCAACCTCATGTGCCATAGTTTGGACCTGTCAGGCTCTGATTGAACTACATTTGAGAAGTTCTCGATCACAGTTCTTCCAACTATGGAGTGTAGCCCATTCTTTCTGATTCCTTTCATAACTATGAGATAGCCCTTAACTACTCTGATACAACTATTCTTTGCCTTGAATGAGTATTCATTCGACTCCAGCGTCCCTAAAGAAATCAGATTTCTTTTAAGTTCTGGGATGTACCTGACATTCTGGAGTATCTGTTCAGCTCCATCGAACATCTTTATTATGATCGTCCCGCTGTCGATTACCCTACAGGCTTTATTATCTCCAAGTAGAACGGATCCACTATTAGACAGTTATAGTGTCTCGAACCAATCTTTGTGAGGACACATGTGGAAGAAGCACCCTGAATCAAAGATCCACTCCTTGCTAGATTCAAATTCTGTGATCACCAAAGCTTCAGCTAAATCATAGACGTCTAAGACTATGCTTGCTTCTCCATAATCTTTAGGCTTCTCCTGAAAGCCTTTCTTTCTATTCGGACAGTTCTTCTTAAAATGACCTTCATTGTGGCAATGGTAGCATTTATGAGATCTCTTAGAAGACTGGCTTCTACCATTCCTTCTGAACGTTGATCTGCTCTTATCACTTTTAGAACCTTTCTTGCTCGATCTTCCTCTAACCATCAGACTGTCTCCGCTGGTTTCCTCCTTCGTGTCGTGCTTCTTCTGAAACTCTTTAGCTCTGATCAATGATTGAACCTCTTCTAGAGTAATTGTCAGCGCCCTTCCATAGAACATCACATCCTTGAACTACTCATAGCTCTTAGGAATAGAGTTTAGCAACAACAGTGCCTTGTCCTCGTCATCCATGTTGACGTCGATATTCTAAAGATCATCTATGATCTTGTTGAACTCGTCGATCTGCTCCGAGACTAATTTGTCTTTGTGCATTTTGAAAGAGTATAAGCACTACTTCAGATAGAGCCTATTAGCCAGGGACTTGGTCAGGTATAGTACCTCGAGTTTGGCCCAAAGTGCTTGAGCCGATGTCTCCCTTGACACCTCTCGCAGAACCTTGTCGCCCAAGCTCAAGATTATCAAACTATGAGCTTTATCCAGCATGTCAATCTTCTCTTTCTCTGTCATGTCGACCGGCAGTGCTGCCGGCCCTTGCAAGGCTTCTGCAACACCCTGCTGAACCAGCAAAGCCCTCATCTTGACTCTCCACATGCTGAAATCATTCTTTCCTGTGAATTTCTCGATGTTGAATTCAGCAGATCCCATTATTGTGGCTTGATCCCAGTAATGTTTGAAATCTGCTCTGCTGAGCACCTGCTGAATTCCGAGAGCTGACCACCTGCATGAGTTAACCTTTCAAATTCATTTTCTCCTGAAGAAGTTTTCGGACTAGTGATTTTCCTCCAAAAATTATTTTGACGCTGTCTGCTTCAAGTTTCTGGGAATATTCCTTTAGTAGGAATAGAATATTCATTGATTCCCTTTCAAATTAATTACTCCACCACTGAACAATTAATAGCTTTTCCCTGCACCAGCTTTCTAATTTAGTCAAGAAGAACTGCGGCTGAAAAATAAAATTCCCTCACCAGCTTTTATCAAGAAAAGCTGCGGCTGGCTTAATATAAAATTCCTGCCGCGGCGCGCTCCACGTGCTTCTATAGCGGTGTGCGCTGGCTGTAGCGAAAAACCTCCTCCTTCGTGAGATCTGCCCCTTCGCGGATTGTTCCTCCTCCGTCGCGCCGAATCACACAACCTGTGGTGCGAATCCAGTTGATCAAGGCTTCCGTTGCTCACCAAATCTGTCACGATTCGGCTGCCTGCGACGTGATCCGCCTGCTCCTCTGTTCGTGAATGTCGAACTCCTCTTCTTCGTAGCTGGCCGAGAACACCTTCACGCGAACACCTCTAGCCAAGAAGTATGGATTTTCTCACAAAATGGGTCAATTGTTGTGAGATATGTACTTCATGATATAGAAATGAAACGCAAAGAACACAAGCAAACACAGATCGTTTACGTGGTTCGATCCAACTGGATCTACGTCCACGGGAGGAAATCAATCAAATAGTTCGCTAAGGCAAAATAAATGGAGAATACATAGCTTATACATATAGATAAGCCCTCATCTTCCTTCTACAGCCTCCCTCTCAAGCGACACCTTGATACAAGGCCTCAAAGTGCTCTCCTCCTCTCTAGCTCTCTAGCTATTCTCTCATCCTTTGTGGTAGACTTACAGCCTCTTCCCTCGCTTCTCCTAGTCCTCACACCCTCTCTATTTATACAAAGCAAGAGAGTGGTAGGTGGGAGGTAGGTGAGCGATGGGTGAATGGAATGTGAGATGTGGTAGGTGAGCGGTACCACATCTCAACTGGCTTAATTACGAAAGTGTCATTTTACCTTAGTTCATTAATTGGGGGTCAAAATAACAATAATATTATCTTCAATATTAAGACATTGATTTTATGTTAAATTTCTCTTTTTTTGCTTTGCAAAGGATTCAATTAACCATTAACGAACTTAAACGTAAATCTAGTGTTACATATTGTATGTCCAAAAAATGCCCGCATAGATATTGACGTATCTGACGACAGAAGAAAATAACAAGAAAATATCAACGAGAGCCGGCCGCCTAAGGATCTGCCAAAATAAGCAAACAACCAAGAGTGGCTAACGAAGTCGCACTCGTCACTCTTTCCAACCGACCGACCTCCCTAGTCAACTGGTTGGTCTCACCATTGGTCGGCCTCTCTAGTCAACTGGTCGAACTCCCATGTCAACCGCCTGCCCACTTTTCCAGCTACCCACCTTCGCCAGAAGACCGCTTATCCAGCTGGCCGATAACTGAAGCTTAGCTCTACCAACTGACAAGCTCCCAAGCAAAATGCTCCGACAACCAAAAAGACCAAAATATCTTGCCTTGACCCCTTTTAACTAGAGGTAATATTGCAATTGTACATTTTGTCCTCCTATAATCTATAAATAGGAGAAGTCTTTCGATGTTTAAGAGCTTTTTTTTAGGACATTTTTCTGCCTCATTGTAACCTCTATTTTTTATGAAAGAAGATGGGTTTCAAGAGCTTGGGAAAACCACTCATCCCCCCTATGGTGCATATCTTATTGCTCTATCTCCCTCTCTTGGTCCTTATGCTCCATCCCTTAGGTGTGATTCACATGACAAATATTAATTCAACATCCAAAAAAGTGTGTCGGACCACGTGCTACAAACAATTCCGGCAACATATGCCAGATGGATCAGAAACTCTGATACCAATGGTTATGTGAAAATAGTACGGAAGCATAAAAATTCACATAACAATCAAATGCAAACGATTTAAGTGGTTCAAGGTTGAATCGATTCACATACGTTCATAAGAAGGGAGATTCAACTAATGCCAAATGAAGAGAAAGAAATGCGCTCTGCAATTGTACAACTCAACATTCCTCACCACGCATCAATCATAAGCACTAAATCTTTTTTTTTATATAAAAGAGGACTAATACATTCAAAGACAAAATTACTCCAATTTAAAAGAAGCCATTAACTACAACAGCTCCCCGCCTACATTCCGCTTCAAACTCCTCATTCTATATGTATGACACCTGAAGTTCTTCATTTACATTTATAAGCCCCTGAATTTCATTTTTTTTTTTTTTGGGAAAAAATATAAAAAAATAAAGGAATACAAAAATTGTCCAAAGAGAGAACCTCCAAAGCAGAACCTTTAACCAAAGGATGAAGCAGAATACCAAAAAAACTTAAAGAAAACTTGAGAAGGGGAGGCGCAAGTTCGAAGGTAGCTAAATATCAAAGCAGAATCGCCATGATCTCCAATAACCTGCATCTGATGTAGCCCTAATAGCATCTACAGAACATTATTCAGCAGAGAAGAAAAATTCATATAAACAATCCTCCTCTATATATACAATTCCCAGTTAGCTAAAGAAAAAAAGTGCTTCAAAGAAAATACATCTTTGAACTAAGGTCTAAGCATAAAACTAAAAAACAAAAGCAAATTTAAGAAGCAGAAGTTCCAGCCTAAATATAGGTGAATATCAAAGCAGAACCTCCAAGAGAACCAAAAAAGAAGGATAATCCGAATCTGATATGGCCCTAAAACCAACTGAGAAACATCATTCAGCAGCATAAAAGAATACAAATACATATCTTTCATCAGCAGGTCAAATATGTAATCCATGCAGACCAGAAATCCTTCAGAAAGGGTAAAGACAGCATGCCACTTCACAGATGACACCCTAAACTTATTTAACAGATCTGCAATATCACCCATCTGCCGCCATAAGTCCTATCCGACGAAACTGTCCTCCCCTGCTTAGTTTTGACATGCAGAAAAAAGATAACAATCAGTTCTACTCTGCAAGCTAAGATCTGAGCAATTATTCTATTATATGCTTAAACTTTATACTTCTCTAACTCAAAGCGTTTTAATTTAGAGATTTACATACCTACCACCCAAACTTTAATCTTTACATATTACCGGATGGATGGCCTGTACATAAGAATTGAAGTTTGGGTGGTTGATATGTTAATATATAGGAATTGGGTGCTACATATGATTAATTTACGTAATCAGAACAAGCTTTATTAGTAATAGTAGCAACTCATGCAGGCATTCAAATAGGATGTGTGGAACTTGGTACTTCCAATATGTTATGAGTTTAGCGTGAATGTAAATAAAGAATTTTAGGGGTTAGATATGTAAATTGAGAAATTTGAAGTGGTAGATATGAAAATCTCCTAAAATTAAACGGTACTGTTGCTTCTCCACCTCATTGCTTTCACATTTTTGTCCAGATTAATCATCAGTCTCTATTATTCAATAAAGCGTGCAAAAGACACTGCGTCACTGCATTAATTTTGTGCCACAAAAAAGAAGCACCTTATTCATCTTTTGAGGTGGAACTAAAAAGGCATGTTGGAGGATAATTAGAGATATGAGCTCATTAAGTTCTTAGAAGTTCTAAGATTTCCATACGTAGGAGTGTGTATTACTTGATTAAAATAAAGTGCTTGAATTTGATCAAGCATATTTGATTGATTTAATTTGATTTTATAAAATTATGGTTCATGATTTTAGTTCCAAGCTATGTTTATATGGAGAAAACATTGCATCCAGACACCGCACGTCCGGAAGCCCTACCACCGGCCTCCACATAGTCATACACCTCATCGTATAAGCAAATACGATGTGCTCATGTCGATCGTCCGATGTAGCTCGACTTTCGGATGCAATATTTTTCCGTGTATATGGGACGGTTTTCTTGTTATGATATGTTTCACACTATCATCATAGTTTTGTTTGGAGGACTGTTTTTAATTTGGTTATTTTCAAATATTTTATGAAGAGAAGTTATTTTTAGAATAAATCCATTACTATTTCTTGAAATATATATCTCGCATCAGCTTTTTAAAAAGCACTTATCCAAAACAGTTTTCCAACAGATTGTCACCCAAGTTTTTTTCTTTTCTTTTTAACTTAGAATTTTTTTCATTACTTTTTAAATTTTTTTTATAAGTTTTCTTGATCAAACAAAAATTTGACAGTATAAAAAATTATATATTGTTCAAATAATGAGATTTATTTGTATATCCAAACATTTTCAAGTGTTTGGTGCAGATTAATTCAGCTTGCAGGTTTAGGATAACTTGGTCAAGATTCAATATGAACTGATCAGATCACTAATTACAGCAAAGTTTACAGATATCTCAGCTGTTTCAAATAGGCAGCTAATTTTAAGAGCCAAATATATATTATTTTAAAATATTGAACGCTAATTCAAAACTTTAATATATACAATAATCAAAATCAAATTTTGATAATGATTTTGAAATATAAATATAAACACCAATTGCAGAAAAGAAAAATTTTGGACAAATACGTAAAGCCAACTTAAATTTCCTCCTTCCACACGCACATGCAGGAGCAAAGATAAAACAGAAGTTCAGAGAAAGAGAGGAAAGATACAAAATACAAGGAGAGTTATATAGGAATCTACGCAGTCACGGAGTTTCAATTGGCGGAGCTCCACCGTGAGCGGCGGCGCCGGCGGGGGGCTTGGTTGGGGAGGTGGGCACCGAGTTGGACCTTGGCAGCCAAGCCGGTGATGCCGAGCGGTGGAAACGACAGCGGAATGAACCCGGATGCGTGGTTGGGGAGCAGAGGCACTGGCCGCCGCCGCTGCCGCCTCCGGTGGATCTAGGTGAAGGCGGCGCCACCGGAGCCAGCTTCTTCGGTGGTTGGGAAGAGGACGGGGTCGACATAGCTCTAACAGCCCAATAGTTTCGGTATGTTACACAGGGCGGTGACTAGATAATTTACCTATGTGGGCTTTTTATAAGGGATTTTTTTAACGTAGCACACAACTTTTTTATATTTACATATCTCACCTCTAAACTTTCACATTTATAAACATAAAATTTTTGGCTGTGGTGGATTTCATTTTTTTTAATTTATAGTAATATTATTTTTGACATGATATTAAATATTTGAGTGTTATATTTGTAAATATAAAAATTGAAGTTTGAGATATATAAATATGTAGATGCCCCCTTTCTTTTTTTATTTTTTTTTATTTTAAGGAATCTTCTGACGCTACGCACCGGCACCAATTTCCTCCTTATCTGCATAGCCACATCTCATCATGAATAATTATATATATATATATATATATATATATATATATATATATATATATATATATATATATATATATATTCCTCATTAAAATATACAGCTGATTTCGCCTCTCTTAATGCAAGCTTTGTGATCCCCACAAAACTTGTAGGGAAAATTATTCTGTATGGGCAAAGTACGCAGCGCTGCGTACGGAATTCACTAATAACCTCTGATATCGCGTATTTCAGGATTATCGGAAGATTATTATGAGATTATTGTAGTATTATTCCGAATAACCAGTGAATAACTCCTAATAACGTCTCAATAACCTCCGCTGATTCACTTTTATATTTTTTATCTGTTATTCGGGGTATTGTGAGGTTATTGCTCAAATAACACTACAATAACTTCCTAATAACCTGTCAATAACCCCCGCAGTTTCATTTTAATATTATTCACAGAGTTATTATGAGTTATTCGCTGGTTATTCGGTGGTTATTAGCGGATTCCGTACGTAGCGCTGCGTACGTTGTCCGTATGTAATAATTTTTCAATTTGTAGAGGTGAATGGTGCTCACATTGGAGTTTGATGATGATTGTAACAATTTGGTTTGTGTCAGCTTATCAAGCTTAGGTCATGCCTGTAATAAATTTGAAAATTAGATTTGTTTGATTGTAAAACCTAATAGATCGACTGTGTAAGCCAAATTGACCTAAATCTTATGAAGGCCTCACATGAGACCATATCACTTTTCCGAGCAATGTTGTATGGATTTTCCACTTGCTTAAGGCCGATCAAATCAATTGTCTATAATTTGTGGTATCATAATTTCTGAAAGATCTTAGTTTTTTTTTCATTATGCCACAATAACAGTTATCAACAATTCTATTCATTTTAGGTATTTCATGTGTCCAATTTATGCACCGCACAACAGCGACATCTTGAACTTACTTTGATCTTCTCCTCATTTGGTAATATTGATTATTCTTATTTGATGCTCAACACAAGGTACTAGGTTGCTTCTTACCTTACCATAAATATGACAATGCATGTTGTCGCTAGCTAGGTTTAATTGCTTTTGCTTACAACATCTCTATTTATGTAAAGAAACCTCAGGTTGACTATTTAAGTGCTAACACTTACCCGTTCTCATGTATTCGTTAGGGATACATACTCAAGGCTCCTTGAAAATATGTAAGAGAGTAGGGAAGAGGGATCTAGGAAGAGAGAGAGAGAGAGAGAGAGAGAGAGAGAGAGAGAGAGAGATATTTATTTATATATATATATATTTCGTGCTAATTTCTTTTTATCAATCTTTGTCTTTGTGATTTGTGACCTTCCTCTCTGTCAAGAAAAAATAAAGCTTGAACCCACAATCTCCATGTTTTCTTTTGAGCTAAATTACGCCCGCATTGCCCATTTGATCGATTGAGAAATCGAGCTTCTTTGTCAAAATTTCAAGACAACTTCATTTATATATTTTAGGTGCACTCATAAGAAAATGCTAGAGTTGGCTAAAAACTTAATGAAGGAAGGTCCAATTTTTTTAATAACCAACCATCACTACAAAGTTTCATTCCATACAAGAGAGATGCATGTTAAGATGTCATATATTATGAAGCTTGATCACTAGAAAAGTGACTCATATTTTATTTTATAATGAGGTATTTGCCATGTTATTCCCCGATCTTTATGGTATCTTCTATAACCACAACTCTACGCCTTTAATTGTCACATAGGAGGCTCTTTGAACATTGTCACCAATGATGTGTAAGGGAAACATGATGTTGAAAACTACCACTATTATCATTGTCTCTAATCATTGTTGCATGAATCAAACATTTTTTAAGAGAATAAGCTTGCTGCCACCTTCCCATTCTTGAGTATGCAAACAAATCTCTGTGTTTATGATTATAAGATTAGAAGAGCTCTTATTATAAAGCTTTAAAAAATATTTATTGGAACAATATAAGTAGTTGAGCGAGCCCACTAGGCACTTGCAGTAATGTTAGTGGTGACTATGTGAAAGTTCCAGCCAATAAGATTCCTTACTGTCTAAATTTTCCATGATACTAATGGATGTTATGTATAGGTGGTTCATATACCTCCCTCTAGGCAAGATCGCGTCTTTGAAAGAACTCCTCAATGCAAGGTAAGCATGAGCCCTTTTGATATTATACCATTTGTTTCACCGAGTTAGGAGATTAACAATGTCAATTTAGTCGTATTAAATATTACTAAATGATGGATCTCAAGGATTCACCATTATATAGCTAAATGTACATCATGTAGGACAGTCAAAATGTAAAATATAACATCTAAATTTATTTACATAGATGAAAAAAAGGCATATCCTCTTATCAACAATACCACTATTATTAACTAAGGATGCATGTCCTCAATATTTCGGCTGGTCAAACAAGCCTAATTGACTTGTTGATGAGAAATTATCAGGTTCCATAAATGAAGAATTTTCAAATTAACATTATGGATAAGAATAATCATCGATAAATCAACGCTAACACAATGACACCATTATATGCTGCAAGAGTCTCTCTCTCTCTCTCTCTCCATATATATATATATATATATATATATATATATATATATATATATATATATATATATATATATTCACACACACACTTGCATACAATTGATTGAAACTTTTCTTACGAATCGACTCAATTGATTACTTTCTAGGCTCGCCTTCAAAAACTATCCATAATATGTATATTTATTAAAATAGTTTAAGTAATGTTAAACATTTAATAATGTGATTTTAAAAAAGAAGAAAAATGCACATGTTGTCTAGGTGATTAATATTCCATTTTAAAATTATATTTATAATTATTTAAATGTTATATCTACAAATATAATCAATGTGCGACCAAACTTATATTTAACTTAGAAATAATGAAATTCTTTCTCAAATATTCATTAAAGTGCACTAATCTAAAAAATGTTTATAATTGAATTCTCATTAATCACACGGAAGGAATTGAGTGTTAATGAGAAGAGAAAAAGAGAGACAGAAAGAAGGGTGAATAGTAAAGAACAGTAATTCATTTGTATTTATTCACAAAATGATCTTCTTATTTATATGTGAGATTGTACAATACGATGATGTTGTTGTTCCTGCTTTAAGGGGGGTTGCACAGAATTATCTTGGTATTTTACAAAATCAATGCTAACACATTTTTATGTATATATTTTAGTTTTCAGTGTGATATGAATAAGAAAAAATAATGTAAAAAAATATATAGCATTTATTAATCAATTATTCAACAATTAAACTTCATTGATTTTCACACATTTGATCCTTATAAATAAAGCATGACAGTACCATCAATATTCCATATTTTCTCAGCATCCATTCTTATTTGAATCGGTTGGCTTCTAAGCACTATAATGGAGAACATGTTGTAAATAAAGCATGACAGTACCCTCAATATTCCATATTTTCTCAGCATCCATTCTTATTTGAATCGGTTGGCTTCTAAGCACTATAATGGAGAACATGTTGAATCCTAAGGCGAGGTCCCTAGCAAAGATTACTTTGTGTTGCCTTGTAGAGAATGAATGAGAAGTAACGTCTGAAAGGTGAAATGAAGAATAAAATCATCCTTAAGAACATAAAAGAGGTTACATTTGCGGATCAAGCAAGCTTGTTCGATTCATTCCTCGGATCTCAACAAAGGAATGTTCAGGCGATGGTCTCAACTGTCGATCTGTCGCATGAACATTCTAATGCGACAAAGGACTTGCAAACCAAAGGGGCCACATAAGAAGTCATTGATCCTCTGTCGTTGTCAGGGACAAGAAGCTGTCGGTCACTTACATCATCTGAGTGAGATCAACTCCTTGTATGAGGAGCCTTTATTTTACTTGTTAGATTTTGATATTTTATGGGCCCCCTCTTATTTACATTATCTTTTGGAACAGTTGGTCCAGTCTCAAAAGTCTTGGGAGATGACTCGCCTCTAATTAATGTTAGTAGGAACTCAACCGCAAATGGTTGCTGCTAGCTGGGGGCAACTGACTCTCGAGCGATGATGGTGGGTTTTACTATCCAGGAAATCTCTGAAGACCTGTAGGTTAGTAACTAATGGATGTCGAATATTCCTTGAGTCGCTCGCTCATCGCTTGGACATGATCGACAACTGCTTCCCTCAGTTGGTCATGAGTTATCGAGGTGAGAAGATATGTGAGCCGCTTGTCGTACCTTTAAGTTTTTTTTTTTTTTAAAATGCCAGTGTCAAGCTGTTTCTGTAGCAAAAATTGATCGGCCGAATGGAATCTGCTTTGAGTTGTTTTGCAAAGTCAAAGGGCAATTTGATGTGATTACAGAGAGATTTTGCTACCACCCCGTTCAAGACATATACCTCACATGCCTTTGTCACTCAGTTAGGTCGTCATCTTAAATGGACCACACCTTACACCAGACATATAAAGGAGATGTTATTGTAGCCATCGCAGGGGTAACCATCGTGACTTGTTTTTGGTGTGATTTGTACGCTGAACACTATGGATCTTTTTGCTAATGGGCGGGGAATCATCGTCAGAGCTTAACTTACTTCAAGCTATGAAACATGAGCTTTATTGATGTTTGAGCATTATGGGTTGGCTCTTTTTTGATTTACCAATCAAACATTTGATCATCATTATGAGTTATTTTTAGATATTTTTAGTGATTAGACATTATTCATATCTATGAATTTTATCATTTTGGTCAGTTTGAGTTCCCCGCTTTTGATTGAATTTTAATAATCTCTTGCGTGAACTTCTTGAGTTCCCCGAGTGTAAGTCAGATCATTCATGTCGTTGTAGAACTCAAATATCGTGATTTTGAACCTTTATCAGGGCTCCATCTCAGAGATTTGCTGAGAAAATACATTCTTAAGTTATCAGAGCACCTTAGTACACTCAAACTAGTGTCATTCGATCAGTACCAACCCAACACTATCAAAGTACTGGGAGTCGCCTTCTATTTACAGGGTCTGGAGACTCTTCGACCTTTGGGTGACTGACCTTCCTCTTAGGGGTGTTGTTCTCTTCCCATAGCCAATGAATCTCATATTACATCTAACATTTGAGCCTTCAACTCTTTGAGATGTCGGTTCACAAACTCTCTAGTGCACTATAGGTTGTTCGTGCCTTTGTTATAGTTTTCTTTTATGTGGGCTGCTCCTCTTTGGTTTATAGTATGACCCACATTCGTCGCACCTCTTAGAATGTTGAATCCTAATTTATCCATGAATAGGAAAGGGACAAACAGAGAGAGGAGTGACCATTAATGAATAGTGATCCATATGTGTTTATTCAAAGAACAATCTCTGTATTTATAGGATAGAGTGCACAATATAACGATGTTTAATTTTTTTTCCATGTTTTAAAGGGGGCTGCAGAGGATATTCTTGGTATTTTGCATGTATGCGTCTATCGCTCGACTACTATTTGACTCAGTTGTTTGAGCTTAATTAGCTTTTGACAGTACCACTTTTGTTGATTGGTGTTGTCAGTTGGCTGATCTAATCTAGTTGTTGACCATTAATAATAGATGGAGAGACTTTCGAGCATCCCCTATATGATTGGAAATGTTGAGGGAGAAGGTGTTCCCTTGGGTTCGCTTCTTCATGGTGATTAGCTAAGATGTATTTTTATCTCATGTTAGATTGAACAGTTCATGATCAGATCATTTGGTCATCAGTTTGTCCTCCTCATGGCTTGATCGACTTGGGCTTTGTTGGCTTTGGCTCAGATAACTGCATTATGTCAGATAAGTGAGCATTAGGTTCTTTTGTCTGTGAGACCATTAGATGTCTTTAGAATCAACGCTAACACATTTTTGATGTACATTTACCTCTCAGAAAATCTAAATTAGAAGTTGGTTTCACATAGGTGTTTGAATTTTTTTTGTTTCCATTTTCTACTTTTCATATTTTTTTTTTCACAGGCACAATTTTATTATCTTGAATTCTCAAAAAATATCTTTAAAAATCAACTTAGAGAAAACATACAAAAATAACATAAATTTTGCCATCCAAATGGACATTCCATATTTTCACCATTTATTTTTCATATCAGATAATCATATAAAAACTTATCTCAAATAAAGCTGGCCATAAGATTTATAATAAAGAAAATAATTTTTTGAAAATGTGAGAGATACACTAAGGCTTCATTTAGCATAGCAATTTCATACTTTCATTTACTAGAATATATTGCTTCTAGAAATATCTATGTGAAGCTACTTATGGAAAGTTCTATTGTCTGTTTAGTGCAGTATGTGAAAACAATATGTAGAATAGCATGTTCGAGAAAATGACCAATTTACCCCTATTGAGTAAAATTGTTTAAAAAAAGAATTTAAGCACCACATTCTCGTAACTTTAGAAGCAGAAATTTATTTCTAAACAGAATAGAAAGTGCTAAAATTCTTTTTATTTCGAATATTGGACATATACAATAGATTCTTATTGATAGTTTTCATAATGTTTACAAACAAATAAACAATGGAAGCTATAAAACAAACCCTATAATTCTTTTGAGCATATGATTGTCCCAATTTAATAGCCTTGAGTCCATAAATTTATTATCAATCCATTTCATGGTTAAAAGTCGAATACATATTTTCATGTATGGGTTTTAAAGAGAAAAATTGCTATACATGTATATGAAAGTATAGGTGTGATGTATGTAAATATATAAGAACTGTGTGCTACTTATGTAAATTTCCCTTAAAAATAACAGCACAAATAGAGGCTGAAGCAAAAAAAGAGGGGTTATATTAAATAACAATGCTATTTTTCCCCCATGGTCCCTCCCAAAGGCATGTGATTGCACTACAAAAAGAAACTCAGAAGCACAATGCTTATTCATTTCAGATAAACAAATTGTATGATGAAAATGACACTGCCTTTGCATTAAATTGTTCAAACAAGTCACATAATTTAGAAATTAAATTCCGCTCAGATTGTCAGGAAGGCAGTGATTTAGTGAGATAAACATATGGGAAGGAGCAGAGATGAAATAAAAGAAGGTTTTTATTGTTTTTTCCTTTTTAGGTGCGTTTGTCTATAATCAATGGAACTCACCAACACAAAACGATGAGCAGATTCATAATCAACCAGGCCAATAAAGTCGACCAGCTTCTTCTTTTCCGCCTAGATGCTTCCTACATTAATCTGAAAATTACTTTGAATCAACTGAACAAGACCACAAATCCTCTCTAACAGCATTAAGGATCAATGAAAAATATCGGATTCTAAAAACTCTCTCTCTCTCTCTCTCTCTCTCTCTCTCTCTCTCTATATATATATATATATATATATATATATATATATTCACACACAGACAAACGCATACAATTGATAGAAACTTTTCTTAAAGATCGACTCAATTGACACGGTGAATTATTCCATGCGGACGAAGTATGCGTGAGTTAGGTGCGGATTTTTGGTTACGGGGAGGTACGTGATGTGATACTTGGAATCATGTGGATTGTTGGGATGGTTACGGGAGGAGATGCGTGCGGATGCCGTATGGAATAATTGCTCCAATTGACACACACGCGCGCCTAGAAAGTAATCAATTATATGCATTACATTTTCTGAATTTTTAGTTTTTTCTTTTAACACAGTTTTGAAAATTTCAATTATGTTAATTTCAAGTTTACTTTAATTTAATGGTCTTAATAAATTATGTTTTTATTTTTGGAAAATTATGGAATTTTTAATTGTTTTATTATTTCATTTATTTAGTGTGTATTCCCTATGATTTGATGTTTAGCTGGAATATGGTTCTATTATTCTAAATTTCTGATATAACTAATTATGAATAACTAAATCAAATTTTAATACAATTACCTGAATAAAATAAAAGTAGCAAAATTAACCTAAATAAAATTAAATAAATACCACGCGGAAAGACTGGCATATATCAGCCCGAAACCCTCGCATGTCACTAGCCCCTTCGTGACTGAACGCTCGCGAGACAGTCGCAGTTGGAGAACGCAACGACGGGATCGCTGCTTACAGAGACCCGAAACTTCCATTTTTCTTCTCCTTCAGGTCCTCTCCTACCCGAAACCATTGAAGAAGGTAACTTCACGTCTTCTTATTCGCGCGAAGCGTCCGTCCCTCATTTTCTAAATCCACCGATTCACGGGATTTTGTAAATCCAGGATTTCAGTCCGAAATCCGTAAAATCTGGATTTATCAAATTTGATGCTTTATCAAATTAGGTTAAATCCAGCTTAACCTGCTCTAAATCCGTTACCAGACAGGACCTTTAAGTTTCTGTACGAATTTATAGTGGTGTTCTGCGATGGTTGCTTTTTCATCCTTATTTATTTTACCTTGTGCATTGTTGCTTCGTCAATAATATACCTTCTTTTGCCTATATAGAGCCAATCATGCATTCCTTCGAATTTTGGACGTCTATTGAGCGTATTGTAAGAATCCGTATTTATTGATAATATGCTTTACCCCTGAAAATTGTACAGTTGATATGATTGAAAATATTTTTGAGGCATGAGAATTGCATCTGTTGTGTTTGGCAAGATTGATCTTTGTATCTTGTATTTAGTTTGGCTCAACAATAGGGACTGAAGAATCCAACTGTCTTTATTAGCAGATCTCTATACAAATTGATAAGTTTAGTTGGAGTTGTCTGCTTCCCTTTTTGTTATCTTTCACTGGGATGAGTGGAACATCTACTAGTATTTAGTTTGTCTATTCAATAGGAATTTACATAATTTTTGAATTAAAAGGTCATTTTTATATTTATTTTGAGCTCTATTTTTGCAATCACTCCCTTTAGTTATGGCATTATGTTTTATTTGCGCTTTAACGGGTCACTGTATTTCTTCTCATGTCAGATATGTAGCGAAATACTAAAATTCTTTTTTGATGTTTGATTGTGCTGTAGAATTCAAGTTGGTTGGTTAAAATGGAAGAATGCGTCGGGCCAATTGTGTGATAGAAAAATACCGCTTAGACTGAAAGAAAAATTTTAAACATGGTGGTGAGACCTGCAATGCTATATGGTGCTAAATGTTGGCCTTTAAAAGAGAAGCATAATGCTATGTTAAGTGTTGCCGAGATGAGATGATTAGGTGGATGATTGGCTTTACACTTAGAGACAAAATGCGAAATGAATATATCCGTGATAGGGTTGGTGTAGCTCTAGTGATAGACAAATTAGAGAGAGTCGCCTTAGATGGTTTGATCACATTAAATGTCGGCCATCTGATGATCCGATTAGGAGAGTAGATGTTTTAGATTGGACTTATGTTAAGAAAGTCAGAGGTAGACCTAGGAAGACAAGGGCTTATTGCATAAAAAATAATCTTAATTTATTAGAATTAAATGAAAATATGACACTAAATATGATGCAATGGAGAAAAATGATTCATGTAGCTGACCGCACTTAGTGGGATTAAGGCTTTGTTGTTGTTGATTGTGCTATTGCGCATAATGGAATTTTGTTTAACTTTTAAACATGACACTTACTATATGACTTTAATATTTTTAAAAATGAATCTAATAAAATACAAATTAATTCTTTTTTTATGAGAAAAATAGATCATCGATTGTAAATTTTTAAGGTTATTCCAAGTGAAAATTTAAGAGCAAAACATCGATTATTGATTTTGGATTCTAAGATGAAGGCTTTGAAAAAAAAATACAATAAATTACTTTCATAGAATTAGATGGGGACGCTTAAAAGAAGTTATTTTTTTTTATAAATAAATTTCAAGATCTTAATATTTGGAATGTTCATGAAGCAGTTAATACTATATGGGATGAAGTTATGGGAATTATTAAACAAGTTGTAAAAGATGTGTCCGAAGAATCAAAGAGAAAAACTCTTATGAATGAAAACAATTACTAGTGGAATGAATAATAATGTTGAAGAGAATATAAAAGGTAAGAAATGTTATTATAAAAAATTAGTTTAGATGTAAAAGATTTGAGAAATGGAAAAACTATACGGTGACTGGTAGGAGTCTAAGAGAAAGATTATGCCTTTAGTATATATATATTAGCCAAATAAACAGATAAGAAAAATAAATATGTAGTTCAAATAAATTTTATTACAAATGAAAATAAAAAAAAGTATTTTTTCTTGATGAAGATATTTAATAGAGATGGTTGAAATATTTTGATAAAATTTTCAATTAAGGTTACAAAAATATGATCTATTTTAGTGATCTTAATAATATAAATAATAACAAGACTTATTATTTTTATCGTCGGATTAGTAAAACGGAATTTGAGGAGACTTTAAAGAAAATTAAGTGTGGAAAGATTGTAGGATATGATAATATTTCAATAAAAATATGAAAATGTTTAAGAAATCTAAGAATGTCTTAGCTTACTAAAGCTTTTGTATTATTTTAAAAACTAAAAAGATGTTTGACGAGTGTAGAAAGAGTCCATTGATTTATATATTTAAAAATAAAGCGGATGCATAGGAGTGTGCAAATTGTAGATGAATTAAGTTAATGTATCATACATTAAAGTTATGAGAGAGAGTAATTGAACATATGTTACAACGTGATATAACAAAATCTCAAAATCGGTTTGATTCATGCTAGAGAAGTCTACTATGGAATCTATACATTTAATGAGAGATTTAGTTGAGAAGCTTAAAGAGAGTAAGGAGGATCTACATATAATTTTTTTTGATTTGAAAAAACTTATGTTAAGGCTCCAAGAGAAGTATTTTGAAGAATTCTAAAAAAGAAATGTGTTGATATTACTTATATTCAAGTCATTAAAGTTATGTATATTAGAGTTATTATTTGTGTTTGAACATAAGATGACTGGCCAAGCATTTTTATATTTCAGTTAGTTTACATCAGAGATTGACTTTGAGCCTATAATTTTTTGCTTTAGTTATGGTTATTCTTACCGGATATTTACAAGAGAATGTATCTTGGTGTACTCATGATATCTTTCTTGTGGATAAGAAGAGGATGTATCTTGGTATATGCTTTTTGCTCATGATATATTTCTTTTGGATAAGACTAGAGAGAGAATTCAGGAAAAACTATGGATGTGAACTTTAGAGTCTAAAGGCTTTAGTTTGAGTCGATCTAAAACTGAATACATGGAATGCAATTTTAGTAGTTGTAGATTTAATGGAGGGGTTGTAATTATGAGTGATCATATCATTAAAGTAAGTGAACATTTTAAACATTTTAGCGAACAAATCAAACGTGAGAAATTTAACGAACCGGACATGAGCTGCTTGCAAACGACGAGCTTTTTTAATAGCCATGGCCACATCATGAAGTTCAAAATCTTGATACTACCTACACTCTAGATCCAACCCTAATTCCAATGTTGTGTTGTTGCTTTGTTGGAATTTCAGATTTCTCTATTGTTTGTTCAGACTTTGAATTCAGTAATAATATTTGTTTCCCTTCTGTGTTTGGTAAGTTTCGGTATCACCCCTTTTCTTCAAATGTTGTTGTAGGTCCAATTGATGCATTTTTTTGTGAACTCACAGTGTAGCTTCCTTGTTGATGGTCCTATTGATGCCTTTTCTAATCAGCTTTTGCCACGAAATCCTACTTCAATGAGCTTTAGTTGTAAGTTCCTCACTCAACACCTTTTTCGAGAACTCTTATCATGACTTCCTTGCTACTTGTCATTGAGTGTTTGGTGAAGTCTAGATGAAACTCGTGCTTAACAGTCGAGTTTAAGTCATAAGTTTATAAGACTAGTTGTTGAGCTCGACATCATTCTTTGATCTTTAAACCATCTAATTGTTAGGGGAAGAATAGGATCCTTTGTTTCCAAAATTCTTTTGTTATCCAAATTAATTTTTAGGTTTGGAATTAGTGTCGTTTTTTGGCTCTCTTCTAATTAACTTCTCTCTCAATCTTGTGTCGTACGTGGATCACCAAAGCATTTCAACCCATAATATTGGACATATTTCTTATATTTTTTTGATTCTATAAAATAAGATGAGGATAATGAAATAAAGTATCGAAGAGATTAGAAACTAGGATTACAAGCTTATAGACATGATAAATTATCTAGTCTAAATTTAGAAATTAAATACTTCCTCATTGTTGCCACAATTATTCTCGCAGCCTAATGCTCTGGGAGTGAACTAAAAGCATGTACAACATACACTTTGGCACACCAACCAATCAATTTTTCGGAAAAAAGGGGTTTTGTGCATGGAAATTTTTGAATAATGCAATAAAGGAGAATGTACATCCAAAAGTAAATTTCCTAAGCTATCAGAGAATCCAAAACATTAAATGGCCTTCTAGGCTTAATGGATCTAGTCTAATTGTCACACACCTAAAGCATGTCTGCAAGCAGATTGTACTCGCCAATCACATTCATTGAAGTTACAACTATAGGACTTGCCTCTCAAATGGACTTGGCAAGCTCCTCCACCGAGCTTGTTGGTATTCAAGCGAGCACCTACGCCCGAGCTCGCCAATGCTTATCGATTCCCTCCATTGAGCTCGCCTAGAGTTATTGAGCTACGCCAAGTTCGCTGAGTGATCCTTCAAGGTTGCCTCCATGATAGGAGGAAGCAAACTCCAACTCATAACTGTCCATGCACATTTATGAGCCCTGACACTAATGATGATATCTCATCAATGATAAATCTCAATACACCTCATACAATGGGGCCTACAAGTTATTATTTTTCTATATTTTGTATCGTTGCAAGGGCAAGAACGAGGAAAGTTATATAGAAGAGGGGAAGGAAAAAAGAGGGGATCCATCAATGGGTAACACATATTCTGAAATCCTATACTCCTTTCCATCGCCTTCAATGACCTCACAATGTCTCTCCTTGATTTTATGGATTCACGAACTATACAGGACCATACGTTCTAAAATTATAATGGAGAAATATTAAGAACCATCAAAATAAACTTATCATTACTCTATATTTTTGTATAATCAATTGTGATGTGAGTAGCGAATTTTCTCCTTTTATCATCATAATTACCTAATAGAATATCGATCTTGTAGCATTCTTCGGAACTTAAACATGCTTTCTATGTGTTGACGGAAACTTCTACTCCTTAAAAAAAATTAGGATTATTTCTATATTTTCTTGCTTCTCATATATGAATCCTAAAGCCAGCCTTCTTATCTCATCCACTTCTATCAGCACAGTCTCCTTTCTGCATCCATCTGCTACAATGGAGAATAAATTTTTTTGAATTATTTTCCAAATTGATAATGTTTTTGTTCCTTGATGAGTCCTTAAGCTCATGGATAAATCCCATGGCTAGTCTCTGATGAGTGCTTCAGCTCATGGATAAATCCCATGGCTAGTCTCTCTTCTAATCAGCCTCTTTCAACAAACTTAAAATAAATATTTGTTTTGACATCAAATCACTCTGGGCCAGAACTGTGAATCAAAGAAATTTTGTTCTTTTGTTAATCTACCATTTGGCTTTGACTAGTGTTTTGGTATATGCAAATATATTTGCCGTACAAATGATATACAGTGAGTAAGATATCGTTCTCTTGAGTACGTTTTGACTTTTAACTTTTATCACTCACCTCACTCAACAGGTTGTCTCGCCTCAGAATATGGATTCCACTTTTCTGATGAAAGCATAGCCTGGAGTGCTTCCTGTTATTTGTTAATGTCTTGGAAAAAGAGATAAAAGTAAATATTGTCAGAGCTGGTCAAAGCAACTCATTCTTGTTTGTGTATACTCTCATCAAGTTCAACACCATAATTTAATCTTGCAGCATGGCTAGTTGTGAAAAGTGTCTGCGGGGTTTTAAAGATGCTCTATTTATAAGTTCTCATAGTTTTCCTCCTACCATTTAACATAAGTCTAGACAATATCATTAATAACCTGCACTCTATTCTTGTCTCCAATGTGCATTACAAAGTAGTCATTATTAGTTGGTAAGAGTTTTTTTATATTAATATTTTACTTTAAATTTTATAGATCATTTTTTGATATATATATATATTTTTGTGTAAGTTATTGAATAATATTATCTGATGTATTGTTCTCGGCGATAAATGTGATTCATGTAATTGAAGCGTGGGCTTTGTTTGCATTTCATGCTTCAAAGAAATAAAAATCCTTTTTGTGTTGAGAATTTGAGCAATAGATATAGATGATTTCATTGGCTCATTCCTTCCAAAATGATGTCCTCTAGTTAACAAAAAATAATCAAATTATCAAATGTATATTCATATAATAAAGACATTCGTACATTCAAAGCTTTGTCAGAATCAATTGTGAAATAAATAATCAACCTTACATTTTTAAGAATATTATAATTTAATCACGGTGTTTACAAATTATTAAAATAAATAACAACACAGAGATGGAGTTTTTCAAAACAAAAACCATGAAGGTGAAGATTAAAGAATGTTGAAACGATTCATATAGGAGACTAAAATATAAAGTAATCATGTTGAAATCCAGTTGGAGCACTGTTTGCATTAGAAGAAACAAATTGTAAATGCCAACAATGGTGTAAACTTACTGTTTAAAAAACTTGGACCTCTAGACTTATATGGTGTCATACGTCTAATTGGTTTTTCATTAAAAAGGATAAATAATAGAGAGCCATAAATGATGTTGTATATACAAGGAAATAATTGAAGAGAGAGAGAGTTGATCCATCTTCCACTTCCCCCTTGCCCCGTTCTCATTAACTCTTTACAACAAAATAGCGGAAGTGATTGTACTTATCTCATTTTCCACTTTCACTTCTTATGGTGGGCAGCCAAATAAACGTTAAGTTGTGAGGGAGTGAGCGAGGGAGGGAAATAAGATGTTGCAGCCTCCGACCAGAAACTAAGGGCTTGTTGAGATCATTTTTATTTTTTGTTTTTGTTTTTATTTTTGGATTTATTTTAAAAACATATTTGTTTTGTGTATTTTTTATATGTTCTTATTTTTGTTTTCAAAAACAAATTAGCTTGTTTTTAAGAACAATCAAAACATTTAAAAGTTGCTTTGGGTGTTTTTAAATTTTGCATGATTAAAAGAGTAAAGTCAAAAGAAGTCTTATAGAAGGATGCTACTATTCTTCATATAGAAGAATAGTAGCCTATATAGATAAAATGTATGTGTGGCTTTGCACTTGCTTTATCTTGAATTAACAGGAGAACGTATAGTCAAATATATTCAACCAAGCAGATGACTTAGCCTAATGTTGCATACCCCACACAGGTCACTTTCGTGTATGAGATTTTACCTGCATCTAGAAACAATTATTTTTCCCGGCAATGTGTTCATATCTTTCAAAGTTCGTTGACCATGTGTTCATTATAGTCAATTGTAAATAGTAATCACATTTTTTTTTGTCTATTTTGCTTGAATTCATAACCTTTATATGTAAATTTCTCGTGGCAACATATAGTTACTCTTTTTAATTCTTAAATATAGGCTCAGTTAAACATTCATTCCAACTTAAAATAATGCAGTTCTGAGTATATAAGCATCTCAGATATGTTCATTTATTATTCTATAGAGCACATTACCTGAGGGTGATGATAAAATAATATTACTGTTCCAAATATCAGCTAGAAATGGAACACCTGTCAACCTTGAACTATCTTTTTATTTTTATCTTGAAAAGCATATAACTTGTATAGAGGTTATTTTCTTCATTTCTAAAATATTGTAGAAGGTATTAGTGAACATGGGTGAAAAAAGGGTGATTTCCAGCACCTTGACAGGGATGCTACTACTTGTAAGCTCCTTAAAAAAAAAAAAAACAATAGCAGAGATTGATATTGCAGGAAAGAGATGCCAAATTTCAGGGTGATGCAACTAGGAGAAAGGCCATTAGACCAATGAGAGGAGAATGATAGGTACGGCACTTTAGTAGGTTTTGTCTTCCTGATGGTGAGATTTCCATTTTTTCTCTCGTTTGTACTCTTAATGATATTATATTAGTTTTTTTTTTTTTTTTCTTTCTTTTACTTATAATAGAACAACATGTACTTCGCTATCCCTTAAGGACATTAGTGTCAAATATTATCCGTTATCAGCATGCAGTTTTTAAGAGATCTTTTACCAGGGTATACATTGTTAGGCCCGGATATGGCCTTCTTTTTTGGTTGACCATATTGAGTTCAACCATATCCCCCGCTTAATGTAACTCTTTCATGTAATTTTCAGTCTCTGAGAATTCTCTAGAAAGAAGCTGAGAAAGGTTGCAAGAGAGACGAAAAAGAAAAAGTTTGCGATGGAGAATGGAAATCATGAAATTCCAGAGAATGCCAATGAGCGTATGATCCTCAATATTTTTGTTTTTCTATTTATATCAATGTATTTAATGTTTAGTTTTTTATTGTTTTGGATTTTCTATTGGCCTTGCAGATTGTCCAGGGCCTCAGTCAGAGTCCGCTGGGAAGTCTGATGCTTGTGAAGGTTGCCCTAATCAGCAAATATGTGCCACTGCTCCAAAAGGGCCCGATCCTGGTAAATCAGAATTCCTCATCCCAGTAATTCTTAAATTTGGGTTTTTAATATTACTTTTGATCCCTTAATTTATTTTTATTTTTATTTTTTTTAACTTAGGTTTCTTAATATGATACTTTGTTTTTCAATAGGTTGGTCTTGGTGTACATGATTTCTTTTATCCCTTTATTGTTAGCTTATACCATTTTAAGAAGTTGTGCCTTTGCTCGATTATGTTGTGGCTCAGTCTGCTGGTTCTATTTAACATGCATGAGAACAGAGTGGCCTGTGAATTTTTTTTTTCTTTTTTTTTTCAATGTGATCCTTTCATTGAAGAGTTCAGTTCAGAGCAAAGCTTCATGTGCTGTTGATTTCGGATACTAAAAAATGCAATTGAGTTCATGCTTTAAGCTAGAACATTTCGCAGAGGTTCTTTTGCATCAGGCTAGAAGTGTTTGCATTATTATGTTTTTCATAGCATATTTATTTTTCTTGAAGGAAATTAACTTTCTTTCCGTGTTAATTTTAGTGGTTTGATAAGACTTTTTGCTCTTATAAGCTTCCGTTAAAAATCTCTCATACCATTATTTACTAATTGGGTCATTTAATATATTTAGATGCATGTTTTGGAGGATCTCAGTACAGAAGTCATAAGTAGTTGGAAGAAATATAACAAATTTGTTCATCCTAGTAATACCTTTTTAGGGAATTATATAATTTGGCAAGCCCATGAGTTCCACAGGGAGACAAGATAAACTGTGACCTGCATTCTACCGTACATTTTTTTTCTTCTTGGGGTTTTTAAAAATTTCTGTGATTATGCCATGATTTATGCATGATTGAGTCATAATAGGCCATGAGATATCTATTTGAAACGTTTGGTGGAACTACTTCAGAAGGGTGAATATATCAAACTACCTTCAGTTAGCTGTATCAGAAGGGTAGAAATACTTGAGAAGAATGAGCAATACCATGTCCGACCGCCTATACATCTTATTAGTAATGTTAGAATATGTAGATCTTAATTTCCAACCTTCTATGTTTAGAAATATAAGATATATTTCATGATAATGTATGTTTGTTAATATATATAGAATCTTATTGTTAGTGTTAATCTCCCCTTATTTTGACCATCCGATTTGCTGCTCTTTCTTTCATCTTTCAATCTGTTCTTTCTTTCAATTTAACTCTAATCGTTAAGTGAGTTACCTTGTAAGTCTATTTTTGGATCCAAAATTACTGGTAGGTTCGAAACAAATTTTGCTGCAAAATATTTGTAGAGCTTTATGCAGTTGTCGTTAAATTTAAGAAATACCGAACTTTAGGAAAAACTCTCTGGGATGTAATTGGATCAGTTTACCAGTAAATTTGATGGGAGTTATTCGAGGAATAGAAGATGAAGAAAAAGATTTTATTGATCGAAAGGAAGAGAATTACAGAATGAAATTGAAGATGGTCTGCTAATGAAGATCTCTTCCTTCCCTTTCATAGAATATTCAAGTAGGAAATGTGAATCCTATTTGGTGTTATCCTTATGCCCTGTGGTTTTATTTTGGACCTGCATGATTTTATGTTTACTGGTCTGGTCAATTATACCTAAAGTCCTTCACACCGAGCACGCGTCGAGTTGCTTATGTTTTCAAGTTGTGTGCACTCTCTTTGTCCACAATTGCGCTGATCAAGTGTAAAATACTTAGGCCCTGTTTGGCTTCAATTTGGTAATTTTTTTCCTTCAATTTTTAAAAATATGTTTGGTTGATATAATTATTTATATGTTTTAATATTTTATTTTTATTGCAAATCAGTTTGTTTCTAAGATATTCAAAGCACCTAAAAGATGTTTTGAATGTTTTTAAAGAGCAACTATCTCAACTGAAAAGTTTTAATTCAAATCTTTATAAATAAAATAAAAACGAAAAAATTGAAAAACAAAAGTTCAATTTGATTCCAAACAGCCCCGTAGCGTGGCGTCTAAATAAGCCAAATTCCAGCCAGGTTGAGCGTTCATCAACTCCCAAAGTCCGCCAGAAACCATGAAGAAGAGAGCTGAGTGTAATCAAACAGATCATCACCTAGGTAAGTCTAACTATAACAAAAAAAGCAAAGCTTAAGACCAGAAAAAAAAAAGACAACACTTCAGCAACTCCTGAAAAATTCAGAGTAGCAAAAGAAACTGTGAAATCCATCAAAAATAGGGAAAAAAAATTGAAGTACACCTGGACGGAATCTCAGCTTACCACAAGAGTTTTTTGGTTTTCTTTTGTCCTGCACAGTTTATGATGTATAACACTTTCTCACTCTACCACCAGGTGCAAGTTTATTCTTCAATCGATCATTTTGTCAGCATTTTTCTTTTCCTTTAGTCCTTTACTGTTGAAGAGCTAAACAAAAAACATTTCATGATTCAAACTTGTATTGCAAAATATTTCCGTATCCTTTTTCCTGATTACTGCAGTTGTGTACTCTCTGTCCTATCATGAATAACCTTTGAAACCACTTATTCAATTCATCTTTTACGTCTTATTTATATCAGATCTGATTGCTATAGCTGAGAGAATGGCCACTGTTAAGCACAAAATACTGGTTTTATCTGGCAAAGGCGGTGTCGGAAAGAGTACATTCTCAGCTCAACTCTCATTCGCTCTTGCAAGCAAAGACTACCAAGTTGGGCTACTCGACATCGACATATGCGGCCCTAGCATCCCCAAGATGCTCGGCTTAGAGGGACAGGACATCCATCAGAGCAACCTTGGCTGGTCTCCGATCTACCTTGATTCCAATCTTGGTGTCATGTCTATAGGCTTCATGCTTCCCCATCCTGATGAGGCCGTCATCTGGCGCGGGCCTCGCAAGAATGGCCTCATCAAGCAGTTCCTGAAAGATGTGCACTGGGGCGAGATCGACTATCTCGTGGTGGATGCCCCGCCTGGGACCTCCGACGAACACATTTCAATCGTCCAATTTCTTCAGGCCTCTGGGATTGATGGTGCTGTCATCGTCACTACCCCACAGCAGGTTTCTCTGATCGATGTACGCAAGGAAATAAGCTTTTGCAAGAAAGTTGGGATCAGAATCTTAGGAGTTGTGGAGAACATGAGCGGACTGAGGCAGCCAGTGTTGGATCTCAAGTTTGAGGGATCTCTTAAGACTGAGAAAGGAACTGTAGTCCAGGATGTCACTCACTGGGCTCAGAAATATATAGAGGTGCAGGCACCCAAACTACTCTCTCTTTTTGCTTGCAGTGAGGTGTTTGACAGCAGTCAAGGTGGTGCGTCAAAGATGTGTGATGATATGGGTGTCCCCTTCCTTGGCAAGGTGCCTATGGATCCTCAGCTTGGCAAGGCGGCGGAGGAAGGGCGATCATGCTTTGAGGACAAGAAGTGCAGCTCAAGTGCTCCGGCTCTTCTAAGAATTGTTGATCAACTAATTGCTTCTCATGAGTAGTGGTTTGCTTTAATCTTATGCGTTTTTTTTTTTTTCATTACTAGTCTGCATTCTTCTTTACTCCTGGGTTTTTTGAAAATCTTCTGCAGATTTTGAAGAGTTATTTCGTCCACTACTATATAGTACAGGTTTGGAAAACTTTAATGTAAATGTTCTCGCTGAAGACATACATAGCTTTCATCTTTTGTTTTTGGTGTGGAGTTTTTTGGTTTGGGGATAATTTAGATAAATTCAGGAACTTGTGTGAGAGTTTGTTTTGTGTAGTTTTGGTATTTTCATACATAATATATACAAGTGGTAGTGGTTACTTTTGGATTGTAGAATATATGGCCTCTAGAAGGCTAATCCTTCAATAATATAAAATAAAATAAAATAAAAAATTGTGCTATGTTTACAGTTCCAATGAAGTTGAGATATTAGTTTTAATTTTTATTGTTGTGATTATATGAAGGGGCTTAAATAATGGAAGTGACTAGAAGGTAAAACGGTTTCTTCAGCTGTTTCATTTTGAATACACCTGCAGAGGGAACTACTGATAATTACAGTGTTATTTTTTTCTGAAATCTCAAAGAGCTGCTATTTATTGCGATGACTGAATAGAAGAAAATAATGATATGTACTATTGTAATTGAAGGTGGGTAAAACATATTAGCAGATATAGAGTTTAGGTGTGAGATATGTAAATATTAATGTTTGGAGAGTTATGCATGAAAAAGTACCTATAAATTTGTGATCCTAAGGCCGGACGAGAATAGAAGGATAAAGTGATTATTAGTGAGCTCAATAATCACTTTCCGTCATTGTTACGTCATTGTTACTCCCATTTGAACGGAAAAAATTTGGGTCCGGACAGTGTACGCAGAGATGCGTACGTAAAAATGTACATGGGAGTTATATGGGGGTTATAACCTCTCAGTATCTCCGTGTAACTCCTTGCAGTACAAACGAATGAAATAGAAGCACGAAGTTACAAGTGTGTTACACGAGTAGGTAGGAGGTTATAACACGCTCAGTAACCTCTCATAACTCTCGCGTAATCCTCATATATTTTTTTATGTATGCAATTCTACGTACGCTGTCCGGACCTAAATTCTTTCCCATTTGAAGAGCTTACAGTAATAGAAGGTAGATTATAAAATTTGTAATCGATAATAGCAATAGATGTCCCTTCAATTAATGAACCGAATGCATTGTGTCTAAAAATATTAAAAGAATAAACAACCAAATCGAACACGCTGCTTCTATTAAAAACCCCACTTCACATTGCCCAAAGCAAATGTCACTCTTCATTTTGACACATAATTAGTGCATTATAATTAAGAATAATTCAATCAAATTGAGCAAAACAATAGAAATATAAAGGTATCAAAGAAAACAGCATAATGCAATGACAAAATAAATTGAAAATAGCTCCATAAGGTTCACTAAACTAGAATCTCCAATAAGCGCTCCATCCAGATATTCTGAAACATTTTTGAACATAGAAATCACCACAGTGAGTTTACTATTTCAATTTCTGATTTGAAAGTCTTGCATATCGCTCAATTTGCTCGAATAAGTATATATATTTGAACGTTAGAGCTAATTGTTGAGTCCTGAGGTAAAGACTAGAGAGAGTCCTCCCCCAGTTTTGACCATTGAAAAACCTTGACATTGAAAGAGCCAATCTCGTACTGAAAAAGAAAAAGGGCGAGACGTGAATGGCCGCTGCTTTCAGCTAGACTTCAAAGGAGAAACTGTCTTCTTTAGCCAAGCCAATCATGTCCTCTCTCTCTCTCTCTCTCTCTCTCTCTCGCGTACAGCTTTCGGCCTTTTAGCTTTTACCTCCAACTCTCTCTCCTTTCCCTCTCAAGTACTCGCACAGAATTGCTACTGAAAATACTTTAAAAAAGGTTTATGAAACATAGATAGCATCTCACTGTGCAAAGCTAAAGAAGACAACGGACTAAAAAATTAGCCAACTTCAACCAAAGCTTACCCCCTCCCAATAAAATAATAATATAATAAAAAAATTAAAATTATATAATATATATGTATGTATTATATTAGCCGTGAATATGAAAAGATTATCCAATATTATTTTTTTGTGATTTTATTATTTTATTAAAAATGAGACTTCACAGATACTTCAAATAAGATTATTAGAAGTCATGTCCATATCTGCCCTCCTTCCGTTACCTGCCTCTTCAACTACTCCTAGGGGCTGTATGATAAAAAAATTTAGCACTTTTAAATAATTTTGTAAATCTGGATTTATTAAATCCAGAATCTAAGGAAAAAAAAAAAAGGATTTACTAAATCCAGCATTTGAAAGCTGCAATTTTTCTGCTCGTCGGATTTAAGCTAAATCCGATTTAAATACACAGCTCCTTCTAGAAACCGAACAGAAGAGAAAAAAAAGAAAAGAAAAGAAAACAAAATGGCGGCTTCAAATTGAACCTGAACCACCTATCCACAACGCTCACCAAGAAGGAGAAGAACAAAGCTCCTCGGAGAAAAACGAGACCCTGTTCGTCTCCGTAGCACTCACAGAGTTCGCAGAAGGAAGCTTCTTCATCAGCTTCAGCTCCGGCGACCCGTCGCCATTCTCCTCCACCACCGCCTCGCTTCGTCCGCTCGCAGAATCAAAAACGGGATTTGATATGCAGACAAAACTCTCCGCTGCGTTCGCGCTGGGAGAAGGCGGCTGGAGCATGGCATCGAGCTTTGGGGAGGAAAGGAGGAAGCTTTTTGGAGCGCGGAGGACTCCATTGGCGTGGAAAGGAGGAGGCTTGGCCGGAGAGAGAGAAGGTGTTTCGAGTGCGTATGGTGAGTGGGTGCGGCGGCGGCGGAGGAGATGGAAGGAGAGGTGGAGTAGGAAGAAGAGGAAGGTGAGTAAGAGGATGACGGCCAGAAGTCCGATAGCCATCGCTGGCTCTGCCATTGTTATGCTTTTTGAGAGGAAGAGAAGGGGGAGGGAGAGCAGGGGGAGTGCTGTAGAGATAATGGAGAGGAAGGAGAAGGTAAGAGGGTCTGAAGTTCCGTCTGGGATTCTGGAACGCAGGCAGGCGTAGGCATGCGTGCCAGCGCCTGCTTTAAGTCCTGCTATAGGTTAGCCGGACGTGATTTTTAAATTTTAATATGGAGAGCGAGGGAGATTAATGAAACGGCTACCGTTTATTGTTATTATTGCTAAATTAATTTTTTAATGATGGATAATAAATTAAAATAAATGAATTTAATTTATGGAGTGCAAAAAATAAAAATAAAATAAATATAATGATGCATATAGCAAGATGACATTTTATTTGCATCATATATGTTTTTATTAGAGGAAAATAAATGACGGCTTGTTTTGTTTATATGATCAATCAAGTAATTTATATATTAATATTGGGGCATTTGCATATGTATACCGCCCAATTTCTATGTAACTTTGTTGTTTTATATGTTCATACCGACAATAATTCTGATATAACATCAAAATATCATGAGTTTAACTTTGATTTTTACATACATGTCATCCAACATGAATCTCAAAGACACAGATCACAAGATAATCTTTTGAAGAAAAATATTCAAATCATGATAAAAAGTCATTCAGAGCTCCAATTTCGGCAAACTTATAGCCAAACTGACTGACTTGATGAGACAGACACAATGATATCAAAATTAGTCCAATACGAGTCAAATCAAGCTCAGATCAAGTCATTAAACCACTCTTAAAATTTTTCGGACAAACTTAAAAGATCACACGAATGTCTAATCTAGTAAGTCTATAGTCGAATCGAGCGTCTTGACAAGAGTACAACGAACTCAAGATTGCTCAATTCCGACATCCTTAAGGTACTTAAATGTTTATAAAGCGCCGTTTGATTGAAGGAAGCTCTCCGAACCGTCCGATCAAAGTGGTCTATATTCCTGCATTAATTACACTTTGAACAATATAAATAAAGCTCGATGAAAGACTGTACATGTAACATCCAGTTTATGATAGATTTCTTCAACTGGACTAGAACCTGTAATTTTTTCCCTTTCTTTTTCCATATAAAAACTTCTTGTGTCATTACTATTTTTTTTTCTTCTGAGTGTGTTGAATCTTCGCAACACCCTAAAACGAAAATCCATTTCTCTACCGCCGTGAATTTTCTAAAACACATCAATGAACATTTTCTTAATGTTTTGGTCTATAAAATGTTTTATGTTCAATTAAAAAAAGAAACTTCATTTAAATTTTATTCATTTTTTTTAGTCATATTTTTTTAGTTCGAGAGAAGCATAATTATTTTTGGTGATATGCTAATTAAAGTGGATGCCAAATTGGTGTGTTGACGGCTATATTAATCTGCAGCAGACACTAGAAAAAACAATATCCTTTAAATTTTTATAGGATTAAATCTAAAAGAATATGGACTTTATTTGCCACGAGCTACTAGTTGAAAATAAATAAAATATTGACAGTAAACAATGATATTTTTTTTTAAACAGTAAAAACACATTTAAAATCTTCAGCGCTATGATTATTTATAATAGTCCTATTAATGCTTCATATTGGAGTCTCATTCTTAGCTATAGAGTAAATATATATGGCCATAGGAATATCTCATGATTTACAGTTCTGAAAAGTGAAAACAAATGGAAGCAATTGACAATCTACTAATACAACCTTTCTGCATTACAATTACTGCTGCATTGTAAAATCAACAAATTTATGCAGTAAACTGATCGCAGCATGCCAATGACACATTCTATTATACAACAACAAACAATAAAACATCTATTTAAAATTTTCACATATCATGCAACTCTAAAAAATGCAATTGCTAAAGATCACCATGAATCATGATTTGAAACTTAAAAAAAAATATATAAATGCAACAAACAAATCATTATAACAAACAATTGAACTATAGTAGAATTGTGTTAAAATGAAATATTAGTAAATCTTTTAAAGAATTCTTCAATGCTGTGCGATACAGGCTGCCAGGATTTCATTCTCCGGTTGCCTCGAAGGCACTCTACCAGTGTGCTTCGAGGTGGCCCGAGCTCGATTTATGAAACCATTCTCAGCTGAACTGGTTAGTTCTCGGGAAAGCGGCTTAGGATGGAGCCCATTTTCATCAAGGTGTTCTGGAACTGGTACAGCACCAGCCATGGGCTCTTTCGGAGCTTCTCTCAACTTTGTTCTGGATTTTCTCGGTTCATTATTTGTGCCTTTCTTGCTGTAAAGCATCAAGAGTTTATCCATAATCTCCTCCTCTTTATCGTAGCCAGCATCTTCGGAAGTCTCTACGGTTCGCCGCCTGCCACCATGTCTTCGATGAGCACTGGGTGTTTTCTTTACGATGAACCTTTGCTCATAATAGACATCGCCATGGATGTCATTCGTTCTTGCAGTTTCTTTTCCTTGCTTGGTTCGAATTTCAGATTTTAGATTGGAGTCATCTTTAAAGATTTCCTCCTTTGGCATGTTACCTTGGCCACCACCAGACTTCTCTTGGTTTGTAGGATTCACGTAGTTACTGTTGTTCGGAGTGTTATTTAAGTTGGGTTTCCTGTATGGAGGCTGAGAATAAAATGTTTTACGACTCGAAGCATTAACTGGTCGATGAAGCCACCTATCTTGACCATTATGATCCAACTCGTTAACATTCTCAGAAGGTGCTGAGCCGCCGTGATCTACAATGGTTCCCGTAGAGCCATCTGTTGATCTGGTGTGCACAACTTCTGCTGAAGTTTGCCTCTCATTAGCAACCAGACTAATTCGCTCATGACCCCTTTGTGCCTTGCCTTCTACTATGAAATCATTTCTGTAATTTACATTCTGATTGTATTTTGTTTTCACAATAGAATTTTTATCAGTGTATTCGGGTTTGGCATTCTCAGATTCATCCGCAATCATCTTGGCGGTCTTCACAATAGTATAAAGGGCACGGTTATTGACATTGGTGGGAGTTGTTTGAAACTCTATCTGCTCCTCTGGTTTTATTTGTAGCTTCTGCAGAGCTCTAATAGCAAACTGTTTCTCATTCTCGTTAGAAACAACTTGATGTTTCAATGCTTTGCTCTGTTATATAGAAAAGAATACCACGTGATCTTCCAAATATTAACAAATATTGAAACAGTATAGACAAACTAGTAATAGTTTTGTTGATGGTCTATTTCAATGTTGTCTATCAATATGTTGAAAATTTCTTACATGAACTTGTGCGGATTGATTCGACATTTTGTTGTCAAACATATTTGAGTTCCAATTAACAGAAAACTCCTGGGCAATATCTTCCATTACTTCCAGCTTCCTGACCTTCGAAAATGATTTGTTCTGTATCTTCTCAACAAACTGTAATATGAAAAGAAAACTACTGATGATTTATACATGGAAGAAAAGCTGGGGATAGCTTAGGAAAGGGATTACAGTTTAAAAATTTAAAACCTCTTTGTTAATGCAAGATTCCATCCGAGTTTCATAACGCTTTGTAAATATACTTCTGAGATCAGTTAATTCAGGCAAGTCTGAGAATCTGGCAGCAGCAAAAATCAGAGTTGCTACAGCTTCCATGGCTTCTTTAGGACACTCCCTATAGCAAGAGAATAAATAGAAGTAATTGCCAACTATTTAGTATACCGTCAACGCATCAAAACTCTTGGCAGTCACAGGTTTAAATTGTGGCACAAGTCTAGTAAAGTTGAAGTTTGAAAAGCATAGGCAGAAGCCTTTAAATTGGATCTCATGCTGAGGTTATGCGGCTCATTCCAAGTTTGTAAATGTCAAAAGTATGTATAAGTTAAAGTAAGCTCAAGAAGCATTTAGGTTAGTAATTGACATTCAAACCAAGAGAAAAAAGAAAACTTTAGCTAAGCTCCACAACATATCACCCAGAACAAAGGTTGACTGGATCAAGCTTAAAGTTAGATTTGCTACATAGAGTTTGAAGTGTTTGTAAGAGAAGACCAAAGAATTTGTGGATAAAATAATTGATGGAGGAATAGAAATTGCATATTTAAAAGAAAATATATGGAAAACAGATCTTTGCAGATATTGAAGCAGTCCATCAGTGGGCCTCAAATAGTTGGATATGTATAATGATGAAAGAACGAGATAGATTTTCTAGCAACTTCAACATGTATCACGCTGTGGATTATGACCGTGAAGACATTTTTAAGAAAATGAATTTGTATTTCTTCTCTTGTTCCTCAATTATACAAAAAAAGGTGATATTTATACAAGTATTCTAAGATTTAGAATAGGGAAGAAAGCAAATTAAGAGCAGAAATTAAGCCTAGACATCAACATATGGAATCGGCGTTAATTACACCATATCATGACAATTAATGCCATTGATTTATTTTTGATAATCATGTTAACAGATATTACTGGTTTTTATTTGATCCGAGAAGTTTTTAGAATCCTCAGCAAAAAGCACTACCATACTTGTACTCTCAAATTACCTTAGCTCATGCTAAAACAAAAATCTAGCAGGATGCATGATTTTGAGTAAATTAAGATCTTCAAAAGAGGCAGAACTGGTGAAATTTGACTTTCAGAAGTGCAGAAAATGAAAGATTGTACCTTTCCTTGCACATGGTGGAGAGATGCTCCAATAGACATCCACAATATTGCTCAATCATATCATAGCAAGATGCATGATTTATTTCAACAATTAGTGCATCGATCTGCTCAAGCAAGACAAGGTAAATACTAAGTCAAGACAGACATAATAAGGAAATTGCATTTATAAGAAAATCTAAGAAAAAATAATTAAAGTTATAATCATAGAACAAATCCAACTTAGCAAAGGACGCTTATCAAAAGGCATCCGGCCTCCTTGAGCTGAAACAGTCCGAATAAGCAAGTAAAACAAACAAGTTGCACATCAGAGAAGGACATATCGACCCATAAATATCAATCCAGATGTAAGCTTGAATATCTTCTCGATCTTTTTCGATCTAAGGGTCCTGAATATTAGAGAAAAGTATTGCAACATCATCCTTCTCTCCACAAAATTGTTTCTCTACTTGACCCAATTACAACTAAATAACTTCAATCTTTGTATGCACTTTTCCTTAGGGTAAAGATCATTTTCACCTTGTCTAACTCGTTTTCTATCTCGTAAATTTCCTTTCAATACTTATAATTTTTTGAAGTTCTAATGTTTACTCCCAGTTTTCAATAAAAACAGCTGAAACCCACAGAGCCGCAGAGAAATTTACAGAATAATACAAGATAAGCGCGTCAAAAGGTGTAAATCCAAATTCCACAAATAAATGCAGAAATCAGTGCGTCAAAAACTGAAGCAGTTAAAAGAAGAAAAAAAAAATCAAAGGAACCAGATCGAACTAAACGAGCATAACCAAAGAATGCAGAACTACTATAACAACGCAAAATCAAAGCAATAACCGGGGACAACAACAACAACTCAAACCAGATAGAGACCTCCACATGCACAATCACCTCAGAACCAAAGAAAAAAAAACCCTACCCGTCCAAAAGCATTAGCTTCATGGCCGCCAGCGAGGAGATCGGCAACGTCCTTCCTGAGATATTTCACCATCACCTGCTTCTTCTTCCGGATAGGCTCTATCCTGCACTTTATACATTTCACCGAATGCTTGCTGCAGCCAACAAAACCAAACCAGTTCTCAATCCAAAATACCACAAAATCGAACTCAAATAAAAGAAATCCGAAACCAAAACTTACCATCTGTTCGAGAACTTCCTCCCCAACAGTATATCGAACATCCTTCTCCTTCTCTCTCAACCCCAAGCGAAGGAAATGTGGCTCAAACCGCAGAGCTCACAAATCCCGATGAATACAGGAGCTTGCTTGCTCCTCTCTAGCGAGAGAGAAGATTAGGAGCAGGAGTCAGTAGCAGAAGAAGCGGCCGAGGGAGAAATAAATTGTTTGCTAAGACTTAGATCTATTTTATATTTATTTATTTTTAAATAATATTTTAGATTCAATTATTTTCTCTTGTAGTTGGAGGACAGTTACTGTATAGCTGTAAACATAACTAAATTCTAGTTAGCATTGAATTGTTCAACGCACAAATACTTCTTCGTTTTTCACTCTTTCTTGAAGAGAAAATTTATATAAAATTATTAAATTAAATTTACATATTTTATAATAAACTAATTTTAAAATAATTTCATTATTTTGACACTTAATGCTTTGAATATTTATTATTCCTAATTATAAAACAGATGGCACTAGACGGTAGCTGAACACGGCCAGTTCGAGCTCGTGTTAGTTTCGTTGTATTCGGCTCGAGTTGTTAGCTTAATGAGCTGAACACGAGATTGCTCACTGAACAAATAATCATTTTCGACTAATAATCATGTAATCATAAGATGTTAAAGATTGAGTGCATATTTAAGAATTATTGTTTATGTTAAAATATCATTTGAATCTAATTTAATAATTTGTATTCTATTTACTTAATTAATAATTTTAATTGATTATAAATCTTTTAAAATTTTTAAAAATATTGCTCATCAATATATATATATATATATATATACATGTATATAATTGATGAATACTATTTCGAGTCAAAACGAGACAAACACGAACGAACAAATCTTTGTTTATATTAGGCACGAGCTACTTCACGAGCCGAACACGAGCTGTTCACGAATAACGAGCCGTTTTGACAGCACTAATTAAAATGATAGATATTTTATTATGTAATATAATAATTTTAAATCATATAAATATAAAAAATAAAATTTATATGTAAATACATAAAAATTGAATGATTTGACGTAAATGCCCCACTTCGAAGGGAGCACATTCGTAGCAATTTAAAAGACCTTCTCGTGTATTTCAACGGCTGCACAGGAGCCGTCGAACGGGCAGTCGTGCACTAGCTTTTTTTTGGATGTGCCATGAATACCCACACGAATCTAACTGTAATGGCAGGGAGTGAAAGGGCAAAACGGGGATAATGAGATTTCCACCAAGCCGTTGCCTCGAAAGACGTGCCGTCGAACGTTATTGACTGAAGATTTGCTCCGAATTATAATTATTTATTTAATAGAAGTAAAAAACTATTTGCAATTTTATATTACACTGTTGCAATTTTACTTTTCGCAATTAAATTAATTTGACCAAATTTTCTGCTCTAAATGGTCAACATTTGTTCAAAGTCAAATATTTAGTTATTAGTTGTATTTTAAAATAGGAGTAATAAGAAAAATAAATAATTATTTATATCATATTTAGCTTAAAATAGTTAGGAGCATCTAAAAGCTTATTACATAATTTCTATGTATTTTCATATCTAACACCCAAGTGTTCATATTTATATATGTTATACTCAAATTTTTAATATCACGTAAAAAGTACTTGCTACATGTAAACATTAAAGTTTGGTGTTTTACATGTAGATACAAAGGACTTGTGTAGTATGTGTGTAAATTTTCCTTATAGTTTGATGTCTGCTAGAATATTTGCAATGGTAGAGTGATTATTTAGCGTCTTAACGTCGTAGAAAGTTTACACACACTTAGATAAGAAAATAGTAGTAGAAGGAACATCTTGGTTTTTTATGTGGAAAACCTGAAGAGGGGTAAAAAACATAGGACCTAGCTCAGTCAAAGTAACTCACTATATAATTATGAGTACGTAGACTGGCTTTCTCCAAAATTAAGAAAGATGGAGTTGCAAAGTTGATGTACCACAACCTTTTATCAATAAAAGCTGTAATGGGGTTGTAGGCGTTATAGAGGCAATACTTCAACATAAATGTTATAGACGGTGACTGTAGCACCAGCTAGTCTAAGATGTTATAGTTGAAAGTCATATTAAGAGTTAGTCGTGTGCGTCGTAGATGATTACTTCAAAAGCGTCAATTGCCATAGAGGTCATAGTAGGGAGTCATAATAATGGCTTTAATATGCAGAGGCTAGAGTTAGGACCTGTGTGAATTGTGAGCTGCGGAAGCCGTAGTTGGTCGCATAAGACATATAGAGGAGCTGCAATTACGTTTGCAGGTCGCAAATGCCGTATTTGAGAGCATCATGAGTTGTGATAATTTCCGTAGACCGTAGATGTCAGAGTTGAGAGCTGCACGAGCTCTGATAATATTTGTAGGTCGTACTGGTTGGTGTTGGGAGCTTCATGAGTTTTAATAACGTTCGTAGGCCGTAGAGGGAGTAATTGGAAGTTGAATGCGTTGTGGTAACATTTGTAAACCGTATAGGCCAGAGTGAGAGCTACATGAGTTATGATAACATTTTTTGCCATAAAAGCCAAAGATGGGAGCCGCATGAGTTTTGACAATTTCTGTATGGTGCAGAGGCTAGATTTGGGAGCTGCATTAGTTGTGATAACATATGTAGGATGCAGAGACCGAAGTTGGGAGCTGCAAAAGCTGTGAAAGCATTTGTAGCTATAGAGGCTTGATTTAGGAATTGCATTAGCTATTGTGATAACATTCGTAGGACACAACGATCGGAGTTGAGAGCTGAACAAGCTGTAATAACGTCTATAGGCCATAGAGGTCTGAGTTGGAAGTTGCATGAGCTGTGGGCTAGTTAGGTTGTAGTTGTCCATATAGGGCATACCGGTGAGCTACATGTAGAGAGATTCAGGAGTCTGGAGAAAGTTATTGTACCCTGAGTAGATGTTTCTAAGCTGTTATTATTAGATGTGTTGTTACACAACCTTTGAGAGGTGTTGTAGAACCGTATATGGGGCACGTCTTTGCATCGTATTTACAGAGTGTTGTTATATCGTTTTCAGTGTGTGCGATTACATTGTATGTGGAGTACACGTTGCACCATCTTCGAGGCATTGTTGCATCATCTTCATGGTTGTCGTTGTATTGTTTCGTAAGGTGTCTCGTAACTCCATAACGTACATTGAGATTCCACAACACACTTCACAATATTGTAAGGGACTTTGTTACAGTAAGCAAGTAGCGGCAGAAGGTAGTTGATGGTGGCTGTAAGAGTGGGTGGTGTTCGCAGGATCTTCGATGTATAACACTGGACCTCAATTCCTTCTCTTACAAGCTATGGACCACCTTCAATTCAAAGTCTCCCCTTTCTTCAAGGGACTAATGGAGTTTTTTTTCTTTTTCCTGAGTATATCCACCATATATCTCAAAAGATTTCGATCAAAATCTGAAACGACTATTTGAAGGATAATATACCACCTCAAAAGAAAGAAGTATTATCTTGAAATAAATCTAATCATTCAAATGATGAAAATTTTTAATAGGGTCTATAAAACTAGGGTTTTTCTCGAAATTCATGTCACGCTTTGAGATCCCTTTCAGATAATGAAAATTTGTTGAAGGCGTATCATAGCTGTTAATATTTTCATTTTATCCAAATTTGTATCAATAAATAATACTCATCTATCTAAAATTCACCTACGTGGCATCACTAAACGATCTCAAGCATACAGATAAAGTAATTAAATCTGCTGATCCAGTTGGTAATAACTACAAATCAAAGAACATGATCACAGTTTTTTCAAACAGTATTAAAATTTCTAAGATCTGTAGTAGTTAAACCTAAATATATAAATAATAATAATAATTAGTGCATGATTCAGCTTAAACAATTTGTAGCAACGCTCCCAATGCAATTAATATCTTCAAGTAACCTAAGGGTAGGGGTGTAAACGAACCGAACACGAAAGAATAGACCTTGTGTTCGTGTTCGGTTTGTTTGAAATAAACTCGTGTTCGAAATTGTTCATGAAGTCACTGTTTGTGTTCGTTTCTTAACGAACGAGTCGAACACGAGCTGTTTGCGAACAACGAGCCAGTTTGACAACCCTAATATAAATATTGACAAATAATATATTATATTAATTATTTAATTTATATTATATAAATAAATAATATTTATATTTGTATATTACTAATATAGTATATTAATATATTATTATTATTAATTATAATTTATAAAATTTAATTTTTTAAAATATCATAAATTTTTTATATATAATTATTTTAAATTATTTTATATTTCAAACAAAAACAATTCAAATACGAACGAATGCATCACTGTTCGTTTTTGGGTTTTCATTATTACTATATAAATAACGATATCCCTATCTAGTACGAACTTTGGGTTTTCATTATTGTTCTTTTCAAGGTTTTATATTGCGAGATTTGTAAATTTGGGGGACAAGTTGATTGTCCCCATTGAGTTTCACATTTCTTTAGGATCAATAATTAAAAAATATATATTTTTTCCATATTTCATAAATTAAGACATTTTGATGGAGCTGCAAATGCTAATAGATATCTAGATTGATTATCACATATTATGCTTCAAATCATATTAGAGGATGTATTTGAACTAACATTTTTTTTAATCATATCAAACTTTAGTCAAGTTTGTTCAAACATATTATCATATTTTTTTTTCATATTCAAACTTGTGTGATTGTTGTCCATACCATAATCAAATACTTTTTGTCATATTCATTATGTTTAAGCATGTTTGAACAATGATTGAATAACATAGTTTGAATGTGGACTGAACAACGATTTGATCCATGTTTATTTAAATATAATTCGAATAAAGTTCAAACATAACTTAAACACGTAAGTGTATAATTGATGTGCGCCGCAATGTTTGAGGCGGTAGAGTGATTATTCAGTGTCGTAATGTTTTATGACACTCCAACATACGCTCAAATAGAAGTAAACAACCAGTAACGATGTCAGAAGTTTTTACTTGGAAAGCTCAGAAATATTAAAAATCACAGGGCATAGCCCAGTTGAAATAATTCACCATGAATGATGAGTACACACGTCTACTCTTCTTTTGAATTAGAGAAGATTGCGTTACAAAGATAATCATTGTACATGTAAAAGAATGGTTCATTGATAATAGCCTTAATTTGGTTGTAGTTCTCAATGATAGCAGGCTGTAAGGGTCATAGTCGATTGCTATGTATGCAGTAGTCTATCTTGAATGTTGTAAGCAGTGGTCGTAGCATTGGCTTGTCGTGTAGGCTGAAGTTGAAAGCCATACTAGTGGTTGTCTGAAAAGAGACAAACAATTTTTGGAATCTTTCTTGCCTCTCACGGAACCTCAAATCGATCTTCGCAAAGAAGAATCTCACAGACCATTTCCTTATCAGTTCTTTCAAGCGAAAACCCAACATCTTGTGCTTAAATATCACACGATCATTCGTGTCACTAAAGAACCCACAAAGCCATGCTAAAATTGCCAGAGTTAACATCAAACCGTGACTTCTGAAAAAAAAACAGTCAACGCGATAAAGATTGTCACCGTCCGGAAAGACAGCTGAGCAATGCATGCTTCGGACGCTTTCATGATTTTGATAAACTCAGGTGCCGGGTGAAATCGAAAGCTGGCTCTCAAGGCTGGCTCATGAACAACAATATACGCAGAAGGAGGAGAATATACTCGGTCGGTTGACGTGGAAAATTTCACCACCATGTCTTTCAGAAAATAATACTTCTTTTGAAACAAAATCAAGTCTCTATCCGTCATAATTGACGCCACATCCTTTGGTTCTCTACAGAACAAGGTTTTTCAGTTATCGACATTTCCCCAACGTGAAAGAAGATCCCGTTACTCGCCTACTACGCAGGACGAAGACGACATTCCTCATCACCGCAACGTGAAATAAGATATTGTTGTTTGCCTGTTGCGTAAGATAGGGGCGATTTTTCTCTTCGTCGCAAATAGAAAGAAGATCCTATTGTTTGCTTGCTATACGTAGAACGGTGATGACTTTCCTCTTCACCGTAACATAAAAGAAGATTTTGTTGCTTGTCTGCTATGCAGAACAG